>JASKMD010000025.1:2271532-2350416 GCA_030144725.1 Haematococcus lacustris | reverse complement strand
TAGCCAGCGTTATGTGTGTGGAAGGGGTGCTGCCCGCCCCACCTCAGCCTGGAGCCGGGCCTGCGTCTGCTCTGCCTCCCGTTGAACTCCCGCCACCTCAGCGCGCAGGCTGGCCTGCCCCCGCAATGCCTCCAGCAGCTTGGCCTGCACCACTGCCACCGCCCGCTCCGACTCCTCAATAGCCTGTACATGAGGCACAGCAGCATGCGCTGATGATGGGCCAGGCCTTGCCATGAAAAGCTGGTGGTGGGACAAGGGTGGGACGTTGTGCCTGTGCAAGGTGCATGGTGACCTGCTGGTATGTGTGTGGGTGCATGCTTCATTAGGGGTGGGGCAACCAGGCACCACTGGCGGGTAAGCAGAACCATGAGGCCCGGCGTGCCTGCAGCGAGCAGGCCTGATGGCAGGAGTTTGCAGTGTGCTGCAGAAGTGTGGCAGCCCCAGTATCTGCCTGGACCGAGTTTCTGGGAATGCCATGTGATGATCCATGGGAGGCGATTAGGCACTGAGCATGGCTGCTGCAGCTGCCAGGAGCCCAGTGTGCCGGTATGTGAGGCTATGCAGAGCAGAAACAGTTGGCCAGGGGTCATGGCCAGCTGGGTGTGAGGACCTATCACCAAGGCTGCTCGCCATAGGTGTGCTTGGCTGTGCCTGGAAGTGATCAGGATGGATCCTCAGACTTGGCCTAGGGGCCCCAGGGTCAGGCTGGAGCTCTGCGTGCTGGCCATGACACTGCCTCTCCTTCCTGCTCACCAGGTGCAGCTGCTCCTCCCTGGCTCCTGGGGCGGCGCCCAACAACATGCCTGCATAGCCCTGGCTTACGACATGCTTGCCGGATGCAGCATCCACGGTGCCCGGGCTGCTCTTCTCCAACTCCGCGAGTCGCTGCCGGAAATGCTCCTCTAGCAGCTGCTTCTCCCGCGCATGAGCTTCGACGGCACCCGCCAGGGCCTTCGCTGCCTGTTCAGCGCGGGCGCGGGCCGCCGCCTCGGCACTGGCGAGTTCGGTGACGCGGGCGTTTAGACGAGCGGCAGTGGCCCGCGTAACCTCGGCGTCGTTGCTGCATCGCCTCGCTTCTGCAGTCGCGCTGCCTAGTGCTACGTGCAGATCGTGGCCTGCGGCCGAGCAGTGTGAAAGAGTGACCGGGAAGTGGAAGGGCGGTTGGCCTTCTCCAGATACTGCACCTACCCGCGAGTTGCTGCTCTTGCAGGGAGGCGACGGTAGCCTCCAGCGTTGCCACACGCTCGTTTGCAAGTCGCAGTGCCAGCTCCGCGCGAGCAAGTTGCGTCGCCACCTCGCGTACTTCCTGGCCCGGGGCGGCGGTGTGTGCCTGCAGTGCAGCTACCTGGCTGCGCATCTGTATGAGCTCCGAATCTCTGTCTGCGACCATTTGCCGCAGCCTGTCCATCTCAAACCGGCCAGCAGCTTCATTCTCGGGCGCCTGAGGGACTCTTGCGGCTTGCCGTGCTTCGGCAAGGGCTTGCTCCAACTGTGTGTTCAAGGCCTCGGCGGCCAGCAAGCGTTGCCGTATGCTGGCGTCCAATGCTTGCTCCGCAGTGCCGTCGCTTCCCAGGCCCAGTCTCGGCAGCCGAGCCCCCGCGCCTGAGTCGGTGCGTCAGTGGGAGCGGGAAAGCCGGTGAAACCATGAGGCAAGCGGCAGTTGTGTGTAGGGGAGGCACAAGCTCAAAGCAAGGGAGCGAGGGCACTGCAACATAACATCCCATCATGCCTGCCTCCTCCACCATTACTCGTGCCTGCCTGCCGGCCCACAATTCCAACAGCAGGACAAGGCTTATGCCCAAAGGCGTGAAAGTCACACATTCCCACTCTTTGAACCCTTGCTGGCAGCTTCTTCCCAGTGGCAGGGCCCAGTATCAGTGCCCCTACTCAGTGGCTGCTTGCCAGCCCCCCGCTCACCTGCATTGTAAATGACCTCCAGCTGCTGCCTCTGTGTCTCCAGCATGTCCTCCTGCTCGTGCATGCGTTCACGCAGGCGGGCGAGCTCGGCTTGGTGAGCAGCTGCCATGTCGCGCACCCTCACCTCATGCTGCTGCTCAGCCTTGCTGCCCAGCTCCTCCAGGCTCTGCACAGCAGCGGGCCAGGCACACCAGCATGGGGTGAGGCTGCAAGCCAAGCAGAGGGAGCACTACCCAGACCAAGGGACTAGGACTCCACCTCCTGACTGCTGCCATGTCTAGCTTCCCCTGTCGCCCTGCTTGCTTCCGCAGACTTCAACTGTTCACCTGTGCCACCAAGCACCCTGGTGTCGGCGATGAGCCTCTTGCCTGCTATGCTGAGCATGCTGCACGCTGTTTGCAGCACCTTTGCTACCAATAGGGCAGAGCAGCTGGCTGGCTGAGCAGGGCAGCGGCAGAGGAGGTCCCGGGCAGCCTACCTTCCACATAGCTGCCTCCACCCTAGCCAAGCGAGCTGAGCTGACCCCTGTGATGCAAGCAGGCTAGCCTGGCGCGCACCTGGCACCTGCTGCTGGCCAGGGCCAGCCTCTTGGCCAGGTCCGCTGCCTCCTCCCTCGCAGCCACCAGGGCGCTCATCTCACCCTCTAGAGCGGCCTGCAACTGCAACAACCACCCCGCCCCCGCACATGCACACGCTGAGTGCCCAGCAGCCCTATGCCTTGCAGCGTTTCAAAGCACATGGCACAGCTGGCTATAGCAGCAGCAGCAGCAGCAGCAGCATTGTTGGTGCACAGGGATGCCCATCAATACGATTAGGACCACAACCCACAAACAAAGCGGTGGTGAGGTTGGGCGGTGCTTCTGGTGTCGAGGCACAATAACAGCAGCAGGATGTGTGCAGCAGGCTCTGGCTACACTGTCAGCATTGGGAAGAGGCAGCCGCAGTGGGAGGGTTTGGCAGCAGCTGCAGTGATGGGGGTTGCAGCAGAGGCAGCTGTGCCACCGCTGTGAGCCTGGTCCCACCTGGTCACACTCTGCAGCTGCCTGGGCAGCACGATGTTGTGCTCTGGCGGAGCTGGCTGCAGCAGCTCTGGCCTCATCCACCTGCTGAGTCAGCTCGGCCTGCAGGGCAGCAGGCAGGGAGGGAGGTAGGGGCAGCCTGGTTGAGCCTGTGGCCCAGTGGCAGGGCAGAGGGCGCAGAAAGGGCGTGTGTAACTGCAGCAGGCAGGAAGGGCCGGTCCCTGGACCTAGCCTGCTGGGCTGGCCCTGGCTCTGCCCGCCCAGGCAGTGCCAGCACCCTGCTGCAAGGAGGCCGCCAGTGGCTGTGGGTCATGCGGTGCCCTCTCTACTGCATAACAGGCACCCAGCAGGTAGGCAGGGTGGCAGGGGTGCACAGGGAGGGTGCAGGGGCCTAGCTGGCCAAGCAGATGGGCTGATGGCTCAGGGTGGAGGGTGGCTGCTGCTGCCTGCGGCTGCCTGCTGCTGCCTGCTGCTGCCTGCTGCTGCCTGCTGCTGCCTGCTGCTGCCTGCTGCTGCCTGCTGCTGGTGGGCCTGGGGCTGGTGCAACCTGGCACAGTCTGTGGCTGCTGCCTGACACCTGGGTGACGCCCCATGACTGCTGGTGCTGGTGCCTGCAGTCCACCCCCTTGGCGGTCAGCAGCGCCAGCCCACCCACCCTCAAGACAGGAAAGAAGACGCAAAACAAGAGACAAAAAAGGAGCCCCTCCTGCTGCTGCAGCCCCTCCTGCCCCTGCCATCCCCGCTCACCAGCCTCTCCCTGTGCAGTCGCCGCTCCTCCTCCATCTCCCGCCGCAGCTCATCCTTGCCCCTGAGCACCTCCACCACAGAGGCCTCAGCAGGAGCCAGGCGAGCCCTCAACTCCTGCTCAGAGCTCAGAGCCTCAGCCAGGGCAGCTTCCAGCTCTGCCACGCGGCGCTGCAGGGTCTGGATGGAGGCGTCGCGGGCCACCAGCAGCTCCATGGCCTTGCGGTTGCGCTCCTCCTGTACAGCAACCAAGGGAGGGGTCCCTTAGCGGCGAGGGAGGCTGTGGTGGTGGCAGAACTGTCCAGGGAGGGGGGCTGTGGCTTGAGGCTGCCACTGAGCCTTAGAACCAATCAGGGAGGAGGTCTATAGCACCACATCAGGACGGGCCTGCAGCGGTCACTTGTGTTTAGGCGTCTCAGGAATAGACTTGGGCGCAGTCATAGGACGTTGGGGGCTGTCTGGGACTTGAACCCAGCCTCACAACAACAACACCAGCTCAAATCCATCACTTGTATGAGGATGCACATGGCCGCATGATCATGATACAATGTCCCTTAAATGGTGGGGGGGGCTATGATAGTGGCAGATTGGTGCTTCAAGCACTGGAAGGGATTAAGGCTTTGGTGATGGGAGGGGAAGCTTACTTGCTGGCAGGAGGGGCTGCGAGGGTTCAGGGAGTAGTTTCTTTGGCGGCAGGAGGAGCAGTTGTGGTGGCGGAGGTTTGCGGGGCCAACAGGGGCTGCCATGATGGTGCAAGAATGGAGGCATGTCGGTGGCGGTGAGGGTTTGGTTTAGCTATGTCCAGTATGGTTGCGACTGTCAGTGGTGGGCCAGGAGCAATGCAGCAAGGAGGCAGCTGCGCCCTCAGCATCATCTCCCACAGTGATGCCCTACACCGCCCCATGGTGCGCTCAGTGGTCACCTGGACTAGCCGTGGTCAGCAGGGGGGAGCACCTGTTGGTCAAAACCCAGGGCAGTGTCTCAACCGTGGGCTACTCAGGGGCCCTGCCCTGCCCTGCCCTGCCCTGCCCTGCCCTGCCCTGCCCTGCCCTGCCCTGCCCTGCCCTGCCCTGCCCTGCCCTGCCCTGCCCTGCCCTGCCCTGCCCTGCCCTGCCCTGCCCTGCCCTGCCCTGCCCTGCCCTGCCCTTGGCCCTGCCCTGCCCTGCCCTGCCCTGCCCTGCCCTGCCATGCCCTGCCCCTGGCCCTGCCCTGCCCTGCCCTGCCCTGCCCTGCCCTGCCCTGCCCTGCCCTGCCCTGCCCTGCCCTGCCCTGCCCTGCCCTGCCCTGCCCTGCCCTGCCCTGCCCTGCCCCGCCCCTGGGCCTGCCCTGCCCTGCCCCTGGGCCTGCCCTGCCCTGCCCTGCCCTGCCCTGCCCTGCCCTGCCCTGCCCTGCCCTGCCCTGCCCTGCCCTGCCCTGCCCTGCCCTGCCCTGCCCTGCCCTGCCCTGCCCTGCCCTGCCCTGCCCTGCCCTGCCCTGCCCTGCCCTGCCCTGCCCTGCCCTGCCCTGCCCTGCCCTGCCCTGCCCTGCCCTACCCTGCCCCTGGGCCTGCCCTGCCCTGCCCCTGGGCCTGCCCTGCACTGCCCCTGGGCCTGCCCTGCCCCTGGGCCTGCCCTGCCACCCCCCTGCAGCCCTGCCTACCATCAGCCCTGCCCGCCAGCAACACTGGCAGTACCCGCCCCGCAGCACCACATCTTCGCCTCACCCTCAGCCCTGCTCACCAGCAGCCTGCCTGCCCCCTCACCTGCAGCAGCTGCTCCCTGGCCACCGCCGCCTCCAGCAGGCGCTGCGTGTCGGGGGCTCTGGCCTGCAGCTCCAGCTGCATGCGGCGCAGCAGGCTGGCCTCTTCGCGGTACCTGCGCCCGCCAGGCCATGAGGAGAAGATCTGGCTGAGCAAGCAAGGCAGGCCAGGGTAGTAGGCATGCACAGCCATGCAACCCAGGCCAGCCATGCAAGCCTGCGCAGCCATGCAAGCCAGGGTGGCCTGGAGGGTAGAGTACCTGTGGGCGGCATGAGGGGGCTGAGGTGGCATGAGGGACCCAGGCAACAGCACACTCCTGCATTGCTCCGTGAAGCAGCCTCACCGCCTGCAGCCCACAGCAAGTATGTCCTAATCAGGGCAGCCTGACTCCTTCTCTGAACCCTCCCAGCTCCACCCCTCACCACCACCAGCATTGCACCACCAGCTGAACCCACCCCCCAGCCTTGTTTCCCTCACCCAGACAACCCCCCTCTCCCCCAGCCCACACCCTCATAGCGTCCCACTGACATCCACCCCCCACCTCCCTCCCACCACCATCAGCCACCCTGCCCCCCGCCCACTGCCTGCCCTCCCTGCCCCAACCCACCTGGCGAGCTGCACCTCCAGCTCCTTCACCTGCCGCTGCAGTTGGGCGTTCAGCCCGCTCTGCTCAGTCTCCTCAGCACCCTCAGTGCCCTTAGTGGGTGAGCGGGGCGCTGCGTTGGCCCGGCCCAGGCCCCGGCGCAAGCTGTCGTTCTCCTGCTTGCAGCTGTGCAGTTGCTGCTCCAGTGCCTGCGGCCACAACCCAGTCAGGGACAGAGATGGAGCCAGTTCAGGCAACTGGGGTGCCTGACTGGGAGATGAGGGGCCCTGTGTGGTGTGGCCCTGCACCCAGCAGCCCGCATGATGGACGTCAGGGGTGCTGTAACCAGACAGGCGTGGCACAGTGAGATGGTGGTGGGCGGGACAGGGACCCCGGCAGGGGTGAGACAGGCCACAGCAGAGCAATGCTGGGGGTGCATCAGGAAGCTGGGGGAGGCTGGGAGCGCACTGGTGGTCACACTAGTCACCACACCGGTGGTCACACTGGGGTCCACACTGGGAGTCACGCTGGGGAGCGCACTGGAAGTCACACTGGGGTCACACTGGGAAACAGGGTGATGCTTATATTGCTAGCTGGCTGCGGACCTGGTGACCAGCAGGCAGTACAAGGGGCAGCAGCAGCATGCAGACAACCATGCCCGCTGCCCCACCAACAGATATGTGCACTGTGCCCCTTCCTGCACCTTCTTCTTCCCCCTGCCTTCCCCGTCCTGCGCACCACGCCGCCCTCCCACCCGTTGTCCATACCCCAGCCAGGGCCGCACCCCACCTTCAGCATGTCCTCCTTGTCCGCCAGGGCCTCCAGGTAGCTGGAGCATGAGGCCTGCAGCAACCCCACCTGCTCGCGCGCATCCTGCAGCTGGTGCAGCAGCTGACCCGCTGACCCCTGGCCTGCTGCCCCAGGCGAGGCGCCACCCCCTGCTCTCTCCTGCCCTGCACACCACAGCCAAGCACTGGGGCAGCTTGAGGGTCAAGGCACTGCTGCTCTGAAGCTTGGCGCTGGCCAGCGCATGCCACACACTCAGCACCGTCAGCATTGCAGGCAGCAGCCTAGCAGCAGCACTGACTAGTGGCAGCATGTGAGACAGCTCGTCATGGGCTGGCCACCAGCCCGTGCAGGTGACCAGCAGCGTTCCAGTCAGCAGCCTGGCACAAGCACCAGCCAAGCCACACCACTCCACTGCACCCCACAGCTCCAGCCAAGGCACTCCACCACCTTCCCTGCACCAGCTGAGCCAAGCTAAGCCCAGAGCGACAGGCAGGGCCAGGAGCTGAGCTGCTCAGCTTACCTGGGGCCTGCAGGCTTGACTGCAGTGCCACAGTGCTGGCCATGACTTGCGCTGCCCTCCCTGTCACCGAGCTCAGCTGCCCTGCTCCGCCTGACCCGCCTGCCTGGCCCGCCTGGCCCGCACTGGCAGCAGAGGGTCGGGGAGGGCGGGGCGCCTGGCCAGCTGCGGCCCGGGTGGGCAGCACCTCTCCAGCCCCCCTGTTGCTGCTGCTGCTGCTGCTGCTGCCTGCCACTCCCTCAGGGCCAGCACCGCGGGGGCCAGGCCGTGGGGCTGACCTGGCGGCTGGGGCCTTGCCAGTGGCTGCAGAGGCTGTGGCTGGAGGAGTGGAGGCCTGGGAGTGGAGGCCTGAGAGGGGTGGGGAGCGCTGCGGGCTGACCGGCTTCAGCTGCAACTGAGGTGATGTCAGGGAATGGGTGGGCGAGGAGGGGTGCGGCCGAGGGGAGGAGGGGGAGGAGGAGCGGGGCGAGAGGGAGAGGCGCAGGGTAGGTCCTGCTGGGTCTTGAGACCGGCTGTGCCCTGCAGGTCCAGTGGGCAGCAGCACTGACGGCAGCCAGGATCAGCTGCATTCTCAAGGTGAAGGGGGCCTGGTGGGGAGGGGCTGCACACCAGCATTGGGTGGGCTGGGCAGGGGGTCCACAGGTCAGCAGACACTGGCAAGGGGGCAGAGGGTGGCAAGCTGTAAGACATGGGTGCGTCGATGCTGCCGGCCTGTTAACTGCTGACCAGCGTCCACCTCACCATGCTTTGCAGGGAGCCTGGGGCTTGCACTAGGCGACATTAGGCTGGCTGACCTGGAGCGTGCCAGCGCCCTGTGGGCCCCGCCCTCCAGCTGCGCCACGCTGCCCCTCACCCCAGGCAGCCCCAGCAGCAGGCGCTCCTGCACAGCCAGGTTGCAGGGGGCTTAACAGCAGACGGGTTGGCCCCAGGCTGGACCTTGAGCATCACCCTAGGTGTACTCATGGCCTAGTCACTTGGCAGGGGGCCAGGGACAACAAGGCAGACGACATGGCCTGGACCATTGCAAACTGCCCCCTGTTCTCAGTGACATTGTGACCCACCACCTGAGCCACCTCGCTCTGCATGTTGTCGCTGGAAACAACACCTTGCTGAATGTATGACCATGTGTGACACTTCACCTTCTTCTGTGTGACGTCACCCATTTCTTGTCCTTTCGTTCCTGTGTGACAATTCCTCTGTGACCCCCAGGGACATGGCTCTAGGCTAACGCAACCCCTGGGTCAGCTGCAACCCACCTGTTTATCCTCATGCCCTCCCAGCTGCCCCCTCCCCGCCTCCTCCTCGCCCCTCCCCACCACCTCCCCCATTGCCTCCTCGCCCTCCGACCCGCTCTCCCACCCCTGGTCCTGCAGGAGGCCCGGCCAGGAGGCAGGCCTGAGGCCCTGCGCTGCCTGGCTGCGGGCTGCGGGGAGGCCCAGGTCCGGCTCTGGCTCCAGCCAGCTGGCACGAGGCATGCGGCTGAGCGGGGCGGTGGACAGGTCGCTGGGCGGAGGCCCCCCCTTGCTGCTGCTGCGTGCCCAGGCAGTGGACATGAGCGTGGCAGTGTGGTGTGACGAGGGGGAAGGGGGGCTGGGGGCAGCAGGGCTAGCCCACCCAGCCCATGAACCTGACTGCCCAGTGCCCTCAGCGGTGCAGTGAAGGTCCTCCTGTGAGTTGGCAAGCGAGGCTGGGCTCAGCTGCAGCCGCGGTACCACCCCTTGGGGGCCAGCTCCAGCCGCTGACCCTCCTGTAGCTGCTGCTGCTGATGCTGATGCTCTGGTTTGAGGGGTGGGCAACAGCGGTGGGCGGCTTCGCTGCCCTGCCTCCTGCTGCTGCTGGTGCTGGGGGGCGTCAGGGGCATCTGGCCCCCACTGCCGGCCCCGGGCAAGCAGAAGAGGTGTAGGGGGCTCAGCCTGGCCGCCTCCCCCTGCCCCTTCATGGCCTTGGGAAGCTCGGGCGCCGGGCTGCCGTCTGGTGGGCACGAAGGCAAAGGAGGCGACGGAGCCTTGGGAGTGGGTGGGAGAGTGTGAGGGCAGCTGCTGCCCAGCTGCCTGGCTGGAGCTGGCGCTGGCGGCCGGCGATGTGGGGCCCAGGGTGGGGGAGGAGGCGCCAGAGCCCTCAGACAGAGCCCCAAGGGAGCCTTGACGCCGGCCCTGGCCAGGGGCATCAGAGGGCAGAGCTGCACTGAGGCCTGCGGATCTCTGCTGCCAGCTGGGGTCACTAGGGGGACGCCGGGCTGCAGCAGCAACTCCACCGCCGGCAGAAACTGCAGCCTGACCCAGGCGAGGCCCCTGCTGTGCTGTGTCAGGCTGGCTGGGGTCACTGCGGTCGGCAGACTAGGAGTAGGCATGACCGTGCATGCCTACTGCTCACGTCACATGGACGAGATGTGTGATGAGGAGCATTTGATCTGCTGATGTTGCGGGAAACATGTGACATGTGGGAAGTGCATGGAACTGACCGGTGAGTCGGGCTGATGTCACGGGGGGAGGTCTTGGGCTTCAAAGCAGTGGCGGCTGCTCCCTTGGGCATGTTGGGTTCAGCAGCCAGGAAAAAGGTGGAATAGAACTTCTGGTCAAAGAAGGAGCCCTGGGTCACAACAGGCAGTACCCATCACTCATATGAAACACAAACCAAAGCAGCTACCTGCTGACAGAAACATATTGGTGACCGGTCCCTTCAAGGAGTGCGCGGTGGGTTCACTACTAATCATTAGTGCTGGTGTTGTGCCACAGGGCACACTTGCTGACTGTGACATGCTTGTCATGGGGTGTGTGCAGTTGAGTGTAGGTCACAGGCACAGGGGTCACAGGCACAGGAGTGTAAGAGGGGTCGGGCACCAGCGTAGGTGGGAGGCGCCCATAAAGTTTGGAGGTAGTTCAGTGAGAACAAGCACAGCTCCTAGTGCAGAGATCCTATGGGGGCTTCCTTTGCCCAGGTACATGTTGCCGGCAGGGTTGGTGGGCATGGTGCTGACCTTGATATGGAACACATCCCTCTGGCCCTGCTCTGCTGCTTTCAGTTGGTTGGCAAAGCGCAGGACGCGCAGCCGCAGCTCCACGGATGCTGTTTCGCCAGGCTTCAAGCGAAGGCTGGAGGGGTGGATACTGTACCTGTGGCCCAAACATGTGGGCATCTGGCTTGCATCCTAACACCATGTCCTCCCTGCACCTCCCATCACTGTATGTGGGCGTAGCAATGCGCTGACTGTGTGTTGCCAATGCCAGCACTGGGCAAGTAAGCGAATGAGCCTAGGGACTACCTGTCACTGCTGCCTGCCCTGATGTCAGCCTCCGCTGGCCCTTTCAGGGTGTTGGTAAGCTGCAGCACTCGTGTGTATGTCTGCGGCAAGCGGACGCCCACAATGGAGACATGCCCTCGCCCCACTCAGGGTTTGTTCGCGCTATTGTTGCACCTGTCCGAGCTGAACATCGCGAAACACGGGCTCGCTGGGCTCCAGCAGCAACACGACTGTTCCTGCCATGGTCGCCGGGTGTCTCAAATCTTAAGAAAATGCAGGCTACAACGTGCACGCGCCATCGTCACCGCATAATGCGCGCAACTGCCAGCTGATGCTTTGTACATTTGAACGACATGCGCGGACCGTACGTCGGTCAGGCGCCCCCAACATTCAAAAAATGGCAGTAAACCGACCCCTGGTAGTAGGACGGCTGTAACTCTGCACTCGCTGCGCCAAATTTAATGCTAGCTGGCTCAGTATGTAGCCAACCCAGCCAGCTACCTTTCACCCATCCAGAATAAACATACACCGAGTAGGCCGTGCACAACAAAGCGTCATAGTTAGTGATTCAAATTTGGGCCGTTGCGGGGCATGCCGTCATCGCTGCGACCGCCTTCGTCGCTTAGGCTGCTCTACATGCGCATGCGCGTCGGCAGCAGCAGTCGGATCGGAAAGCGGTTGCGGCGATGTGGCAATGAGCCCACCTCCCCCCCTTACCTAGAGGGCAATGCCACAGCTCGACCATTGGGACTTACAGCATGCTACTTACTAGGTTACGCTCCTTTTAGACATTGTTACAAACGCTCATACTCAGCTAAGCCAAAAGCTCACTTTGGTCTGTGACCCCCAACTCCCTTAGCCGATCTCAGGGCCAGAGCCATGCAGTCAGTCGCACAACTCCACACCATGACCGAGTTTGGACTCGGCTCCTCTGAGAGTTACACTCCCCTACATGCCATCCACCTGCGTGCAAAGTTTCATAGCTCAACTGCCACCCCCACAGCCCCGTGGCCCTGATTCTGCTTGGAGAACATGATGTCACTTTGAAGATGTGAAACTGATAGAGGCCTGGGCTGTTTAACGTGCGGTTTGTTTTAACAAAAGCGCCAAGGGGTCAAGAACAAACATTTCATAGCCATTTTCTTGTGAGTGCAGCGGGTGCAATACAGT
Source organism: Haematococcus lacustris (assembly GCA_030144725.1). Classification (NCBI taxonomy): domain Eukaryota; kingdom Viridiplantae; phylum Chlorophyta; class Chlorophyceae; order Chlamydomonadales; family Haematococcaceae; genus Haematococcus; species Haematococcus lacustris. Next base: position 2,338,698 of record JASKMD010000025.1, on the reverse strand, counting down.
GGATGACACAGTAGAGGAGGGGGGGTGTAACCCGGTGATACCTTAGTGTGCGCCGACCCAAATGGTGTATTCGACGGAAGGGAGTATGAACATATGCTTCAATCACCCCGTCTAGGTGCCCTGCACGCCCGGCAGGCATCGCGTTGGGTGTTTGCCGGACATTCCATGTGTGCACAACCCGCTCACTGCGCCAGATAGATGGCGCCACAGGGATGTGGCTCACCGTCCCAAGGATACCCGTCTCGCCGCTGTTATTTGTTCGCGGGCACATGTGGCAGTACGCGAGCAAAGACTCCAATGGCTTGCGCTGATGGTCAAATGATGCGCATTGCTTTGCAGATACCAATGTGATAAACGCTATCGAAAACGATGCACTATTGAGAGAGTACTTGCATGCATATTACCAACCCCATGTTGGGAGCGCCCGACGTTCGCCCATGTTGGGAGCGCCCGACGTCGGCGAGACGGGTATCCTTGGGACGGTGAGCCACATCCCTGTGGCGCCATCTATCTGGCGCAGTGAGCGGGTTGTGCACACATGGAATGTCCGGCAAACACCCAACGCGATGCCTGCCGGGCGTGCAGGGCACCTAGACGGGGTGATTGAAGCATATGTTCATACTCCCTTCCGTCGAATACACCATTTGGGTCGGCGCACACTAAGGTATCACCGGGTTACACCCCCCCTCCTCTACTGTGTCATCCACTGTATTGCACCCGCTGCACTCACAAGAAAATGGCTATGAAATGTTTGTTCTTGACCCCTTGGCGCTTTTGTTAAAACAAACCGCACGTTAAACAGCCCAGGCCTCTATCAGTTTCACATCTTCAAAGTGACATCATGTTCTCCAAGCAGAATCAGGGCCACGGGGCTGTGGGGGTGGCAGTTGAGCTATGAAACTTTGCACGCAGGTGGATGGCATGTAGGGGAGTGTAACTCTCAGAGGAGCCGAGTCCAAACTCGGTCATGGTGTGGAGTTGTGCGACTGACTGCATGGCTCTGGCCCTGAGATCGGCTAAGGGAGTTGGGGGTCACAGACCAAAGTGAGCTTTTGGCTTAGCTGAGTATGAGTGTTTGTAACAATGTCTAAAAGGAGCGTAACCTAGTAAGTAGCATGCTGTAAGTCCCAATGGTCGAGCTGTGGCATTGCCCTCTAGGTAAGGGGGGGAGGTGGGCTCATTGCCACATCGCCGCAACCGCTTTCCGATCCGACTGCTGCTGCCGACGCGCATGCGCATGTAGAGCAGCCTAAGCGACGAAGGCGGTCGCAGCGATGACGGCATGCCCCGCAACGGCCCAAATTTGAATCACTAACTATGACGCTTTGTTGTGCACGGCCTACTCGGTGTATGTTTATTCTGGATGGGTGAAAGGTAGCTGGCTGGGTTGGCTACATACTGAGCCAGCTAGCATTAAATTTGGCGCAGCGAGTGCAGAGTTACAGCCGTCCTACTACCAGGGGTCGGTTTACTGCCATTTTTTGAATGTTGGGGGCGCCTGACCGTACGTGCCATCGTGATTTTCGGCGATAACCGTTTCCGTTGATCCTAGCGCAAGCCTCTTCAGTATTGGGCACACTGCTCTCAAGCAAACACATCCTTCAAGGTTTAGCCAGCATTAAATGCTATTGGTCACCCCCGCCATTGGCTGCACCCCCATGGCTCAAGAGATAACTTTCTAACTCAATTTTGCACGGATGAGGCCGCCGATTTGTGCGATGAGCTTGTGATGGCCCGAATAGAGTGCAGACAGCTCCAGCGGTTTGCCGGGTGGCTGGCCCCCAACACGCGACGTGTTCTGGAGCGTCGCAAACACTATTCACGACGGCTATAGGCAACCGGGACCCAGCGCGGCGTGAAAGGCGCAAAAAACTATTTTTCAAATCAGCATGCAACAGAGGTTTACAACGCTTCTTCAACACGGGTTCAGTCCACATGTGACAGCAACTTCAAGGTCTTCTGATCATTGGTGCCAGTGGCTCCTTTACAGCCAAAAGCAGCTAGAATCAGTCGAAAAGTATCAGAACTGTGATTACCGCCCACACATGAAACGGCCCACACATGAAGGCAACGCGTGTATGTCCTGACTACACGTTAGAAGCCCACACAAGGAGCCGCGCAGAACTGGCAGTCCATCTCTTGCCGTCCTGGTTGGACAGATAACCGGCCGGAAAATGTACCCATTTCATGAAAATTTGACATGGTCTTACGTGACACCAGTCGCACGCTGTTGTGTTGCAGGGACAGCCCACAAGCCAAACCAGCACTATCAAGCAAACTATCAGCACTAGCACTAGCACTAGCACATGGCAGGGGGGTCCTGCGCCCGACAAGAAATTCAAAACTTTGAAAACCTGGGCCGCTGAGCGCGATAGCTATTCGCTGATCACAGCCCCACTAATCAGGCCAGTCCCGGCACAACGCGACCAGAATTCACAACACCTCGCCCGCCCCGGCAAAGGTGCACATCAGCCCGAGCAGCCCGCTAGCCTCGCGCTGGTGAGCTGCACCGCCCTGCGCAAGAATCGCTGAAAAACTCTTAAAGATTAGTCAGATAGTTATCAGGGGTGCAGCCAATGGCGGGGGTGACCTATTGGTTCCATATCATTGAGCATCTCCTCATCGGCCCAGCGGGCAACAAGTACCGACACAAAGTCAAGTGGTAGGACCTAGAATAGGGGTGACGTTCTGTCTCAATGAAGTATCTCCCACACACATAGCATGGGCGCATGCAACCTACATCACTGCCTGACCCCTGTGACAGGGCTGTAGCCATGAGTCGGCATGACAAACATGCGCCGATGTGAGCTGACAACAATTTAAAGCGATATTTGTATCACACACTACTGTGCAGCAGGCGGCTGCTGCTGGGTTTCAGGCTGGTGGTCTCACAGCCGCTTGTAGCCCTGGCCAAGGTACTGCCTGCCCCTTGTATGGCAGCTTCAGCTGGTCTGGCCAGGGCCCGCCACCCGCTTACACCAATGCACTGCTTATCCAGCGCTGCATTGCAGTCTCTGTCCACCCACCTGCCTGGCTGTGGGGCTGGTTTGGCTAAGCAGCCTTGCCCTGCCCTGGCCCTGAGCTGTGCCCTTGTGGGGCTGGGTGGACCCAGCTGCCCGCTCCGCCTTGGTGCGCTTGCTGCGCTTGCTGCACTTAGCTGGGGGTGAGCACTAGGCCCCGGCTCAGAGGCTGCTGCCTGGCTGCGTGGAGCATGGATGGGTCCAACAACCCTGCCTCAGTAGCCGTTGTCAATGGTGAACGATGTGAAGCACGGAAGCTAATGAATCCTTGCTCCAATAGCCCGGCCTCGACCCGTCTTTGCCAGCCTGCATGTGTGGCTACAGCCGTGAGCACCCCAGGCTCTGCCTCACCATGCTTCCAGGGGCCCGGATCCAGTCTCGCCTCGCCCCAGCCACCCGCTGAGCTCACCCAGTACCTTGAGGCCACCGTGCAGCAGCTGGCCCTATCAACGGAGGCTGGAGACAAAGTCCTCCTCCTGATGAGAGAGGTGGGTGGTCCCGGCACCTGGACCTGCTGCTGCAGCAGCCTCAAGACAACACCTAGACCTAGCCAGCACACCAAGTGTGCCAGGAGATCAGGCCCCACACACTTGTGGAACACAGGCAGCTCAGGCGGTGTCTGTGTTATAATATCACTCTAGTCACACTCACACACACAGCCCTGTCCCAGCCAAGCAAGACAGCCAGGGTGGCCACCAAGTAAGTGAAGAGGTTCATGGGCAGGAGCATTGTACTCTTACGTCCAGCCTGAGGTCACCGCTGATGGCCCCTGTGGTGTGGCTTCACCGCTGCCCCTGATGCACTGCCTGTGATGGGGCATTCTGTGTGAGCATTGTGCAGGCAGCTAAGGCAGGTCAGGCCATGAGCCCAGCTCCAGTGGGCAGCACTTGCTTTCCCCAATGCGCTGCATGTTCAGCGCTGCATTGCAGTCCCTGTCTGTCCATAGGCCTGGCTGCCGGGCTGCTTTGGCTTGGTAGCCTTGCCCTGCCCTGGCCCTGGGCTGTGCCCTCATTGAGCTGGCTGGGCTTGGCATCCTGGTCAGCCTCAGAGCGCTAGAGGGGAGTACTGGGCCCAGGCTCTGAGGCTGCTGGCTGTGTGGCTGCTTGGCTGCATGGAGGCTGTGGGGAATAAGGCTGGAGAGCATACCAAGTCCCGCTGTGGCACCACATTAGGCCCCACACTGGCTAGTCACGCTGCTGGCTCCATGCGGGTTGTAGGAGGCAGTGGCCCACCTTCCCTACTGTGAGCTGTCACGCTGCAGGCCTCATGGGCTGTCTGTGGTCCAGCTGCTCCTCACACTGCTGCTTGCCATTCACCGCCGAGCTGACCCGTCTGGTACATCACCCAGCAGCTGCATTCAGCGCTTCACCAACAGCATCCTGTACACCGGCAAACCCCTCTGCGTCACCATGTGCTCCCGCTCTGTCGGCACACCCAGCGGGTTATCCGCCAGCCAGCCACCCAGCGCCCACTGTGACTGGAATCCCGATCCCTCTCCCTCCTCAGCCTCCTCGTCACTGGGACAGCCACCTGAGCTGCAGCCTGCACTGGGCTGCTGGGGTTCGGTCATGAACACGGCCGAGGGTGTGTGCTGGGGGTCCAGCGTGAAGGCGTGGAACGCATGCTGCTCAACCACGTCGCGCAGCGCGACTGCCACCACCTCCACGTCAGTCTGGAGGAACAGCTTGCCTGCACAGCCAGCGGCCGCGCCATGCAGTATGCAGTCAAACTCCACCACGTGGGGTATGAGACTAACACATGAGCTGTCAGGTTGCATGTGCAAGCATGGTGATGAGGGGCAAGGGGCTGGGCGGACATGTGAGTGAGAGCACCCGGAGCGTGATGAGGGAGATGGGAGGTTGGTCACGCTGTTGAGACATGCCCCTTACCTCCTGGGGGCAGCAGCCTAACGATGTCTTCAACCGCTTCCGGCTGCAGCATACGCCTTTTCCAATGCTTGCGCTTGAAGTGTGGGTCGGGGAACTGGACGCACACCAGCTGCACTGGCCCTGTGCAGGCACAGGGGGCGGCAGGTGGGCCGAGCTGCAGACGCAGTGCTTGCAAAGCTGGCCATAAGTGCAGACTTCACAGGCATGCAAGTGCATAAACGAAGGCATGGAAAGGCACACTGCATCCCCATGCAAACCCCAGGCACCCCAGGCACCCCCAGGCACCCTCAGGCAGGCAACAGGCAGGTACAGAGTTGTTGGCTGCACTGCACTGGCTTGCCATGAGGTGTGTAGCTGCCTGCAAGTTTGGCAAGCTGCTCTGACCATGAGCTGAGGCGAGGCGGCAGCCCATTGGGGTGGGGTGGGGTGGGGTGGGGTGGGGTGGGGTGGGGTGGGGTGGGGTGGGGTGGGGTGGGGTGGGGTGGGGTGGGGTGGGGTGGGGTGGGGTGGGGTGGGGTGGGGTGGGGTGGGGTGGGGTGGGGTGGGGTGGGGTGGGGTGGGGTGGGGTGGGGTGGGGTGGGGTGGGGTGGGGTGGGGTGGGGTGGGGTGGGGTGGGGTGGGGTGGGGTGGGGTGGGGTGGGGTGGGGTGGGGTGGGGTGGGGTGGGGTGGGGTGGGGTGGGGTGGGGTGGGGTGGGGTGGCGGCTGTCTCCCCCCACCTGGGTATGTAGCCAACATGCTGGCCAGGGACACGGTGGCGTTGGCATGCACATACACCACCTTGCTCTTGAAGCCTAGCCTCTCTGCCCATTCATTCGCTCGCCCCACCAACTGCACAGCACCCATGGTGGCATGGTACAGAGCCAACATGCTGTCGCATGCTGCAAAATGTCGCTCCTGATGTCATCAGGGTCAGCATGGAAGGGTTAGCATGTCATGGTCAGCATGCAAAAAAATAAGGTATATTATGCCATCGAGGAGGAGCATAGCCTTAAGGCATGTCCTTGCAAACCTTTGACTAGATGGTCAGCACATCAGGTCAGCATGTCAGCTTGTTATGTTGATGGGCAGGGTCTACTGTGTCGTAGGTTGGGAGTTGGCGGCTGCACCCCTTGGCTCCGCTACTCGAGTCAATGACGTGTGCAGCAGCAAAGCAGCGGCCGACAGGCTGCTTGATGTCCCCTCCCACCCCACTCCATTGCCTGCGCTGCGGCTGCCCTGGGCTGCTGCAGCTCGCCTGCTCACGTATCTCAACGCCCAGGAAGTTGCAGTCCTTGTAGTCCTCAGGTTGGGCGTGGTGCATGAGCAGCAGGAAGCGGCCTACAGGCAGGCAGCCAGCCTGCACCCCTGGCAGACACAGTGTGCCTGCATGCGTCTCGTCTCGCCCCGCCCCATAGGCATGGCAGCCTGAGCCTGAGCTGTCACAAGCCAGGAAGGCTTAAGGCCTCTCTGCGGCTGGCACTGCTTAGCTGGCCAGGTTCACATGCCACTGCTGCATCATGCACATGCCTCGCCATGCAGGTGTGGTGCACACGACTGCTGCATGGCTGCACTGACGTCATCATGGCCGCCAGCAGCTAGGGTGGCACCGCACAGCTTGCCTCCTGCCAAGCTAGCAACCACAAGCAGGCCCACACGATGAGAGCCAGTAATTCACAGCACTGCTGGCAGCCTTCACCTGGGCCGCAACCGAGGTCCAGGACCAGCGGTCTGCTGGGGTCCTTGAACTCGGCAGCCCAGTCTAACGGGCCCGTCACTGTCTGCACATGCATGGTAGGTGAGCATGCTGCAATATTCTTGTCACGGCTGTGTACGGCCTTAAATGTAGCGAGCCTCCTTGGCTGCTTTGCAGACTGCAACAGGGAGCCTGCGCACTTCGCTTTGATGCCAGCAATGGCGTTAAGTGAAACAATGCCACAGCCATCTGTGCAATGGTCACAGGCGTCCTGCACTGTTTACCTGGAACTCTATGCGTAGTGGGTTGACATGCTGGCGCATACGAAGTCTGCCTAACTGCATGCATGGCAAGGTACATGGGTATGAAAGCAGAATCTGCTTTGATTGTATACTGCCCGCCTGGTCTGGTTGTAGGCAGTATAACTGCGTGGAATGCCACTGGTTGTGGGAAGATAGAAAGCTGCTGCGACTGTGATGGCAATCGAAATCAGGCAGGAGGTGAAGGAAGGCAGCAAGATAACACTTACCCCGTCCCAGAGGTCTTGCAGCTCCAATTGATGAAAGGGCGAGGAATAGTGATCTGCTGGCAGCAGAGTGGTATGATTGTCATGGTCGGCCGCGGCAGCGCGAAGAGTAGGGGTTAGCCGAAGCGGCGCAGGAGATGGCGGAAGGCAACTACGAGCCAGGTGCAACATCGCATTACAACCTATCTCGAACTAAACAAGTTTTAATCCCTAAATCCATCTCGCACTTAGGGCGCGTTTCCAATGCACGGAGAGAAAGAGAAAAGAGATCGGAGAGAGAAAGAGAAAAAGAGAGAAAGAGAAAGAGAAAAAGAGATCGCCGCCAGCCCATGTCCCTCTAACTGCCGCCAACGGTCCGGATCTCTTTTCTCCCGTTTCCAATGCGCGGAGATAGAGACGAATAACTCTCCTAGAGTGAGCTCCATTTCATCTCTTTTCCTCCGCTAGGGTCCTCCAGGCCGACCCCCCCAGGAGAAAAAGAGATGTGACCGAGAGATGTGACCTTTTGCACCGGAGCCGCAGCGAGAGCTGGGTTAGGCTGGGCGACAGCATGTTTCTCCAGGGCATCGCTGTTTGACGTCCCGTTGCCAATGTCCCGTTGCCGCTTCTGCGTCGCCACCTAAGCCGCAGGAGCTGATGAAGAGGACAAATGCCCAGGAGATGGTCCTCGTCCGTATTGTTGCTGAGGGCGCATCAGCTGAGGGCGCATCAGCTGTTTGACGAGCACCGCAATTCCAACGCGGAGCAGTGCCATAGAGAGTTGTAGCCCCCCGGAGCATACTTAGCTAGTCCCGCTAGTGCGGAGAGTGCTTGACTAGTTAGCCTGATAAGCCCCGCAGCCTGACTTGCACAACTGCACGACTGACTTGCACGACTGACTTGCACGGCGCACTTTGTGCACTTGCGCCTGCGATGCTGGACCCCATCATACCTGCCACCATCCCAGCTAACGGGACAATTGCTATCCATGTTGCTGGGCAGCTCGTGTGTAGATCAATGAAGGCGTAGGCGGCGGCTGGAAAGTGGACTTCCATGCATCTCTTTTCTCTTTTCTCCGTCCATTGGAAACGCGTTTGAATTCATGCACATGGGCGATCTCTTTTCTCTTTTCTCCGTCCATTGGAAACGCGCCGTTAATCCCTACAGCCCTCATGCAACACCAAAGTAAAGCATGAGTTGTAATCAAACACAGGCTGCGAGCTTATCATTGTAAAGGCTACTGACCGTGTGCCTAATGCCCACTCCAGCTCAGCCTTCTGGTGTGTGTGCCTCCAGGCTACTACTAGCAAGAGCTCTGCCCTACTCTACAGCTCTTACTCACACACATCCCCTTTGTGAGGGGTTTGGTATCTTGGTTTCTTGGATTGTCTTGCTGTAGCTGGCTATCGCCGCCACTTGCGCCGCCACTTACGCAGCAGGGCCTTGTCACGCAAGTACACCCACTCCTGGCCTGGCTGGCCTCGCTTTGGCATGGCTGGGCGGCCATCCCAGTAGCACAGCTCAATGGGGCGTGGGCCTGGGCCGACTGCACAGCGGCGGATGTTCAGCGCGGCTGAGACGTCCCGGTCATAGAACCTGCACATGGACGTGGGAAATGCATGAAGTCAAGTCATGTGCCATGTCATGTGTCACTTCATGTGGGATATGTTGCGGCCATGCACATGCACATCAGCTCAGCCTGCTGCCAGGGCACCATATCCAGCTGCCAGGCTGCCATTGCTGCCTCCATCTCTCTGGTGGTGTGCACCGCATGGCGCAGCAGCCGCCCCCGGTTTGCTGGATCCTCCACCCAGTCATTATCCACCTCCTCCCCCTCCTCAAGCCCCAGCAGGCCCCGCTGCAAAGCCACCTCAACCTGCATGGCTTCAGTCACCACCACCCCACCCTCCCCCACCAGCCAGCTGACGTCCAGCCCGCACACCATGCGGCGCACATAGGTGCACTCCCGCTTTGACCAGGCTGGCAGGTACCCACCACCCACCCCCCAGAATCCAAATCTGCGCCGGTGTTCCTCAGTGCCCAGCAGGACCTTGGCCCCGGCCAGGGACACTGACTTCTTGAGCCTGCCAGCGAAGAGGAGAGTTAGCATGTTGCTGAAAGCTGTCTCCAGCTGCTTGCCGACGTGGTCCACCATGTTAATGTCAGAGTGGTAGCGGGGGATTGCTGCGAGGCGGGCGCGGAGGTCAGGGTGCGCGGCCAGCACGGCAGCCACTGCCGCGTTGGGCCGAGTGTTCGCGCCATTTCCGGGCAGGCCGCGGACCAGCTGCAGGTACAGGTTCCGGCAGCTCAGGTCCGGGATGGCTGCCTGGGAGACTGGGATGTCTGTGTACACGGGCTGGTCGTGCAGGCCCAGCGGCTACGCGAATGGTAAACAAGCCGCGCACGAGTAAGCCAAACAGCAGGCTGGCGAGCACCGCCCGCTCGCTGATGGCCTCCACTCATGGCTGCACCGCGTCGTCCAGGAAGGCATCCCAAAGTTCTTGCGGCAAGTGGTCGATGAGGTGGGCTAGCTTACACTTCCTGCCGTGGTATGTGTTGTCCCTATTGCGGGCAGCGCGGGCCTCTCCGGAAACCTTTCTATTTCGCTGTGCTTCGGTGAGGTCCGGCTGCAGTGCCTCGTCGCGGTCCTCAATGTCACTGTCCGGGTCCTCCGGCACTAGTCTAGGCACGGTTCGTCTTTTTTTCTTAGCCATAGAAAACAGCAACGTGAAGCCATCACAAATACTAGGAATTATCGGTTTTGTTTGTTTGCATTTAATTTGTTTGTCTGGCATTGTTTGTGCGGCGGCACCACCAGCGACATCACCACCAGCGAACTATATCAGACGACCTAATATAGTACGGGTCTAATACTTACCTAATATGGATGGGTGGCTCGCACTAAACAAATGGTGTTGTCCATGCTTGCATGGTACTGATGTGTCAGCATTGTCAGAGTTGCAGCATTATAGAGTCATTATGGAGTTGCGGCATTATAATAACTTTGCTGACACGATTGCTGCGGCAAGTTTTGCGGTGCCCTGCAAACTTGAGAAGCAGTGATGAGAAGCGAAGTGACAGCAAGATGTCATTCCTTTTTGCCGCGAATGCCCAAGACATGATTGTCACTCGCCACGCAGCTTCTCCCTCTCGTTCACAAGCCGCGCTGTAGACTGGAATCCGCGCCTAAAACCCATTTGTACGAAGCTCGTCAGGGTTTGCCCTTTTGGTTCTTGCGCAACAACAAGCGCGGTGCCCCGCGGATCGCTTGCATCCACGAGACATGGCAATGGAGTTTCTGTTCGGCAAACGCAAGACCCCAGCAGGTGACAGGCAGGTCCGCAGGCTGGTCATGGGGCCCGGCTTCCTCACCGCCCCTGGCAGGTTATGAGTGCAGACTTGCTGAGGGAGAACAAGCGCATGCTGGACAAGGCCATCCGTGAACTAGACAGAGAGCGAATGGGGCTGCAGAATCAGGACAAGAAGATTGTGGCTGACATTAAGAAAATGGCCAAGGAAGGGCAGATGGTGGGCTAGCTTTCTGGCAGACAAAAAGGGTCCATCCCCTCAGTGTGCCCCTTGCACGTCTTGGCAGTGTGTCCTGCTGAATAGGGGCTGTGAGTATGGTGCCTACCTGGCTCTGTTTGTCCAGTGTGCAAGGGGCGGCTGGCTTCGTGGCTGCAGGCTGCCGTGAAAGTGATGGCCAAATCACTCATCCGCAACCGTCATGCAGTCACGAAGATGCATGGTCTCAAATCACAGCTGCAGGCCGTGTCCTTGAGGCTGGCGGTGAGTCCCTGGCTGGCGGCGGCCTCTCTGGGCTGCTGGGTCTGGTGGGGGCTGAGACCCAGTCATGCAGATGCATGCAAGCAGGCATGCAAGCAGACATGCAAGCAGGCATGCAGGCAGGAAGGTAGGAAGTCAGATAGGCAGGTAACAAAACAGTCAGGCTGGCAGGTGGGTTGGGCAGGCCTTAGGTGGGTGTCAGCTTAGACACTGCTGAGCCTGTGGAGTAGATGGAGCACAAAGAGGCGCGCATGGCCGTTCAGGAACTTAAGCATTCAGACATACAAGACTGGTTGCCATGCGCCACCCCAGACCTGACACACATGTGCTGGCAGCACCTCGTTGCAGCACATGGAGGCTAGCGGTGGAGGCCCCACTCATACAGCATGTGGCGCCTAACTGCTACTGCTGCTGCTGCTGTTTAAGGCATGGCACTTACCATTGAGTGCCACTGGAGTCACTCAGCTCCTCAGGGCACCATGCAGTAACCTGTGCGTGCTATGTAGAAAGGATGGCTGGCAGGTAGCCATGCCACTAGCAACAGATGGATGAGAATGCCGGCTGTGTTTGATGGCTGTGTGCAGACGCTGAAGTCAACACAGGCCATGGCGGATGCCATGCGAGGTGCCACCAAGGTGAGCGGCAGCGTGTGCTGGCAGCGCACCGTCAGGCAGGGCCACCTGGGCCCCACCCCCTGTGGTGCAGGACTAGACTGAAATGGAGTCCCTTGACCTGATCCTGAAGGATAGGCTGGACCTACTCACTTGCTAGGCCACGCGGCAGAGATGCTAAGACCCACATGCCAAATGCTACGTGGTGGTGTGGCTGCCAGCCCTAAGAATATTTAGAGGGTCCCTTGGGTAGACCTGCTGTGCAGTGCACAGTGGCTTGCATGTGAGTGCACTGTCGCCTCACCATTGTCATCATGCCCATCCCTTCCATCGTGGTCTGTCATTCTCAAGTCATCCTACTGCAGCCCATGTGCTGCATGTGTAACTGTGTGACTGCTGTTTAGAAGCAAGAGCTGAGGGGTCCCTCCCATGCCCAGGGCCCAGCTGGCTGCCCCTCAGCCTCCCTCAGCCTCCCTCAGCCTCCCACAGGGTGCCTCAACGCCCGGTAGCCCTGCCTACGTCAGGCTGCTGCAACACCACCACAGCACGAGCTGCAAAAGCACCTATCTAGGTTATGGACCAGCTCCCTTAATGGCTGGCTCTGCCGTACTGTGTTTTCCGCGTGGGTTTGCAGTACATCAGCGCTAGCATCTGACTTCTGAAATCATGCTGCATGCTGCATGCAGGCCATGCGCATGATGAACAAGCAAATGAATCTGCCGCAGCTCCAGAACATCATGCGTGAGTTCGAGAAACAAAACGAAAAGATGGAGATGACCAGCGAGATGATGGGTGATGCTGTGGACGATGCAATGGAGGTGAGCTGTCAGTGTGCTGCCGTCCTACTCAAGGATGTTTGTTGTGGCAGGCATGGCTTCAGCTCTCCATGACTGACACTGCGCAGGGTGAAGATGAGGAGGAGGAGACGGACGAGCTGGTGAACCAAGTGCTGGATGAGATTGGCATTGGCAACCTCACAGAGGCGAGTGTGCTGCACCCCAGTCTTTTGAATACTATACATAACAACATTGCGAGCTTGCACGGATTCATTTTGAGCCCATGTGCACCTTTGTTTGTGCACCAAGCCTTGAGGTGCGTTCCAGAGAATCATAAATTGCCAGTGCGGGAGGGCTGCCCAGAGCCAGGCAGGGCCTACACCAGCAAGCTTGCTGCCATTTTGCTTATCAATTAAAACTTCCCTTTGCTGCCACAGCCACCCTTGTCACTCACACAGCAACCAGCACCTCAACATCACCAACCTCAACGCAACAGGGTTACCAACCACTTGCCAGCTCACAACGTCAAACCTACACACGCACTGAAGCCTTCAAAGTAAAATGTTGGCATGTCCACATGCCCTGCCAGTATTGAGCAACAGCTGCATCATACTTGACTGTCTGCCATGCTTGCATTGTGCACAGCTGGCATCCGCCCCCAAGGCCAGAGTGGAGGTGCAGCAGCCGGCGCAGCCCGCGGCTATGGCTGAAATGCAAGGGGGAGCTGGTGGCAGCGCTAGTGCAGGCGCCGGTGACGCTGGAGGCATCGACGACGACCTTCAGGCCCGGCTGGACAAGCTGCGCAAGTCGTGACGAGTTCATGCCTCAAATGCTGCTGCCCCGACACTGCCTGGCACCAGCACATGCCCTGCCTCGAGCGCTTGAGCTGTTGCTATCGTAAAAGAAAACACTTTTCAAGCCATCATCGAGCAGGACTTCGTCGCGGTTGCAGAGGCACACAGGGAGGCCCCTCAATTGCGCACCCATAGGCCCAGCCACTCCTTGCCAGCGCGGTCGGAGTGGGACAGCACGGGAGGAGTGACCTCCAACGACTGAAGTGTGAAGTTAACGGCCAGGGCTTGCTTGTAGAGGTCAGGGTGCACTGCGTTGCATGATAAGCACGAATAGCAACCGTCAGGCAAATTGTGTGCAGGGCTCAGGGAAGGGCTGCACAGGTCACCAGGGAGACACTAGACGGCAGTGTGGCTGTGTGCTGTGGGTGGCAGGTGACCGGCAAGGCTGGTGGATGCTGACACAGACTGCTAGGCCGGAGTGCGCTGATGCGACACAACGGCAGAAGACTGCCGGATTGTCGGGTGCGGTCCCCGTGCACATTGTTCATCATGTTGCTGGGTTTAGACTACTCGGTGGGTGTGTCAAGGTCAGCTGATGTGTATGTCGCCCACAGTGGTAGCGTGAAATGGGTCCTAGTGTTCCCCACATGTCCCACAACGGCCACAGCGGCACACCCCAGCATGGACATCATGCACGTCTCATGCACACCATCTACGCTGAGAGCTGCCCGTGCTGGCCCGTGCCTGGGAGTGTAATTGAGATCGGCAGAGCTCTTCGGGTGCACTGAGATTAGCTAACAGAAAGTCGCAGAGTTCTGTTGGACGGAATTGTGTGCCTTTCACCGATCAACATGGGTCAGGAATCTGTACAGGAGCCTGTGTCAGGAACCTGTCTTACACGTTGCATGGCATGCAGCCATGCCATGTGTAAGACAAACAACACATGAGCCATGTTGTGTGGTTCCATTGCTCAGGTAGACTGAACGCACATACACACAACACACAGGGCTGATGAGGATGGGGCTGCCTGGCTGCTGTTTCCCTGAAGGAGGGTGCCACGACTGTGATCGGCAAGCACACCAGAATTGCATCGCTGCTGCTGCTGCTGCTGGGTGTGTTGTCTGTTGCACACTGCATGCACATGTTGCATGACCATCACATTGAGCGCTGGCTGCGCCGCCACCATGCATCCTTCTACACCGCTGGTGCCTTGCCTGGGAAGGGGGGTCCGTGGTTGGGATCTGCCGCTGGGTCGACAGGGAAGATCAGGGTGATCAGCAGCCCGCCAGGGCGCAACGCCTTGGCCCAGGCAGCCGCCCAGCTGGGTCTCAAGCTAGGGTGCAGGGCGCAGAAGAAAGTGTAGTCCACACCCTGAGTTCAACAGAGGGCAAGCTGGGCAGGGTGAGGGGTCAAGCCAGCATGGAGCGGGACGCAGTTGCAAGCGCAGCTCCGTACAACAAGGCACAACAGAAGCACGCCTTAGGGTCAGGCACCTGCTTCGGGTCACAGACCCATGCCCAAGTGATGATCATGAGGATCCGGGGTCCAGAGGGGGTTGGGAACGGAGGGTAAGGGGCAAACGTTTGGGAGGGGGAAGGGGAGAGTGTTTAAACTTGCGGATGTGTTATCATGACATAGTGGCTCTACGGAGGGTCACTGTGAGGGATTGATCCCATGGAGTGCTATAATAGATGTTGTCAGGGTGGTGGCGCGAAAGCTAGGGAGCAATGAATGGTGTGGATCAAACCCTATTTCTGCCCTTGTTGGTTTGGCAACCCATGGCCTGCACCTGGACTACAGTTTTCTGTCATGCCTTACCACATCATAATTCGTCCCTGCGCCATCCTGCAGGTAGTCAGCTTCCTGCACTGTGATGCGCTCCTGCTGCTCACTGGTCAGTGCACTGTCGTGTGCAATGTATGCTCGTGCAGCGGCTGCAGCTGTGTTTGAGATTTCCACACCAACTGCATGGCTTGCGCCTGCTGTGACCAGAGCTGCCAGGTCGTAGCCGCGTCCACAGCCAGGCACCACACAGCGCTGGCCTTCAGCAACACCAGTGCTCAGCAACTGCACTAGCCGTGGGCTGGAGCCTGACTTGTCAAAGGCTTGACCAGGCTTCAGGCCTGCACTCCACATCCCCTCCCAATCCATTCCTTTGTATGAATGGCCTGATGAGGGCGCAGTTGAAGCCACGCTAGTGGGCAACACCCGCCGGAAACCCGCTCCTCTACAGCACCGCAAAACCGAGCAGGACTGCATCAGTGTGAATGCGTACCACCGCCAGGGGCTCACTCAATGGTATGACATTTTGAAGGGCGTGCCAACCTCAGCTTATGTCGAGTTAGTGTTGCTGGGCTGTGGAGGCCTGCGGTACAGGATGGATAAGGGAGGCAGAGATCAGTTGCGGCAAAACTATCGCACACTGCAGAAAGATGCCAAGAGTGCGTGCTGGGTTTGCACCCATTTCTTTCATGACAGCGACAGTCCTGTCAGAATGCCAGTCGACAAACCTTTGAAGCTCGAACATGCAGCATCAGCGTTCCAAGTATCTTTTCTGTACGCAGGAGACCAGAACGACCTTAGTAGTGTCATTGTCATCTTGGAGAAAGCAGAGAGCCTGCGTGTGCAAGGTGATCATTAGGATATGCAGAACAACATCGTACTCCATCCTGTGAACCAGGCCCCATTGCTCATACTTTTTCTACAGTGGAGCAGCCAAGAGAGCAAAAGCAAGATGCTGAGCTGTTCAGCCAGCTCACCCACATTGGCTGCCAGGGCATTCGACGCTTGGCTACTACACAGCCTGGTCGTTCCAGCACAGATTTCATAGTGGCGCTGAAGGGCCAGTATGCCCGCGGCCTGGAACCACAGACCGCTGCCATGGACAACCCAGAGGCCTTTGACTGGGCAGCCATGGCAGCCAGTGCTGTGAAGTTCATGCGGCAGGCTCCAGGGATGAACTGCATGCTGGGCCCAATGAGCGTTCAAGCAAAGGTAGCCAGTCCCCTGATTCCAAAGCTACCCCTGATACCAAAGCTACTCACATCTGCGCTTGCCTTGTGTACACGCTGACACTTGCAGTGAACTTGTAATGTGCTATCCCATGCCATGCCATGCTATGCATGCTCACAGGAGGGGAAGCGTGGGTGTGCCCCTGAACTCTGCCCTTGGCCTGTTGGACACTTGTTGTTGGCAAAGCATGCCATGCGGGCACATCAGATACACCCCTGGACTAAATTTAGGGGTAGGAACAAGCCTTGCCAGCTTGTTGTAAAAGTGCAAATGTTGTGCGCTGCAATGCCTGCCAGGTGCGCAAGATGCCCACACAACGGGTCAAGAAGCAAGTTGGGGTGTTGGTGCGGCCAGATGTGGTGGAGCGCATTGATCAAGGCGACAAGCAGGAGACTGACCAGAACATGGAGGAGATGTGGAACATCTTAAAGAAAGTGTCATCCTGCCCAGTGCCAGAGCTGGTGTGCAACCCTTTCTCCTTCTCCCAGACAATCGAGAACCTTTTCACGTTGTCCTTCCTGGTGAGTGACCATGCCTGACCAGCTACTCAGGTCTAATGTAGCAATAGATGCAGAACTCCCCCCGCGTCAGTTGATGTGCATCATGCCACCTGCAGTCAGGTACCCACAAGTGTTAAATACTTTGGTTATGTACACATACATATGTTGTATATATATCGATGGAGAAAAACACTGGTACCCACTGCCCCTGTCCTGCTGTAGCATTGCCGTGACCAGGTTGCTAGGTCCTTTCAACTAGGCACTGCTGGGGCTGCCCTGCCTCACCCAGCCTACATTCACTGCTGACATTGACATGGCACCTGAGGGCGGTGCTGTGCCAGGTGCGAGACCAGCGCGTGAAGCTGGTGCATGACGCTGAGGCAGGCCTGCTGGCAGTGCGTGTGGACAAGCCACGCTCTGCACCCAAGGCTGCGGGGGAGGAGCAGGCACAGTTCGTGCTGGACCTGACCATCAAGGACTGGGAGATGATGTGCACCATCGTCAAGCAACAGGATTGCCAAATGAAGCACAGGTGGGTCACTTGGAGAAGACAGGCCCCCAAGCAGCAACATTGTTACAATTGTATGGAATGCCACGTATGGTGGCGGTGACGGTGTGGTGATAGTGATCCATGGTTTATACTTCATGGTTGCATCACCAATGGCAGATAACCATTGTCCAGGATAGGCCCAAACCTAGCGAACATGAGGTTGCGCATGGGCTCATACTAGCATGGTGAAGGCACATCCATGCGCTATAAACCCTGCTGGAAACAGCTACACATTGGTGTGCGAGAGAAAAGATCGTCACAGCTGGAAAGCCACAAGAGACATCAAGCAGCAAACCATGCAAGCTTGCAACATACATTTGACCTAGTTGACTGTTCCTAATGCTTTTGGTATTGAGCATCACTATTGATGCACAGGTGGTCAGCAGGTGAGGGGCTAATTGTGCACCCTTGTGGAGGGCCCGGTGCAAGCTCTGTGTGCTGCTGGGCAGCTCTCAGCTTGCAGCTGACTTCCCATAGTCCTGGGTCAGGTCCTCTATCAGGTCCTGGTATCATGTATATTGTTGATCTTACATACGCATCCAGAGGCACATAACACGACATACGCATCCAGAGGCACATAACACGACTCGAACAAAGCATAGGATGTCACAATGTATCCCGTGTAAATGGGCTTGCTGCATGTGAGCACATCACGCTAACTGGGAATTTCGTAATTAATTATACATCATTTTGCGTGAGACCTACGAACACGGCACCACTCCTCTCCCAATGGGGATCGAACCCATGACCTTACGATCAACAGTCGTGCGCTCTACCAGCTGAGCTATGGGAGAATACTTGAGAGGTGTGACTTAAATGGTAATGACAGACACTCTGAGCTGTTCAGCTAGAGGGTGGGGGCAGCAACGGGATTGTTAGTATCTACTCCAGCTCCCTACGGATAGAAAGTGTCAACATCACTAGTAACACACACTCAACAGAAGCACATAATGTCAGGATCTGGCTTCGCTGTAGGTGTAGGTGTTGAGAAAGGCTAACTCTTGATCAGTGATGGGCGATTGGGAAAAGACGTATTACTCAGTGTAATAAAAGACATCAAAACAGGGATTTTTTATTACTTTTAAAATACAATTAATTATTATATTACTAAGTAACTAAACTAAATCAGAAACATCGCAAAAATTTCCAATTAATTCTATTCCATTACAGCATACTCCCTTATAAATATCCCACATAGCCCCACACCCTAGCACTAGTGGGTCAGCATGCAACAGGCTGGGCTATAGCCCAACACCCTAGCCCTGGTGGGTCAGCATGCAACAGGCTGGGCTGTAGACCAACACCCTAGCCCTAATGGGTCAGCATGCTACAGGCTGGGCTGTAGACCAACACCCTAGCCCTAGTGGGTCAGCATGCTACAGGCTGGGCTGTAGACCAACACCCTAGCCCTAATGGGTCAGCATGCTACAGGCTGGGCTGTAGCCCAACACCCGAGCCCTAATGGGTCAGCATGCTACAGGCTGGGCTGTAGCCAAACACCCGAGCCCTAATGGGTCAGCATGCTACCCACCGCATCGCGTTGTTGACATGCTGCGTTGACGGACATGCTGCGGTTACTGACCTCAACGCCTTCGTCATCGGCACTTGTTGCTACAGAGCGTTGGGACGCTATGTGGCTGTTTTGCGATGGATGTTCGGATGTGGTGAGCAGCCGCCCGCTTTGGGGTTTGTGGAAGATGGGATACATTGTTGGGGATAAGTAATAAGCGGAGTACTAGACGGGCGGTGGAGCTATCACCGATGTAATAAAGTTCACTCATTTTGAGGACGATTTTTTCGAGTTATTACCCTTTTTTGCGCTAGATTATTACCGACTTATTACATTATTACCCAATCGCCCATCACTGCTCTTGATATCAGCATTTCTACGGTACATGAATGCAACCTTCAGATGTGTAATTTGAATGTGTCGGCTGCATGAACTTGCCATCAAGAAGCACATTGAGACAGTTTTGGCTCATGAGTCTCATGAGACTGAAGGATTGTGCTGTATACTATTGCTTCCCCGATGCTTTGCATCCATGGGGGTGTACAGAACAATTGTGAGTGCAGAGCAGTGTGCTAGCACGTAGCTGCCTCCTCACCGGAAGCCATCCTCCCGTTTCACACCGCGCCCAGTGACGATTACCATTTGGTCACCTCCCCACACAATGCCCTACTAGCAGCCCTTCTTCTTCTTGTGCTGCATGTTGCACCTGTTGCGTCCCAATGCTAGATCTCTGAGTGGGGGGGCTTTCAAATCACAGTTAGGGTGTAGCAGGGTGTCTCATATGCTGATGAGTGGCTTCCGAGGCTGGACATCAGTGCCCACCCTTGCATGCATACCGGTAAGCATTGCTACAACATCGTGTCAGAGGACGGCCATAGCCATCACTTGCTATGCGTAGAGTGGCCCTGTGCCCCTAGTGTGTGCCTGTTTGCTTTGCACTTGCCGACGCCACTTGGCCCAGCCCTCAACATGCTGTTGGTGATGCCAAAGTGCCTCGAGTCGGTGGCACACACGTCTAACGCAGCCACCTGCCGTAGTGTCCAGCCTATTTGCCTGTCAGGGTTTAATGAGACGAGGTGGTGGTGGTTGGGACAGAGTCTGGCCCATAGCTTGGTCCATAGGCCGGCTGCTATGGGTGGGCCCAAGTCCCAATGGTTGAGGCAGTAGCACCTCCAGGCCCAGTTTGCTCATAGCTCGCCTTGCAGTAAACTGATGGTGGTGGGCAACGTTGGGCGCTGTCTACCCACTGCTCCATGTTGCTCGCTGCACCACACTCATGTGAACAACAAGAACCACATGAAGAATGATCTGAAATGCTCCCCATTAACATGAAATGACTTGGGCTACCTCATCTGCCCCACAAGGAGATTGTAACAGATGCTTCCTTTCATGGTGGCTGATTGCAGGGAACACCAAGAAGCCCAAGAAAAGGAGTTGACTAAACGTAGGCGCAAGGCATCCATGTGAGTGGTTGTTTTCAATGGAACGGTGCCATGCATTGAGACGTGCTAGGTATTCCCATCTATAGGTGTATCCAGCTTTTATGAATTTCCCCACAAGGCACAGTCATGGTTAGTCATTTTGATGTCGTTGTAGGCATAACCGATAGTTTGTTTAGGCTTCATTGCCACAGCGAATGGTAAATGTATGGACTATGCTTCAAACCAAAGGTGCACATGGTTTTCACTATGGGCCAACTCTAGAGCAACATGCTCATTTGAAGCCGCAATCCACAGATGTTACTTGCAAACCCACGGGGTGTGCACAAGGAGCTAGCAGCCCTAGCAACCCCCCATTGAACAGCATAAGCTCGACTACGGCGTGAGGACGACCGTTATGCTTATGTAGTAACGTAGGCCAATGAAAAGCCAAAACAGCTCTCACACATCACTTCTACCAATAAATGCTGCGTCTCTCCCAATGGGGGTCGAACCCATGACCTTACGATTAACAGTCGTGCGCTCTACCAGCTGAGCTATGGGAGAATGATTGAGAATTGTGACAAGTGTGGAATGGCCTTGCATCATAAATGCGAACAAAATCTACAGGATGTAGTAGATAATTGGCGGTCCGAGAGCATTATGCGAAGGAAATTCTGAAAAACAGTATGTTTTATTTATTGCAAAACACCATCTATCAAAATTTCAGTCCGATCGGACAAGGTTGGTCAAAAGTGCAGGGAAAATGCAGGGAATAATTTGTAGGAATGCCGGGAGGGCTAGGTCCAAGCTCTAGGTCCATCAGCAGGGCTGCCTTGCTACGTGTGGGCTGTGTGGGATGGCGTAAGAGCATCCCACACTCTGACAGTCTTGGCAGGCATGGCAACTCTGCCAAGCTGGGCAGGGGCAAGGTGGTGCTAAGCAGGCAGTGTGGAGAGCTGGGGGTGCATGGTTAAGAACAACAGGGGTAGTTCCACCTTCACTACGAGAATATTTCGGCCCACATGCCTGGGCTGATGAAAATGGTAACGGCCGTTCACGCTGTCGGTGGCCATCTATGGTGGACCAGACCTTGCTGGTGTGAGTCCTACCCCCCCAACACTGCGGTGCCCTCTAGCTGGCCAAAGCCTTTGAACTGCTCCACCACCATGCACATTCCTAACAAATCCCACAATCAGCACATTATGCCCTGATGCTTGACCAGTTGCCGCACCCTCCTAGCTCCCTCAATCATCACCCACTGGATGACAAAACACACACACATTTTATCTCCAGCAGCCAAGATGGCTAGGTGGCCAGTCACCAACCGGGCGCCCGCCTCAGCGGAGGGAGGGAGTTTCACCGCTTTGACGGACACCCTCCTCTGCGTACCTAACTTGGACCAGGTAGTTGTGGTATTGTACGGTCTTGAGTACATGGCGTCTTTTCCTTTCGGTTGCAAGTGAGCAATGGTAGCAAAGGAGTGCATAGCAGTGGTGGTAACAATGATAACAGAAGCCACATAAGAAGGAGGCGGGTGAGTCAAGGAACATTGCCCCTTGAACAAGCAGCTAGGGCAGCTAGGGCAGCAGCAACACAGATGAGAAGCATTGCGGCGAACCCCGAAGGTCGCAAGTGAGGTGTGGAGCTCGCATAGCCAAGTAGTCAAAAGCACGCTCAGCATGCTGGCAATGTGGCACCTACACGTTGCTCTTGATTTAGCACCCACTACAAAGAAGTCACTGCTCCGCAGCCCTGTTTGGAGACTACGGAAAGACGGCAGCAACTATAAAAGCAGTAGATGCTCAACTAGAGTTGCTAACAACAGCCATCCCAGCCTTACTGAGGTGACAGCAACCTCAACAGTACATAGCACATGGCCGGGGCAGCCACTCACAACACATGGCCCCACTACCATGGGACGGTGGGCACGCCGGGATGGTGCGATGGCAGGCTACACAGTTGTGCTACTGCAGCAAAGAGGCCGCCCACAAACTCCAATAAGGAAGCTAACCAAGGCAGTGGTCGAGTTGGCAGCGCGGGTAGCATGATCAAGGGCGCATGCCACAGGTGTTGTTGCAAGCCATGAATCTCCACAGGGTCCCCACTAGGTGACAGAAGCCTTAATCACACACCAGCCACAGGCTACAGGCCGCAGGCTACACTGCTGTGGTACTGTGCTACACAACACTGAACAACATCGGCTCAGCCACAACACATCAAGGATCTTCTAAGTTACACTTCTGTCACTTCAAGGTCACTACAAGGAAAAAAACAGCATCTCTCCCAATGGGGTCGAACCCATGACCTTACGATTAACAGTCGTGCGCTCTACCAGCTGAGCTATGGGAGAATGGTTGAAGGTATGATGAGAGAGGCAGAAATGCAGACTATGTAAGCTAACGTTTGAGGGTGAGCAACAAGTGTCTACTCCAGCTCCCCACAGGACTGCTCAAGGACAGGAAGCTGAGTCAGCGGCGTCACCCTTAGAGCTGCAAGACCTCTGCCACCCAAGGCCCTTCCAAGGCTCGAATCAAGCGACCTAAATCTTGGCTAGTGAGCCAGACAGATGGCGCACATGGAGGAGGGGGTGTCAGATGGCACGGGCCAGTACGGGCCCCTCTGCACCCCAGATGCGCCTCTCTGACTCGAGGAGGTGGACAAGCAAGGCATCTTCACCCTACGCATCAATACAGCTCTGCCTACACCTCCCAAGGAGCCAGCTCCCTTTGCACAGCGGCAGAGGTGCTTAGAGGGCACAATGAGGGCACAGTACCCAGCAGCATCCACAGTGTTGTGCAGTCTCTTTGTACCCCTCTCACGAGCTCCCAACCTCAGCGCCGAGCTATGAGGAGCCCCCCTCCCCTTCGGCTGTGCCACCCGTGCAGCCCATATACTTCACGGGCCAGGGCCTGGGCTCCCCCTTCCCCCAACGCACTCTGCCTCACACGATGCGATGACCCAGCCCAAGCGCCAGGGCCCCTCCTCCCTTTAGCAATGTGAGTCGCCTAAACTCAGAGAGTGCCACCTCTGCCAGCAATAGGCACTAGCCCTGCCCTGCCATGTATACACCTGAAACAAGCACAAGAAGTCAGGGTCCAACCCTAAGTGGGCAGTGGTGGTTGGGAAGGAGTTAGGTGCAGCAACAGGCACCGCCATGCCCTGCCTCAGGGGTCTGCCAGTCCACCATCCGCATACAGGCTGACAGCAAGGACGTAAGCAGTGCCATCTGCAGCACCCTTAAGGCTTACAACATACTGGCTGCAGGGAACACACTCAGCGCCTGGGCCCTGCGGTTTGCCAACGCAAACCCTGGGCAAGGCCTGGCTGGCCAGGGTGTGGTTTTGTGGCTGCAACATGTCTGACTGGAGCTGTATTTCTGTCACCATTCACCTGTTGTGGGCTAGAGGTGGTTGGGAGGGTGTCAGGCGTTCTGGGCATTGCTGCTGCTGGGTGTTGCCCACTCCTGCACAGCAGCGCGACGGTGGAGGCAGTTAGCAACGGGCTGTAGCTGGCAGGGTAGGTGACGCACATGGGGTGGGCTTGCAAGCAGGTTTTCAGGATGCCTAGGAACCCCCTCCCCAGGAGTGCGACATGGGTGCCCTTCACGCCCACAGTGGGCACCCTATCTGCCATGGAGGGCATAACACCATAGAGGGCACAGTACTGCCATAGAGGGCATAACACTGTGGCAGGTTCTCTCCCCTCCTCAACTCTGGCAAGCAGTAGTTGCTCGTGTGAAGCGCTAGTAGCAGGAGCTGTGGCAAGGTTGGTACCACGGGCAGGCAAGACCCCAACCACGCAGGGGAATGGGGGCTGAGTGGGGCTATCACAGGCCAGCAAGGCCCTAATCACACTGGGCCCGCGCCACCTGAGAGGCGAAGACCCTGAACATGCATCATTGCATGCCGGTTGCACTGCACATCCATCAAGCACACTTGCATGAGTTTGACCATACAGCTGTTCACGGTTGACTTCACTGGTACCACCGAGACACAGCACAACCATCATGCTTGCCAGTGGTGCACCAGCTTTGGTGCGGGTCTCCTCACAACGAGTGGCAGATGCCGATGTCTAGAGCTGAAGCTGGCCGCATGGGTGGAGCGTTCACGGGGATCAGAAGGAATGCAGCCCAGCATGCGAACATGGTGAAGCATCAGGCTTGGCCCCTTGCCCCTAGGCATCCGAGTAGGTCAGGCCCTGAGTGGTTTGACAGAAGCTGCAAGGAAGCCGAGCGTCGGCTGTGCGATGCACTTCACCTGAGTTGAAGTGGCGCAGCTCTAGAGCTGAGCTAGTGGTGATGCTGGCTACAAGGGTTCAGGGACCGTCCCCAGCCTTGACCCTGACTGTGGCTGCCTTGTGGGTGTGGGAGCAGGAGTGCCTGCTAGTGACAGGGGACATGGCTTAGTGGAAGCTGACCTAGAGTCAGGGCGAGGTGCAGCATGACAGCGGGCTTAACAAGGTATGTCGCAACACCCAGCGGTGGACCGCTCACTTCCAGCCTCACCTCCAGCGCCTGGCAGCAGCCAGCCCAGTCGGTAGGGCCTTCATGGCAGCCAGAGGCACAACGCCATCACCCTGCCGCCTGAGACGCGGTGTGGGAGGTGTACCTGGGCCCCCCGTGGGCATGGCAGTGGGCGTAGGAGAAGTCCTCCAAGAAGGTGAGTGTGGGTGCTACGGGTCTTGTGCAGACATTGTAATGGGAGGTGGTGGGACAACATGGCCTGCTGCTTGCTGATCGTCCCACATTGCCTAATGTGTCGTGTCCAACCTCGTACCATAGTCAACCCTCATGTGTGTCTTTTGTACCCTGCAGCTATATTAAGAGTCGGCCAAGGCGTCCAGCGCTGTGCTCAGTGCAAGCAGCTCGTTGTCATCTGCGGTGGATGTTGCAGGTGGGCTTGGGCACAGGGCTTGGGCTTCTGCCTTACCACAAATGTTACGTGTGTTCCCATGTTGAGCATGGTTGCATGCGGATAACTAGCTGAAGATCTCTAGTCCCTTGTGAGAAGTGTGAGTGGTGAGGTGTTCTGGGGGTGCTTCCGATGAGCAGGTGCACGGTCTCTAGTCCTCGGCAGTGAGCAAGCCCCAGCCCTGTGAAAGTCGGCCGACCAGGCCCGTTGGCTGGAAGCCTCCAGCAGACAAGGTGAACCTCCGCCTAGCGCACCCAGCCTAGAGCCGGCGGGTTGGCAGGCCAGCCCAGGGCCTGTTGTGGTTCCATGTGCCCTTGAGTGCCCCCACGCCAGCTTCCACAGCCTCCTTGCAGCCAGGCAGTCTTACAGCCTGGGACCAGCACTCCCAGTTAGTTGAGCGTAACGATGGCAGCAAGGCCAGACCAGCGCCACAGCCTGGCAGGTGGGTAGGCCGAGATTGCAATGCAGCGTTGGACATGCAATACATTGTGCAGGTGGCGCCCATTGTAGCTAGGCTGGTTGCTAGAGCAGATGGATGGAGCTGCCGTTGAAGGGAGGGAGGTACCTTGGCCCGGGCTACAAACGGCCCAGCAGCTAGCATACACTAGTGTAGGCCTTGTCTTTGATTGTTGTGAGATAGGGCACCAGCGTTCGTCTATGCTGTGCATCTGTATTCTTGTGTGGCCATGTAACATGACCAGGTATACACGCCCACTGCCAGCGTCCAATCTAAAGATTCATGCCACACAGCCTGCAAGACCCAGTGGCCTCGTTGGTTATCCCCTTGGTTTTAGGCACCAGTATAAGGCGTGCGCATCCGTAGCCTCACAATACTACCGGCGTCACACGTTCGTCTATGCTCTGCCTCTGTCTACTTATGGGCCATGCGTACCACCCTCCCTCAGCTCCACGCTTAATGTTCAAGCCATGCCATAACCTTACCTAGGTAAGAGCTTTTGGAGCTGCAACTGTTACTATCTTCCCACAAGTTGTATAGCTCAAACGGTGACATGGACAGCGACGCTTGCTTGGGACGTGACAGGTTCCTATCTTCATGGTCCAACCATCGCCAACATGAATGTTTTACCTTGCATGCGTCATACATATCACATGTCCGAGCGGTTGTCACATGCGTTACAGACATCCACAATGAACTCAATGTTTACTTGAATGATAGGCAAATACTTTGAAAAATTGCGTTTCATACGAGGATGTGTAAACTGTCAAGCATTGTATCGAGCATTGCAAACACATCACAAGGTGCATGCACGTGGTCACTTCAAGAGCAACAAGTCCCAGCAACAACAGCGTGGCATTCGTTCAACCAGGTTCTAATCACCCCACTTCCATCAGCCTTGCCTTCGAGACCATGCTCAACTCCTTAGCACAGCACAGCACAGCACAGCACAGACCCTACCTGTAGCGCGCAACTCACCAGCAGCACGCCTGACTTGCGGCTGTACCTGTACCTGCTCCCTCAACTCCCCCAACAGGTCAGTACCTTCGTCACGTCAAGGGCCACCGTCCTCCTATCCTCCGTCCACTGCTGTATGTGCAACCCTGACTCCACCCAACAGGTGGAAACCTCCATAGGTTGGTGGGCATGGGCCACCATGATCACAAGCTCGCCTTGCCAGCTGCCTTCCACTGTGCCAAAGCCTCAGGGTTGATGGGAGGCGCCAGGGGCGCATCCTTTGCCCCGCGCAGCCACGCCATGGTGCACTTGTGCACGTCGAAGCGCTCCACCTCGCAGGCTCCGCCCACTGCCAATAGCTGCAGGTTGGTGCCCAAACTGGGCTTGTCGTTCGAGGCGTTGTTTGGGTTGGCAACGCCCCGGTAGACACGCGTGCACAAGGCCTGGCCAGTCCCGGTGAAGATCTCCACAGCACTGGCGTCAATGAACAGACGCAGTTGCAGGGACTCGCCCGGCTGCATGTCCAGCACTCCACCTGTGGCAGCAAAGCAAGGCAAGGAACATGATGACATTCACCACCATGCATGCATGGAGCTGTACACAGGCAGTTGGCAAGGGTCTGGGCAGTGACCTTTATGGTGGTGAGCAAATGAACACCATCTGGGCCCAGTGTCCAGCAGCCCTCCTCCCCTTGCCGTTATCCAGGGCTACCAGCTCTCAAAACTGCTTGGGAACACAACATGAGAAGAGCGGGTGGCTTGTCAGCTTCTCACCAGCTTCTTCACGCCTCATACGAATCCAATCAGGGACAGCTGGGTTCATGTCAGGCACAGGAGGTACCTGCAGCAGGCGGCCATGTGGGCAGCGTGTTGACCTGGGCCCTCCCTCTCCCCCTCCCTCACTTGCGTCCCACCGCGGCTAAACGCTGTGTCTGGCTGGATGCTGACCCATATCCACCACTGGCTGAGAACAAGGGTTCATTTCCAGCCAACTACAAACTGTACCTGAGGGGTGGGGTGGCTGGGCTGGGCAGCTGGCGGGAGGGCTGGCGTCACCCACCTCAGGATCCACATAGGAGTTGAACTCTGCCCCGTCCTCGTCATTCAGCGTGTGGACTCCGCCCGACAGAGTGTGGTGGGCGTGGCCCAGCAGGCCAGCAAACTTAGGGGCGGTGAGTTCTGAAGTGGGGTCACTCCACTTCTCCAGGTGCTGGTGGGCGTCAAAGACGACACTCAGGCGGTGAGTGGCCCAGTCGAACACCAGAGCCGCAGCGCCCTTGCCAGCAGGGCGCCAGCTGTCAAGCAGCAGCACAGTCCGCGTGGAGGAGGAGCCAGATGTGGGGGGCCTGCACAATCACAGTTACACCATCACACTGACACACATCCGTCCACACTAGATGCAGCCATGCAAACAGTCAGAGAGTGCAGTGCACAGCAGCCATTCCAGGCTGACGGCTGGGCGGTCTGACAGGGACCAATAACCAGCTACCTGGCTGGCATCGGTTGGTGTCAGAGGTTAGGGTTAGGTGGTAGCAGAAACAAAACATCTGATCATTTTCTGGTTGTAAACCATGCATCTGGCAATCAAATAATACTTGCTACCCTTGCCTGCCTCTCCTATAGGCAGCGTGCTATGGAGAATCCAGCATGAAGGATCGTGCGGTTCGAAGTTTGTGCGTGTCTCTTCCCATGTAGCATGTGGCAGGCCCACTTGACCACATCTGCGTTCACATCTGGCAGCCCCAGGTCATATCCCTGCACCGCTGCTGCTGCCTCATGGTACGCCCGGCAGGTGGCCCTGATCAGCGCCATGTCGTGCTTGCCCCGGCTGAACTCCGGGGGGGCAGGCAACCCTGCTGCTGCCGCTGCTGCCACCACCGTCCCCATCGCTGCCTTCACCCCCTCCCCTCCCAACACCTGAGCTCCCACCTCCCTCTCCACCGCCAGCCCACCCGTGCAAGCAGCCACCTCACGCTCAGCTGCCTCGATCACCTCCCCTGCCACCACATCCCCCTCCACAACCTACGACCTCCTGGCCGCTGTCCAACATCTGGTGCCATGCGCTTAGCTGACCCAGGCTTGCCAGCCCAGTGGCCATCTGGCCAGCCTTGCCACCTGGCCAGCTGCTCCTGGCTTGCCAGCCGACACCGGCGTCTGCTCCTCACCTTACTACCAGCTCCACGTCTAGCTGTTGACCATCCACACCTCCCTCACTGCCCGCTGGCACAGCCAGAGGCTGCTCAGGGCTGAGGCTAAAGCCGGTGGGGCAGCGCCATGCTGATCCACTGCGCAGGAGACTCAGCTCCGGGATAGGCACCTAGGGCCAGCAGCAGCAGCAGCAGCAGCAGCAGCAGTGCATCAGGCATGATAGTAGTGAGGGCAAGGGCAGTGAGGGCAAGGGGAGTGAGGGCAAGGGCAGGCGTGCATGGCAGTTGCAGAGGCTGCAAATGTTGTTTGTGGTGCAATGGCAGGGAGTGCAAGGAGGGTCTGGAATAAAGCCAAGCACCAGCAGTGCCTGAGTAGGACCTCCAGTGCTGCCTGATCAGCAGCCCTGATGTGGCCTGATTAGGCTGGGTGCGACAGGGTTCAAGCCCCACCTGGTGCAGTTTCCCAGCGCGCAGGTAGAGTGCTCGGGGCATGGAAAGGCAGCCGCTGGACACGAACTTGTTGCACTGGCTGGGGGGCGGCGGCAGGGTGCGCAGCTCCTTGAGGTACCCCCACACTAGGTGGCGCTGGTGGGGGGCGTCGTAGAAGGCCAGTGGCGCGTACCTGCCGCCGCAGTCCAGGAGCAGCAGGGGGGTGGGCGGGGTGGGGTGTGACAGATGCGGTCGAGGTTCAGGAGCAGCTAGGGGGTGGGCGGAGCCAGGCCGACAGGCAGGCAGACAGGGGGGAGAGGAGGGAGAGGTCGGCCAAGGGAGCTTCTGGATAGGGTGCAGGGGCTGGTCGGACTCATGCAGGCATGCAGGCAGTGGCTGCGGCTGGGGTGCTGTCACGCTGGGTGGTGTGGAGGGCTGCTGAGCCCCATCTGGCTATACCTGGCTGGACCTGCCATCTGCCTGCTTGGCAAGCCTTAGGATAGCCCTAGGCAGTAGGCAGTGAGCAGTGAGCAGCAGGCAGTGGGCAGCAGGCAGAGGGCAGTGGGCAGTGGCAGGCCTGGCTGGACCATCTGCCTGTTTGCTAGCGTGTGGAGGGCTGATGGGAACCCAGCCTGGGTGGACATGACCATTGCTGTTTGCTCGCCCCTAGGACGACCCTAGGCTGGCAGCCTGCTTGATGGTGCTAGGATGGTGCATGCCGCCTGCCATTCAGCACTGGCCCTGATGCTGGCCATCATGGCGTGCCATGTCCCGCCTCGCACATCATCAGGCTTGTAACAAGGGAAGCCACACTGCTTCCTTCAGGCCTGCTAGTGCCCTTGCAGTCAAGCAGCAGCAGGCCTGCCCCATCACACTTACAGCACGTTGCCCAGGTCCAGCTTGTACGGCCCGCTTGAGGTCTCCAGGTCATACCTGCACACACCCACACCCACACCCACTTGCAGCACCTGGGGCAAGCTCACGCTCAAGCTCCCAGCCATAGCCACACTGAGGCCTGCCGGTCACACTGGAGCTTGCCGGTCACACTGGAGCCTGCCGGGCACGCTGAGGCCTGTTGGTCACACTGAGGCATGCCAGTCACACTGAGGCCAGCTGTAAAAGCTACACGTAATGAAGTGCCAGGACCTGACTACCTGATCAGCCTGACCACTGCTGCAGGGTGAACCCCATCCCCCTGATGCCAGTGCCCTGCCTGCCCCTGTGCCCTGCCTAGGGGTGGCTATTCCAGAGCCAGGTATGCAGAGGCCTGGTCACACATGTGTTGTCCATGCATGTGTGACCCGCAGGCTGTTTGTCTACACAAGGTAGCAGTAGCTGCTGCTAGGGCACAAACCCACGAGCCCTCCTCCCCAAGCCCCCGGTGCCCTGCCTGTTGTTCTTGAAGTCGCCTATGAAGTACAGGATGCCATAGGTGGCAGCGTCCGGAGCGAAGGACAGGAACCAGCGCTGGCCTGGGGCGGCTGGGGTGGGCACCGGAGGGGGCCCCTCTGCGCACCGCCTGTTAGCGAGCAGACCAAGGACAACAACAGGTCACCACTACCATCAGCGAGAGACAAGGGGGAGGGGAGCTGAGTGTGACGTATCAAACGCACACACAAACTCACACTAAGCAGGGGTGAACATGCAGTGGGAGGTGGCGGCTTGGTGCAGCTTCCCACCAGCTCCCCAGGCTAGCCCCTGCCCCTGCCCCTGCCCCTGCCCCTGCCCCTGCCCCTGCCCCTGCCCCTGCCCCTGCCCCTGCCCCTGCCCCTGCCCCTGCCCCTGCCCCTGCCCCTGCCCCTGCCCCTGCCCCTGCCCCGCACCCACTTGACCACATCTGCGTTCACATCTGGCAGCCCCAGGTCATATCCCTGCACCGCTGCTGCTGCCTCATGGTACGCCCGGCAGGTGGCCCTGATCAGCGCCATGTCGTGCTTGCCCCGGCTGAACTCCGGGGGGGCAGGCAACCCTGCTGCTGCCGCTGCTGCCACCACCGTCCCCATCGCTGCCTTCACCCCCTCCCCTCCCAACACCTGAGCTCCCACCTCCCTCTCCACCGCCAGCCCACCCGTGCAAGCAGCTGCCTCACGCTCAGCTGCCTCGATCACCTCCCCTGCCACCACATCCCCTGCCACAGCCAGCGCCTTGACCAGCGGCAGCGCACTCACAGCCTCCAAGCTGCTGGCCCGTGTGACCGACCCTTGGCCCCCCACACCCCCCATCGACACCCCCCTGCCCCTCCCCGCCCCCTCCCCGCAAACCTCCAGCCCCGCCCCCGGCCCCACGCTGTGAGTGGTCAGCACGCCCGCCAGGCCCAGGCCCGACAGCGCAAACTCCGCAGCCGTCTTCTCATTCGCCTCCGCAGCTGCGTCAGCCATAGCGATGGCCACGTCCTGCACCGCCTGATTCAGCTCTAAGGCAGGCACCCCAGCACCTCGTAGCTCCGCTGCCCAGCTGCGCGGCGTGTTGGCCCCTGACCCGCCCGACAGCAGCGCTTCAGCGGCCACCCGCTGGCTCAGGCTCAGCGCTTTGGGCGGGGTGGATGGGGCTAGCGGGGTGGCACAGTCCTCTGACCGCCTGCAGGGGGTGATCTGGCGGGGCAGCACCATGCCTGCAGTGCCACCTGTGCCTTGGGGGAAAGCAGCAGCAGCAGCAGCAGCAGCAGCAGCTGTGGCGTCGCCCCCCACCCCCTCCCCTGCTTCACCCTGAGCAGCAGTAGCTGCGGCGGCGAGGGTGGCTGCAGCGCCACGCTCCCGGCCAGCCATGATGTCCGCCACCAACAGCTCCTGCTGAGGAGCCGGGGCATGGGCGCCCGAGTTCATGCGGGTCAGCAGGCCGCCCCCCAGCACCATGTCCCCCGCCACACCGGCCCCGGACACGCTGCCAGCTAGGCCCTGGCTGTTGGCTCGCGCTAAGGCCCCGGTGCTGACCTGCTCCAGCGCGGCTTGCAGGGCACTCGTGGCTGTGGCGGCAGCAGCTGCGACGGCCGCGCTGGTCTTCGCGCGCTGCGCGCTCGCCTGGGCGAGGACAGTGGCGATCGCGAGCTCGCTGGCGGCATCTGGGGCTGGTGACTCTCCCCCGCACTGGCTGCCGGGCCCCGGGACAGCCCTAGGGGACGCCACAGGCGCTGAGGCTTCCCCCGCCTGGCCTGCCTCCCCAGGCGCCATGCGGCTCAACTTCTTTGCAACCACCGCGGGGAGGGCAGCAGGTAGGTGGTTGGGATCTGGCCCTAGGCTGCTCAGGGGTAGGCGAGCAGGGGTGTCTGGACCAGGCAGCGTGGGGAGCTGGGGGGAAGCAGAGCTGAGGACAGGGGTTGCCACCCAGTCAAGGACTGACTGGTGCAGCGAGCTTACGCTGTGCAGCACGCTGTGCAACGCCTCCTGCTCCGGCTCCCGCCCGTTGTGCTCGGTGGGGTCGGTGGCTGCCAGGACGTC
Organism: Haematococcus lacustris; assembly: GCA_030144725.1. Classification (NCBI taxonomy): domain Eukaryota; kingdom Viridiplantae; phylum Chlorophyta; class Chlorophyceae; order Chlamydomonadales; family Haematococcaceae; genus Haematococcus; species Haematococcus lacustris. The sequence continues at coordinate 2,306,318 of JASKMD010000025.1, read as the reverse complement.
AGTGACGGGCTGGCGAACGATGACCTGGCTGATCAGCTCCACGGACTGGTCGCTGATGGAGTGTGCTGACTCCATGCCTGACGCTGCGCGGGCCAGGGCCCAGGCCTCGGCTGCAGTGCCACCGCCGTAGCCATTGGCCAGGGCGGCAGTAGCTGGGGAGGCAAAGGCGGAAGGAGGCAGGGCCTTCGGTGACACAGCCAGCTCCTTGCCTAGGGAAGATTGAGTGTGGAGCTTGCCCTCTTGCTGCTGCTGCTGCTGCTGCAGCTTGTCGGCTGCCTGCTGCTCCTGTTGCTGCTGCCGCTCCTCGTAGCGTCGCATGGCCTCAGCCGCCATGTCAGCTAGCTTGGCTGCGCGCTGTTGCCTGGTTGCGGGGTCGGTGGCAGCTGGGCAGTCAGGGTTGCCTAAACTGGCCACCTGGGCTGAGCTGAAGCAGGTCAACGCAGTGGGCAACTGGAACAGTGGCAGCATGTGGGGACACTCCCAGCACAACCCCGTGTCCAGATTAGGCCATGAGCAGAGGTAGCCCTGGAAACGCCAACCTGAGGGCATGGAGGGGCAGGCAGGAGGGGCAGGCATGGAGGGGCAGGATGGAAGGGCAGGCATGGAGGGACGAGCATGGGGCAGGCAGGGGCAGGCAGGAGCATGCACCTTGCAGCATGGGGGTGGGCACTGGAACTTGGGGTAGCTCTCACAGAACTTACAGCTTGGCATCAGGATGCAGTCAGCTGGGCAAGATGAGCAGCAATGGAGGAGCAGGAGGAGGTAAGGGGGCAGTGGTAGGGGCAGGGGTCCTTCAGTGGCTTGGCCCGGCCCTCAGATATGGCCCTCACCAGCGGCCAGGTCAGGTGAGCGGTAGATGAGCGCCGTACCGCCCAGCCCTTCTAGCCCGCTGCCAATCAGCATCATGTACTCCTCCTCCTCCTGATCCTCCTCTTCTGAGTCAGAGACAACGTGCGAGTTACCGTTGGCGTGAGCCAGGTGCAGGTCGGGGGTGCCCTTGTCAGCCAGGCCGTCAGCCAGGCTGGGCACTTTGGGAACAAATGACTTGCGCTGGGACTTCTCCTTCTGCGTCCAGCCAGCCAGCCAGCCAGCCAGTCAGCCAAGCATGCATGCAGGCAGGCAGGCAGGCAGGCAGGGAAGCAGGCGGGCATGTTGCAACAGAGCAGGAGGTTTAGTGAGGAAGGGGTAGAGGGCAAAGGAGCCTGGTCTGGTAAGTAAGGGGCCAGGTCAAGTCCAGGGTGTTGCCTAACATGGCAATTGCCAACTTGCAGCATATTGGATGAAACAGTAAGGCTGTCGCTACAAACCCACCTGTGCGGGGTGCTAAACAAGCGCGGTGCGAGGAAAGGATAATGCTAAAGCCACCTCAGGGAAGACTGTGTGCTCCACGATTCACCTCTCCCCGCCACCTGGGCATCCCACCCCTTGGCCTGCCTCGTCTGCCTCGTCGCTGGCTCCATGCGCTCACCTTGGGTAGCGGCACAAAAAATGGATCTCGCCAAGAAGTGAGGTAGGCGCAGTGGGGCAGCTCCATCCAGGGCGCCGCGACCTTGGTCCAGTGGATTAGCAGCTCGTCATCTGTGCACAGCATGCACCTCCCATTCCATGTGCATCCATTGCAAGACCAGCAGGAGCAGCAGGTTGCGCTCAGCTACAGCAACCAACAACTTCCAATGGCACTGCGCGTCAGTGAATGCCTTGTAATAACAAAGGTGATCATGAGGTGCAGCATGCTTTACATCCAGCCGGGACAGTCCTTGACAGGCTGCGTGGACAGCACCACAAGTACCCAAGCTGGCATAAGCTGTTGGCCACATCGGCAGCGGAGGCGGTGGGGCAGTGAGGCGTGCAGTGCAGCCTTTAGCCTGTACAGTCAGTATCTTCGTGCGTACAGTGTAGTATTGGTGATGCGATGGTGTGACATTGATGTCAGTTGAGCAGTTGGCCTACCAGGGTCAGCCATGGCGCACAGCTGGGTCTCCCAGTGGTAGGACAGCGGGTGGCTGTGCTCCAATGGTGGGTCTGGGTGCTGCAGGGCAGGGTTGTGCCGCAGCCGCGCGCCTGCACAGCAGCAAGCGTGAGAGCAGCAGGCTGGTGCCAGCAGGTTGGTGGGGCTTCAGCATGCCCCAATGGTGTCAGTGCATTCGTCCCTCCCATGGCCCATCGCGCTGCTGCCCCGCGCCCTGACTCCGCCTGCACTCCGGGGCTTGCCTCTAGTCAGACATAACTGGTCAGGGTGCTGCTGTACCGCCCCTCCACTGTCCCTCTGCGCTGCTGCCCTGCTCTGCAATCCTGTGGGAAGTGCTGCGTGCACCAGCCCTGCCTTGTGGCCCTGCGCTCTGTGCATCAGCCCCAGCCGCCATCTGGTGCTGCGTGGTGCTGCGTGCATCAGCCCCAGCCGCCATCTGGTGCTGCGTGCATCAGCCCCAGCCGCCATCAGGTCAGACTGGGACCCTAGGCACCGCCACCCAGCCCTCACCCCTCCCTCACCGGTGTAGAACATGATGGGCACCCCTGTCTTGGGGTGGATCTGAATGTTCCCAGTAAAGCAGCCGTCCGCATCCAGCCCGCCTGCCGGCCAGGAGACCCAGGCAGCATGAGGTAGCAGAGGGGCAGGTGCCAAGCAAGCCAGGCGGCAGCATGCGGGCCATGTGGTGGCATCATGACATGGAGGGTAGCATGGACACATGCCAATTGCTGCAGTGCAATCGCTACCCTGCTACCCTCCCTTCTTCTCTGATGGCCCACGCTCTCCTGCCCTCTACCCCTCTGCAGTTGCTAGAAGCTGCGTTGACCTTTTTGTTAGCTGTCCTGCTATTGCTGATGATGACCCTCCATCCCCTGCCCTCTCCTCCTGTGGTACTGCTAGCAGCTGCTGCGGCTGTTCAGGCATGCAAAACCCGACACAAGGCAGGGTTCTGCCCGGCCACCTTCATTTGCCTGTTGTGCAGCAACCGCATGGTGGCAGCTGGTGGCCATTGCCTGGCGACCACGCTACCCTCCACTTCACCCTCACCCTCCCCGGTGCCATCACACCCACCCTCACACTGCCTTACGGCTCGCATGCCACCCACAACCTCCCCCACCATTACAACCAGTGCTGTGCCATGGCAGACTCTACAGGGCATGCTGGTCAAGGCAGTGCTATGCAGCGCAGCTCACTGATTCACACCATTGGGCCAGCAGCAGCAGCAGCAGCAGCAGCAGCAGCACTGCGTGGCATTCGCCAACATCGGCTTGCTGCAGACTCAGCACCATCACCATGTGCACAAACACCATGTCGAGCCTGGCTCCTTGGGTATGCCAGGTGGCTCTGCGCAGTTTTGACTGTGCAGCGCACGGGGAGGGTGTGAGGGTGTAGCGGGGGAGGAGGTGTGGCACGCACCAGGGGTGGGCATGATGGCAGGGGGCAACCTGGCCCAGCTCACCAGGTCCTCACTGACCAGGTGCTCCCATTGCATGCCCCACCACCACTGGCAGGTGTTGGGGGCATGCTGGTAGAAGCTGCATGGAAGCAGGAGGGGAGGGAGGGAGGGAGGGTGGAAGGCCAAAGTGTGCGCAACCACTAATCACTCTGGTCAGCACAAGGCCATCTCTTCACAGCGAGATAGGTTGTGCCATACAGGCAATGGTAGGCTGCTTAGGAAGAGGCAGCTGTAGGTGAACCAGGATGCCGTGGGTTCAGTATAGAGCATGGAGACAGGTTCCGGGTGACGCTTTCACATAACAGAGCACACAGCGCAGCACAGAGCAGCGGCTTGGCAGGGCAACATCTCTTTACAATTTCGCAGTAGTGCACACACCGCCTAGCAGCACAATGGGGTGTGGCCACACACCACTGGGTTCCTGTGGAACTCACATGTGATAGCGGCCTTTCCAAAAGACGATGCCATGGGGGTCCGAACTGCACATGTAGCAAGACCAGGCTCAGTACTTCTTAGGCCTGCTGGTGCTAAGAGGCGTATGCTATCCTCGAGTCCTGTCACGCTGGCACTGCGCCAAGCGGGACCATTCCACAGCTACCACCACGAAGCTGAGTTTTGCAATAAGGGGGGCTACATTTCGGCGCGCACCCCCAGCCGCTGCGCGGTGCAGGCCGCATCATGACGACACCAGTGTCCAAGTGCGGGTCGTCTGGCGGGGCGCATTCCCCAGCCTGAACTTCTTTTGGTACCCGCAGCGGCAGGACGGTGGCGTGCCTGCCACTAGTCGAGGCTTGACGCAGCATTACTGACACAATGTTATGCGCACACGAGTTCGGTGCTTGTCTTAGGTGTGTTCGACGACCCAAGTCTGTGCTTTGGATGTTTCCGGATGTTTCGCGGTGTTCTTAACGCCTGCGCCTACTGGCACGCACGATAATCTGCCACAAACAGCGTTGCGCACCCTCAGCGAGAGTGACGTCAACTTTAGAGTGTCGCACCCTTCAAAAGGAGTGACATTGCTGATCGCACAGATGCATCTCCCCATGCTATCTATTGGGCAGCTATGCGGGGGCATTAGCTCGTTCCTCCACGGTGCAAAGCCATTAGAATGCCACCACTAAGGCTCAAGCTCGTGATCTTAACTTCCCCTAGCTTTGTCCAGACTTTTACAAAGGCAGGTGGGAACCTGACATGCACTACACCGTCATGAATGCCACTAGCGTCGCGCTCCATCCGGCAGCATCATTACACTCTGGCATCACGTTTGACCAACTCGCTGGACACCCTGGGACTCCTCACTGTTGGGAGGACCCAACCTGGAATAGACAGACCCGCGACACTTTAGCTCCAGGTCCTCCACAGCTGTGTCACGAGCATCTAGCCAGCCACAGCGGAGCCACTGAGATCAACTGGTGGGACTACTCTCCGCCTAGCTAGAGGGTGTATCATAGCCTGCAGGATAGTTGGTGGCCCATGCCCACTGATGCGCGCACATGTCGTTGATGTTGTACTTTGCCTTCCAGCCCAGTTCTGTCTCCGCAGTCTCTGTGGCAGCCCACACAGCCACACTGTCGCCCGGCCGCCTGTCCATGATCTGCACGGCACCATGGGAGTACCCCAGGAGCCGTCTAGCCTCACCGCAGCCAGTCTGCATACCTGCTGATGGTCATGAGCATGGCGCAGAGAGCCAGAGTGCCAGCAATGGACAAATGGTGAGGGTGGTGATGAACAGGTCAGCTGACGTGCCAATAAAGGGGCATCTAGCATGCTTTTGCAAATGAGGTATGCGTCTGTGTCGGGATGTTGGTATGATGTTGGGTAGGATGTTTGTATGAGTTTGGGTATGAGGTCGAGCCAGGATGTTGGGCGGTAGCTTCAATAGTGATGGGTCAGTGGTGAGTTGTTGGTGTGATGGGTATGACAGCACGGCTTGCAGCATTGGTTGACTGACCCTCACACAGCCTTACCTGGTAAGGGACCTTCTTCCCACTGGCCTTCTCAAAGGCAGCCACCATCTCCAACACCGACGACCCTGTCGCCACAACACAACAGCTCAGTGAGCAGGTGAGGCATGGGATGAGCATTTTCACGGCAAGGGACCTCACAGTGCCACGCATCCAACAGACAGCAAAGCAAGGCGTGCAACAACTGTATGTAGGCAGCAGCTCTGTAACAGCCCATGGGCAAGTGGGCTTCCTGGCTGAAGCTCTGCCTCGAGGTCCCTAGCCACCACCATTCCAGACCCACTGACCTGTGCCAGTGCCCAGGTTGATGGGCTTGCAGCGCATGTCTGGGGTCTTCAGTGTCTTCACCACAGCCGCCACGTGGCCCTCAGCCAGGTCCATGACATGGATGTAATCACGAATGGCGGTGCCGTCTGGGGTTGGGTAATCGTTGCCCCACACACGCAGCACCTCCCGCTGCCCCAGTGCGACCTGCACACCAGACCCAGCTGCGAGCCTACAGCGGACCTGTGTATCAACTGTTCACCTGCATAGCCCTGTGCAGGTCTGCCTTCACCCATATGCAGAGGCACCTGTCCACCATATGCAGAGGCATACCCCGATGTGCATAGGCATCGGTCGTTCCCCAGTATGTCTCTGCAACCCATGCATCTGTTGACCCACAGGAAGCAGATGCGCACCAGCTGGAGCAAGTAGCGGACGTTGCCTGCAGCTGGCTGGTGCTGGGTGTGTCAGGATAGCCCACCTGCTGAATGTAGGGCATGAGGTTGTTGGGGATGCCAACGGGGTGTTCCCCCAGCTGGCCGCTGGGGTGTGCGCCAATGGGGTTGAAGTACCTGCCGTCACCAGCAGAGAGTCACCCCTGCCAGCAATGGGCCCGCAAGGCTGATGATGCATTCACTGCATGGATGCACTTCTTCAACATCATCGATGCAGAACACCTAGAGGAAACTGGTGTCCTGTTACATATGAGCTACCCTCACGAATGAAGGGGCCACAGCTCTAAGGTGCCAGTAACAGTGGCCACAGCCCTGGACACTGAGGTGCCATTAACAGTGCAAACAGACGGCATGGGAGGCAGCATTAACCGCCCACGTGTCTGCTAGATACCTCTATAAGAGGACTGCTCATGCTTGCTGCAAACCTGCACAGCTCCCTTGCTGCTGCCCATGTGCACCTTAGCAGCAGGATGCGCCATTCTGGGTCACTGGCGCTCAGGTCCCTGAACATCTCCTCTTGGAACAGCTTGGTGCGGCCATATGGGCTGATGGCGTTGAGCTTGGTGTCCTCGGTGATAGGTACCTTGTCTGGCATACCATACACTGTGCAGCTGCTGCTGAACACCATCTACATGGCACAGGCAGGTCGGCGACCAGATGCTTGCTACATGCATGCAATGATTATGGAGCACTGTAAGTAAAAGCTAAGAGCTGGTATGACTCTCCACAGAAGCATGTGCTTGCTGCTGCTTGCAGTGTGCTGTAAGGTGTGGATCTGCAGACATGCACAATGCTTGCACAAGCTATGTTTGGCATGCTTTTGGGTGCTGAAGTCCAGACGCTGGCAAACCTGACCACCCACATTCTTGCATTTCTGCTCCCGCATGACTCGCAGCAAGGTGATGGTACCCTGGAAGTTGTTGTAGTAGTACTCCAGGGGCTTCTCCACACTCTCCCCCACTGCCTTGAAGCCAGCAAAATGGATCACGCAGTCAAACCTGCAGGGAGGGCAGGGCTGGCGGCATCAGAGCTAGGACACACTGCGCATGCTCCTGCTGCTGTGCTGCACAACTGACGCACAACATGGCACAGCAAACAGCCCTGATAGCTGTGCATTACCCACTTACTTCTCCTCGCTGAAAAGCTTTGTCAGCAGGTCATAGTCATTGAGGTCACACTGCATAGATGCAAGTTCAGCGCATGAGGCCAGGCCAGACCCCATGGCCTTGCAGGTGACGTGGCGATGGCCAGGTGGCTGTGTGCAGCCTACCTTGACAAACTTCATATTGCTGGCCTTGTCGCCAGCTAGCTTCGTCATGTGCTCAAAGACACGCATGAAGGAATTGCTTAGATTGTCTATTAGCGTAACCTTGGCGCCATGTTCCAGGAGGACGAGTACAGTGTGGCTGGCTGAAGTGAGAGGGCGCGCGACATCGTCGTTAAGATCGGCTGGTGAGATGATCGACAGCTGTGCGCAGCATCTCACCGATGAAGCCGATGCCTCCAGTCACAAATATGTTCGTCCCTTCAAGTGACATAGTGGACCCGGACAGGTCAGACGTCGTGATAGCGAGAACGAGACAAGAACTCAGAGCAAGTAGCTAGTGAGGCGTCAGGGCCAGCCTGGTCTATAGCGTATCTGGTTTGTGTTTGAAAAGTGACGAGGACTTTGGACAGCTAGTTGGCAGATAGTTCTGGTCACCCTGCAGCCCTATTGCTACTACATAAGAAAGTATGACGTGTTCCCACTAGTTAGTGTAAGTGTGTGTGTGCTATTTCAGAGTCACCAGTTGCACCAGCTGCTATGCTGCAGCCGGCTCCACCCGCTTTTACGGTAGAGGCAGTTGTACCCCCTTCCACTTCAGCCCTCTCATCTTAGCTCACATCCCATTATTTTGGAAAAAGGTCCTTGGGAAAAGGGTCCAATATTTCAGTTTTTCATTCAGATTTGCAATGAAAATAGTTGGAGGGGCGTCGTTACACCGGTTTGGCATGGGTGGAGGGGCGTCGTTACATCGGTTTGGCATGCCATGTGAACCGTTTTGACTGCGGCTACTGTCCCTCACTGTGTGCAGGTGCTCCTGGGCCTCGTCGGTAGCGGCGGTCTCTCGCGGCGAGGCCCGCATGAGCAAAAAGTGCATGGATTTGAATGTGGAGATTTGAGCCGCCATAGCACCCAGCACCAGTGATGGGTAATACAAGATACGTGTATCGATACCGATACGTATTTTTTGTATAATACAAGAATACACGTATCGTATTAAAAAATACAAGTGCCGGCCGGCAAGTTGCGTGGGTGCCTTCGCAGCAGCTGCTGGTTGCTGCCACAACTAGAGTCAGCGCTAAATCCATGCCGCGCGGGGCTAAAGCCATCGGCCTGCTCCCAGAGCAGTCGGCCGCATGTGCCGGTTTTACATGCAAGAACATCAGAGTTGGGAGGCCCTGACTTTCCGACGTCGCCGTCCTGCCCAGACATCAAGGACAGGCTGCGGGACTGGCTGCGCTGCTCCTAGCTGCTCGATTCCCGCGTGACATGTTGCCTCTGTATCGCTGTATTGTATCGATACAAAAAATACACGTTTTTTCTTGAATTTTCTTGTATTTCCTGTATCGATACACGTATTACCCATCACTGCCCAGCACACTGCACAGTATGTAATGGATAATCGGCGGGCCGAGTACATTATGCGAAAATAATGGACGAGTCCGAGGCGATGCGGACATACACACCGAGGCGCAGCCGAGGTGTGTATGGCCGCGGAGACGAGGACGAGTCCATTAGATTCGCGTAATGTGCGTGGTAGAGGCGATTATCTGGTATTTAGTTCCGTTTTCATGCGTTATAATAGATAATAGCCTGCTGTTTAAGAGACTTAGTTCCCATGCCGGAAGCCTATTAAGTTCTTATGAACGCCGGGACGCAGACCATTTTAGAAAAGTGCAAGCAAAAAGTGTAGGCCAAAAATACATCAGCTTTATAGCGTTCAACGTCCATGCACCTACATAATGAACTACAAACACACTACCACATCTCGTCAATCCTTCGTGAGCAGCATTCTTCATCAATCTTTTTTTGACGGCATGCTCCGTAGCATGACTTGGTCTTTCATCTGCAAGCTAGTGACTAGCAAACTAGTGACCAGCAAGCTAGTGCCCTGCATGCACGAGGAAAGACTGAGGGTGGTGGTTCCTATTGTCACCAAGCTGCATAGCCTCCCCATATCCCTCCCCACATGGCGCAAAACAAGTACGGACTGAAAACCACCCAGGTGCTTAGGTTGGCTCTGCTGTCCCCTTGGGAGAGGGATGGCATGGGTCATTGTGGTGTGAGGCTGCCTGCTGGGGAGGGGAGATGGACCAGGTGCTGGTGAAATAGGAGAGGGGATGGAAGGCCACAAGGCAGGAATAAACCGACGTACCTGCAACATACAAGGGGTGTGCTAGCAGTTACCACCCCATGGCACTTACCATACAGCATCTGATTCATGGGTTGTTGGTTAGGCTGGGCTAGGCAAGAGTGGAAGTGGCGTGACAGCTAATGCAACACGGGCTGGCAGAGGCACAGTGGCAGAGGCAGTGGCACAACTTTGCTCGCTTGAGCAGCAAGGTATACATACCACAACCTGGCGCCAATGTCTATCAGCAATTGAGTCAGCCCGCCCTCCACCTACGAAGCATCACGAGCAGAGAGCATCAAGGCCATTAGACAACTACGCGCCATTGAACCAGATTGTATGCAGAACCTGATATCGCACGAACCTACGCAATGCGTACCACACAGCAAAGCAAAACACACGGGATGCGATCGGCGGACATCAAGTTACTGCCCGCAACAAACGGTGTCTCTCGACACAAGGCAGATACGCGGCTCCTGCATTGCATCATTGTGATAACGGCTCGGGCTTCTTCGGCCGAGAAAGGAATCATGGTCGTACCGAAACCGTACTTCTCACAAAGGCAACAAGCGGGCGATGTCACCAGGCCAACGAGTGAAGTGTCCTAGCGTGTGTGGCTCGTCCTCGTGGTCGAACTCCTCACCGTCCGCGTCTTTATCCGTATGCCTTTCTCCGTATGCCTCTGCGGATGTTGGGCCTTGCAATGGTTGCTGATACATGGCGATGTTTTGCGACAATACACCGCTACGTTTCATTTTCGCCTGCTTACACTTGTAGTGTGACTTTTGGAAAGCGCGGCTCCGCCGCGCCTTGAGCTGTAAGAACGCACAAAACGGAACTAGATTAGATAGTGGAAGCGCCCGGGGCGTTTTAGGCCCCTAAAAACACTCGGCCTCGGCGCTGGAGCGTAACAGCTCTCGACCTCAGCCAGCAGCCGCGTCGCTACGCTCCGCGGCTGCTGGCTTCGGTCTCGAGCTGTTACGCTCCAGCGCCTCGGCCTCGCGTTTTTAGGGCGCCTAAAACTACCGGCGCTTCCACTATCTACTACATCTGAAGTCCGCGGCCCGTCAATTATACAAAAGTGCTCCCCGCGGCCCGTCAATTATACAAAAGTGCTCCCCGCGGCCCGTCAATTATACAAAAGGGCAGTCAACGTTAGGTCAAATATCTGAAGTTTCTGACGACGAAGTGGCTTAGCAGCAACGACAAAGCGTTCTATTTTTCTATTCGCGATGAGCGCGGCCTGCCCAAAGCCTGAAGCTTCTAGTCAACATGCCAGCCTGGCAGTTATAAGTATACATGCCAGCCTGGCAATAGTCCGCTAAGCTACCGCGCTTTGTTGCATTTGTTGCGTTGAGGTTGCAATAGTTGCGTATGCGAGCTTTTTCGGGTAACTCGCGACTTGCAGGTTTTGACGTGCAAGCCTTACATGCAACTAGCACACTCGCGACTCGCTGTACACTTGTGGAACACGCGGAGTAAGCTGCTCGCACTTTGCAGCCTTGATATACTCATCCGAGTTATGAAGAATTATTTGATCCTGTATTTTGCATACACTTCAGATATTTTATGATACAGGACCTTTTTCTGAAACTTGCCGGGGTTGGGCAGCAGCTTAGCGACCGCTAACCGCACTACGTGCTACGTCGTAGTGCGCTTCAGATTCGGGGCCCCCAAGGAGGCGTTGACGTCGCTACGATCCGCGGCCGCTGGCTTCGGTCTCGAGCTGTTTAGCGCCGGTGCTCGGCCTCGCGTGTTTAAACCCTTTAGCACTGGCGGTTTTGTCGTTATCTACTACATAGAAACAACGTGGTTGAGACGCGGCGTCGTTTTGATTATCAGGGGTAGGTTCTCTCTCAGCTGGGACCGTCTGACTGCAAGTCGTGTCACGTCACCCCCTATAACTGTCCAACCAGGATGTTTGCTATTTTGCTATTGTCGATATTGGCGGTGTTTGCCACACTATCCGGCTGATGCGATGTGCGCGTCTTTGGGTGCAGCATTACGATAGAACTCACAGCGAGCCAATGTGCACAGCAGCAGCACGTCTTTGCATGTTACAGCTTTGACACAACCCCATGACGCAACCGGCCTTCGTACCATCACTTCACCGGAACCTAGGCTCGTTACACCTCCCTGCAATAGCGCAGGCGATTGATATGAAGCAGGCACGGCTTTAAACCACATGCCACTACTGCCCACCACTCCCCCCTTTCTATTGACAAGTTACAACGGGAGCCTGTGAAAGCTTCACCGACTGCAACAGCAGCCGACCCAGCTAGCGAGACCATCCACCGCAGTTGCAGCGGGTGATCCATCCATCAGGCAAGCGCTGTGGTGCTGACTTGACCAAGAGATGCAACCTAAGTGCGGTCAGCAGCCCCTCGATCAGCGGCAACCTCCTTCCACTGGTCATTCCAAGGGAACAGAGGTGGCTGGGTCTGCACCAAGCATCAGCAAGAAAGCAAGCAGTCAGCTAGCTGCATGCACCCATTGCAGCTTCGCTTGGCCGCACTCATCAGCTATGCATGGGCTCACCTGGCCCTTGCTAAGGGTCTTGGAGGCCTCAATGATGATGGGCCACACACAGAGGAGGGCAACGGTCAGCACCGACTCCTTGCCCACAATGCTGGTGAAGACTGCAGGTGGAGCACACAACAGGGAGATGTGCACGCCGACTAGTAGGCCCGCATGTGCCTTGTGCCAGAGGCCAAGTGCAGGAGGCCAAGGCAAAGCACTGGCTCGCTACTCACTGTTGTTGTGGGCTGGGTCAGCCAGGTGATCAGCCAGGGATGCAATGGGCCCCTTGCCGTTCACTGCCCATGTGGAGGCGAAGCCCACGAATGCCAGCATTGCCTGCATTCCATGTCAGACGACTCGGCTGAGTCAGCAGTGTGAAGGGTAGCAGCCAGCAGTAGCCTGTTGCAAGCCAGCAGCTATGTGCAGGTGCCAGCAGGTGGGTGAGAAGCAGCGATGCGCACCAGGCGACCGTTCTTCAGCTCCTTCAGCTCCATGTCCTTGCTGCGCATGCCCAAGGGGTCAAAGGGGAACCAGAACGCCACACCGGTCTGCGAAGGCAGCGCACCCATGTTGGTGTCAGCCAAGAGCTAGTGACCCACGGTCTTGCAACTGTTCATTGGGAGAGCAATCAGAGCCCACTGAAGCTGTGCAGACGCCCAAAGCAGCAAGCAGATTAGCAAGCCAAGCGCTGGTATCAGGCGGGAGCTAGTGAGCCAGAGGTTGGAAACAAGGGTAGGTGCCGCACGTTGCACCCCTAGACCTGCTCAACAGCGAGGCCGCCTCACCCCGCCGGTCTTCTTGTAGCCCTCATAGCGCTTGGCCTCCAAGAAGGCAAACACCACCAGCTCAATGACCAGCAGGGTCTGGTTGCTCAGGGCATACTTCTCAGCACCCGCGTCATACCACTTGGGCAGACCGACCTGAAAGCCACACATGAGGAGGTTTAACTGCCAATGCTCACTAACCTGTCATGCTGCTCAGCGATTGCTCAAGGCAGCTGCATTGCACGGCCACTATGGCAATGCTGCTGTCAGACCGTGCTGCTCACCAGGTCAGTGAACAAGATACCGGCGACAGCAGCCATGGCCCACCGCCCGTTGGTCAACTCAGCCTCGCGGAACCTGTGCAGTAGGTGTTCGACCATGATTTGATGATCCCTTGCTGTGCAATTGTGTGCTTCCCTTCTTTGCTGTGCGAGTTTGCCTCACCACTTCAACCTGTCAGGGTCCACACCCAGGCGCAGGGGGTCAAAGCCTGCATGGAGTGCAACATGTTGCATGTTGTAAAACCACTGCTGCTTTTGGTGTCACGGATTGGAGCAGCCCCGTGCCGTTATCATGATACACACCATAGTCACCCAGCATGGTGTTGTTCAGGTGGGCAGGAGGGGTCGCCCCTGCGCAGAAAACACCCTCGTATCGATGGAGTTCTCCGCCAGAGCTGGCGACGTTGAAAGGTGTTCTGCTGGGGTTTGAAGTCTAACATTAAAAACCTCATCGCCAGATTAGCAGATCGCGAGCTGCTCTACATCTAGGCTGTACTAGGTCGCCTGCGCTGTGTGACTGCTGGGGTGCGCCGCATCTCCTGTCGTTGCTGAAGCTGCATCCTCCCTTTCTTTAATCTCACCAGGGTACCACATCTCGCGGGCTGCATTGACCACCACAGTCTTGCGAGACTGGCGAGAGGGGCGCTGGGCAACAGACTTGGTGGTCGCGAGGGCGCCTGACTTCATCAGCATCGTGGCCATTGTGGAGAGTTGTGCACCGACTCTGCACAGGTGGCGAGGCGCGCAGCAAGATCCTCTCACTCAGGTTAGTCACACTGAAGTTGATACAAACAGTCAGACCCTCCCAACTCTGAGAAAGCCATGTACACTACCTTGTCATGCATGTCCCGGTGCCGAGACGTGTGCGATTGGCGTAGCACCGTGCGGCATGCGATGACCGCTTAGTCTGCTTTACGCCCGTAATGCCAGGAACCCCGCAAACGAAAAAAGTGCGCCCACCAATCAGCCGGTCGCTCTCACCACATTCAGCTATGGGAGTGCTTCGCAATACCGTGGTTGCCTCCTAACGCTCTAAAGGCAAGTACAGCCGGCGCTTGTGATTCCTCCCGCCTCAATCAACCCGACAGTGTTTCCTGAATGTAGGCGCGCACCCAGTTCTACTTCTGTGAATGCTTACTCGTTGATGGGCCTTACGCTTACATATACCTTCCATTTCAAGGTCAGCAGCCTACACCAAGCTTGCTATGTTGCTGTTGATGAGTATGCCATATGAAGGATAGTGACCTGCCCTTGCTACCGCTCTCAATGTAGACAAAGCATAGGTAACCAGGCAGTTATCCACTTCGTGCATAGCTACCCCCATCACCATCTTTGGCTATTGTTGCAGGAGCCCTCTTACTAGCAACACCACCACCACCACTACCACCTCCACCACTACCTCCTAGCCTACCACCACCACCCAGCCCAGCCCTCCCACTTCCCCCCCTCCCTCCACCCCCTCCTTGACATAGCAGCCCTCTCCCTACACTACCCAGCAGCCAAGAGCAAGCCCCCTCTCCCTGCTACAACCTGCTAGTAAGTTACTTTAACGCAGCATCGCTTTGCCCAAACCTGCCCTGCCCTGCACCATGTGCCTACCACCACCCAATCCTAGTCTCTACACCCATGATGGCATCCTCAGCCTTCAGTCCCAGCCTTATAGTTACAGCCATAGAGTTATCCACCGTATGCATAGCTACACCCCTACACCACCATTGTTGCCAACTGTTGCAGGATTTACCCAATCTCAGCCGCTACCACCACCACCACGATCACCACCACCTCCTAGCCTGCCTCCACCTACCGCTCCAGCTCAGCCAGCCATCCTATGGGTGGTCTCAGCAAACGCACCAAGGCCGGTAGGGCCAACCGTGCTCTGGGGCATGCTCTTGCAGCAGCAGCTCAGCAACAGCAAACTCTCATGTCAGCTGCCACAGAGGCAGCTGCTGCCACAGAGGCAGCTGCTGCCTCAGAGGCAGCTGCTGACACTGAGGCAGAACTTGAAGAGGCCAGATCTCAGCTTCGCTCATGCCAGAGTGTGAACATGCGCACCGCCACCGACCTCCAAGTGTGCCAAGAGCAATTGCACCGGTCCCAGCGCGCGCTGCAGCAGTCTGAGAACGAGGTGCTTGCCTTGCAAGTGTCTTTGCACCGCTGCCAAGCAGAACTTTCAGCTGCAAAACAAGAGCTGGCAGCATGTCAGGCACAGAAAGCAGCAGCTAGGAAGGCCATGCCCAAGGACGTGCGAGACAAGATGTCTTGGCTGCACCGCACTCGGGTGTCACTTAACACCTTGAAGCGTTTGCATGGCATGCGGGGTGCACCACCGTGCACCCAAGCAGCCAACCCAGCAGCAGCCTTGAAGGCCCCCCCTCCCCCCCGCCACAAGGAGCGTGACACCCTGACAGGAGCCTACACTGCAGCCTATGCATGCAGCAATGCAGCGTTGTTAACTCTGCCCAACGTGTCCTGCCAGCAGCTAGGCCCGCTCCGCACAGCTGTGGCGGCTGCAGAGTTTCCGGATGCTCCACCTCAACCTCAAGCCGGGCCTTCCACAGTGCGCCGGCACCAGCAGATGCTCACTCGTAAAATCCAAGGCACATTCAAAAGTGAGTACCATGGAATGTTACCAGAGTGTTACCATGGGGTGTTACCATGGGGTGTTGTTATGAGTTGTTGTGGTGAGGTTGTTGTGGGATGCTGTTATGGGGGGTCTCCATGGGTTATTACCATGGGGTGTTGATATGTGGTAATGCCAAAATGTGAATAAGCTGGACTGGGGTTGGTATGTGTGTGCGTGTGTGCATGCGCAGGCCAGTTGAGCAAAGCGCCAGCAGTCCACGTCCAGATGGATGGCTGCACCATCAAGAATGGCAAGGTTGTGCTGTTTTGTGCAAGTGCATCCATCCCAGCTCCTGTCCCCTCCCTGCCCACCTCAAGCCTGACTGCTGGCCCCCCTACGCCCTTGGCTGCTGGCCCCCCTACGCCTGTGGCTGATGGCCCCCCTACGCCCTTGGCTGCTGGCCCCCCTACGCCTGTAATACCCTCACCACCACTGCCACCACCTCCTAACCCTACCACCACCACCCAGCCCAGCCCAGCCCAGCCCAGCCCAGCCCAGCCCAGCCCAGCCCAGCCCAGCCCAGCCCAGCCCAGCCCAGCCCAGCCCAGCCCAGCCCAGCAACTATAGGTGGATGTAAATTGGGGTTGTACCATGGGGGGGTTGCTATGGAATGTAGAGGCCTGGCCTTGCCAGTGCTGGCGGGGTGCTAGTGGGGCCGGTTGGGAGGACACATGGTGCGGCGAAGGAGTGTTGTTACACGGCAGGTTTGAGCACCGTGGATCGAAGCATATGTCTCGGTAGTGATGTCGGTACGAAGGCTGCGTACCTGCACACATGCTCTCGCTACAACGAACTAAGGACGTGAACAGCGGAACCCGCAGAAAAGGCTACAATATGACAAGTCCCGCGGTCACTTTGACTACCTACTTTGCCACATAGTCTACTGTAATCAAAGGTGAAGGGTGCACATAGTGTCTTGATGAACCGCTAGAGTATAGAGCCGCTCCGTCTCTCGCTTGAGAGCGCGAGCGACGCAAATAATAAGTGCGAGCTAATCGATGCTAAGATGTGTGCCGTTGTCCTAAGTGAGGCATCAGCAATGGTATGAGTGCGTTAGACGGGCATTTCGGCTTTTCAGGTTCAAATCTCGCGATTGCGGCCGTCGCAACACAATGCGCGCGGGCATACATTACTTTGTTAGCTACATCACGGCAACGTCTAGAAGCTCGAGGGTGAAGGAGGCGTGCATGGTGATATCTGCCCACAAAATGTAGGCCAGGTTCACGCCTAGGTTGGGCATCATGTGTACAGTCATTGAAGCTCGGGACACCCATTACGTGTAGCTTAGTGAGTTCTCTACATCCTGATGTGCTTCGATCATCAGTCCGCTACGTGAGCGAGAAATAAACCCAGTGTACGGGATCCCCCCCCTATTCAAGGCAGTTGGGAGGGACTGACAAACAGTACAAAAAGAGGCGCCAGCTTCTGCACCCTGCCGCCCTCTTGCTACTCTTGTAAAGGCTGATGTCAGCGTGCCCACTCCAGCTCCTACTATCTTGTGTGTGTCGCTGGCTCCTACAGCTCTTGTTCACACTCACACCCTTCAGCTTTGGCTTCAGTATTTTGTTTCAGCCAGCTACTGCCGCCACTTGACTGACACGCTCTAATTATGCGCGAGTGTGCGCAGTTCTTGAACACGCGCTGAAGTCCACGCGCTAAAATCCAATACACTGGCACGTGCACGCCATGCACACCATTGCGGCTCAACTACAAGTATGAAACACAAGTATGGCTACAAGTATGAAACACCTACTACAAGTATGAAACACAAGTATGAAACACAAGTATGGCTACAAGTATGAAACACCGTGTGGTGCGTGTTTCTGTCGCCTGAACAAGTCACGACCGACCGACTAGGTATTTTACGAGATCTGCTAGAAAACCTTTTCGGCCCCGTTCTCTCAATCAGACAATAACTTCAATTTACCCGGATCTAAACGTTCTTTGCCCATGTTTAAGAAGGAAAAGTTGAGGCGTTGCAGTTATCCTCATCGTCACCTAATATGGAGCGCTCAATTGCAAGATGTCAGTAGGATACAAAGCGTAGGATGACAACCGCCCACCCAACTTCTCACAACCTTAACCCAACTTCTCACAACCTTAACCTACTCTTAACCTTAACTTCTCACAACTCCCCTTAACCCAACTTCTCACAACCTTAACCTACAGGGCAAAGCAAGCTGCAGACCAGCTCCCCTCCCATGTCAGTGTCTACGCTCACGTCACGCCAGACTCTTGCTTGCAATCTCAAACACGTTCTCGCTGAGGCCTGGGGTGGCGACGATGCGCTCCAGCTGTGCCTTCATGAGCGCCTGTCGCTTGTTGTCAAACTGTTTGAAGGTGGTGAAAGCCGACACCATGCGGGCAGCCACCTGCAGGTTTAAGTTGATCGTGGGGTGTAAGAGTTCTCCTGTACCTGACAAGGTCCCTGTCCCTGCACCAGGCAGGCACTGTACCTGTACCTGTATCTGTACCTGGCACCTGTACCTGACAAAGAACCCGGGAAGGAATTGGAGTACCTGTCATAACACCACTGCCACCAGTTGCTAGGAGTTCATGCAAAACATTGTCATGCATAGCGCACCCCGCAGGCGCAACAGAGCTGATATAGTGAGAGACGTGTATTGCAAGGAGGGCGGCACGGTGGAGCTGTGGTGAAGGCAGCAGCATGGGAGCAGCCGCATAGCCCACATGGGCCTGCTCATTACCTGGTGGTTTAGCTTGTCCACCCGCAGCACGCTATCTGCCATGAACTCGTAGCCACTGCCATTAGCAGCGTGGAAGTTGACTGGGGACCTGCACAGTGCCCGGTGGCACAGGGCAGTGACACCCCTTGCAGGCCCTGTGATGCTCAACGCCAGTAACACAGCACCGTCAGCGTCAAGGCCAGAAACGAGCACATCTGCTATTGTTGGGGTAGGGGCAGCTGCAGGGGCGAGGGGCTGAAGCAGCAGGGTCAGTCAAGCATGCAGATCCTCTTGGCCACTGCGGGGCTGACGGGGCTGTTGTGGGTAGCATGGGGAGGGTCGATGGGCATGGGCAGTGGATGGCCTACCTGGCAAACCCCAAGAACAAGGAGTAGCAGTTGTTGGGGTTGCCAATGTTGAAAGCTGGGTGGTCCACCAGCTGCTTGGCCAGGCTGACATTGCCAGGCGCATTGGACATGGCCTGCAGCAGGGCAGTAGGTGGCCAGACAGTGAGCAGCCTGACATCAGCAGTGCTGCACACACACAGTGCAGCTGCACATCCGCCCTACCCACGCCCACCGACTGCTGCAGGTTGATGGCTTGCCAGGCCTTTTCCTTGCCAGTTCCTCCTGCTGCAGTGCGGCAGATGGAGCATACTACACCCGCCATGCAAACCACCTTCTGCTCACGATCCACACTAGAGGCCACTGCCCACTGTACCACTCCCTCATGCCGCACGCTGCAGCTCACTGCCAGCTGCTCCCCTCACTCAGGCAGGCAGCGACAACCTCACCAGCTGTTGTTGGCTCTGCCACTACCACACCCTGCTGCTGCCCTGAAGTGCCTGAGGTCCAACATCCTGCTGCCTGGCTGGCTGGTTGGCTGACTGACGGCAGAAACCTTACTACAGAGCCTTGGCAGCAGGGCCTTGGCAGCAGAGCAGCAGGGCCTTGGCAGCAGAGCAGCAGGGCCATGGCGACAGAGCCTTGAAGGCAGTCCACCCAGGCAGTCACCTGCAGGCCCAGCCACTTGAGGATGACCAGGGGCTCGTGCTGCCACTTGGCATAAAACTCTGCCAGCGCCAGCTCCCTCTCAGGTCCACACAGCTCCACCAGGCAGGACAGCGCGCCAATCTGTGCAGGACGCGCCAGGCAGAGCAGGCCAGGCAGGCAGGCAGGCAGGCAGGCAGGCAGGCAGGCAGGCAGGCAGGCAGGCAGGCAGGCAGGCAGGCAGGCAGGCAGGCAGGCAGGCAGGCAGGCAGGCAGGCAGGCAGGCAGGCAGGCAGGCAGGCAGGCAGGCAGGCAGGCAGGCAGGCAGGCAGGCAGGCAGGCAGGCAGGCAGGCAGGCAGGCAGGCAGGCAGGCAGGCAGGCAGGCAGGCAGGCAGGCAGGCAGGCAGGCAGGCAGGCAGGCAGGCAGGCAGGCAGGCAGGCAGGCAGGCAGGCAGGCAGGCAGCCAGGCAGAGCAGGCCAGGCGCTGTGAGTCCCCTGGCTGCAGTGTCTGTTCTCCACCCTCCAACTCCCCACAGCTGATGATGAGTGTGGCTCACGCTACCAGCCCTCTCTTGTTACCGAAATCCCTGGCTCAGGGTTTGCGTGTCCTGCATCAGATCACTGCTAGTGCAGTAAGCTGCCTGCATCCCCCACAGGGCGGACACTAGTGATGGGCTATCCATGCTGGCTCGTGTTAATGACCATCGCTTCAAGCTCTTCACCACAACCCAAACATGCCTGGCATCCATGGATGTGAGAACTATGCGACTTCACCTCTCCTTGCCCCCTCAAGAGCAGAGCACTGCCCACATCGCTGCCGGGCCCCCTCTTCACCTCACTACGGAACCACCTGCTGATTGCAACTGCCCCAGGCCCAGCCCAGCCCTCCGCCCTCACCTCTCTGCTCCCTCATCCGTCCTGGGTCACGCCCCACCTGCTCACCAGCCCTGGGGAGCTAGGTGGAAGGTGGCTACAGGTGGCGACTGACCGGCCAAGCCCAACCAAGCCCTGGCTCCCCAGCCAGGCCCAACCAAGCCACCCGGACCGGCCAAGCCCAACCAAGCCCTGGCCCAACCAAGCCTTGGCGACTGGCCCAGCCAAGCCGAAGCCCAGCCAAGCCCTGACACCCTGCTGGACATCCCTGTGAATCTAGGTTTAAGGTGGCTGTGGGCAGCAAGTGACCCAGGCCCAGCCCAGCCCAGGCCCTGGCACCTGCCATCGCACCTGGTCTGTCATGTTGGTCGCCTCCCTGAAGCGCTGCAGGATTTTGGCCGTGATCTCCGGATCCTCCAGGCTGCTCAGCATGGCCAGCGCCTTGTTCTTCAGCGCGCGGCGGGCGCAGGCGGTGGCGCTGAACACATACGGCTCACCTGCAGCGGGGCAAGCATGGGCAGGGGCAAAGCACAGGCAGTGGCTGCAAGGCGAGCGGAGCAGGGGCACAGAGGCAGCAGGGGCACAGAGGCAAATAGAGCAGGAGGGCATTTGGGGCACAGGAAGGGGGCCAGCAGGGGCAGGAAGGCAGCAGGAGCACAGAGGCAGGGGGCCACCAGGGTCAGGGTCACCTTGGGCATCCACTGGGTTTGAGCTGCAGCCGACACCTGCCTCCCTGCTCCATCTGCGTTTTTGCCCCTACTGCCTCCAGACACCTGATAGGCTGGTAGCCGAGCAAGCCTGGTATGGGCTGCGGCTGACTCCTGACAGGCTCTGAGTGGCGTCTGATTTGGCAACAACCCGCCCAGGTACCCGCCCATAGTGAGCCCTGAGGAGCGCCAGATTTGGCAACAGGTATGGCAAGTGGCAACAGCCCAGGCACAGCACCACAAGCCCCTCTTGCTGTCCCTGTATGGCCCACACAGAGGCTCAGGAGGGAGCCACCCTGGAGCTGCCGCTGTATGTGCCAGCCACATGGAGGCTGGGAGGGGGCCACATGGAGGAGGGCCACATGGAGGAGGGAGCCACATGGAGAAAGGCCACATGGATGAGGGAACTGCCCTGGAGAGGTGGACTCCCATTGCCCACCTCCTGCCCACACCCATGAATGGTTGGCTCAGGAGGGAGCCGCCCTGATGACAGGGGTCCCCACACAACCTCACATGCGCCTCACAGCCGCAGCCATGGCCTGGTCTGGGCTGAGCCTGGACTGCCAGGTGACGGCAGGCAGGCCACTCACCCGGGGTGCTGTCGTTCTCCTTCACCACCGCCTCCAGCTCCGGCCTCATGCGCGCTGCTAGCTGGCAGACCACGTAATGCCGCACCTGCTCACCACAGCCACCAGGGCAGGGCAGTTAAGAGTCTGTGCTAACCCTAAACTCCTGTGGTCACTCGGCAGCAGGCAGGAGATGGGCGGTGTAGTGCGGCCCTGACGCCTTTGATGCACGCTGGTGAATCCTGACGTAGTCTTCTTCTTCTTTTTTTTCTTCTGCTTTGGGCCCTGACCCCTGACCCAGTAGAGCTAGTGGACCCAGCAGACTGCCCAGCTGCTGCTTGCTGCCAGACGAGGAGATGGTAGCCACCCCATCTCACCCAAGCTCAACCCATCTTCTGCCTGCCCTTTTCATGACTGGTGGAGGTGGAGTCAGGCTGGTGCTATGTCACCCCCTCCTTCCCAGCACTTAGCATGGCCTGACCTCATGGATGAGGGTGGGGTCAGCGTCCGGGATTGCGTCCAGCAGCTCTGTGCCTCCAGGCAGGCTGACAGCCATGGCCTTGAAGGAGCCGTCCAAGTCCTGTGGCCAGTGGAGAATTGTCATGCTAGAGACAAGGCTGGAGACAAGGCTCGAGACATCAGGGATAGCAGGGGGGAAGGAGAGGCACAGGGGAATGGCATGGCGCAAACACAGACCTGCTGGCACAGTCTACCATCTGCCTACCTGCGCTTCCAGCCTGCACTTCCCCTCTCCAGGCCCCTCTGCCAGGCCCCCTTGCCTGCACACAGACCCACATACCCACATACCCGCCCGCCTGCCGCACATCCGCCTGCTTGCCCTTCCCGCCCGCCCGTCTGCCTGCCTGGCCTACCTGCCTGGCTAGCCACCCTGCTGAAGGCAGTGGCTGCACCACCCCTGTTGAGGGTGCCCAC
Source organism: Haematococcus lacustris (assembly GCA_030144725.1). Lineage (NCBI taxonomy): Eukaryota > Viridiplantae > Chlorophyta > Chlorophyceae > Chlamydomonadales > Haematococcaceae > Haematococcus > Haematococcus lacustris. The sequence continues at coordinate 2,283,871 of JASKMD010000025.1, read as the reverse complement.
CTTGTCCGTGAGCAGGGCTTTGAAGGCAGCACTGAGGGCCTCTGGCACCCCTCCAGCCTCAGCCAGCGCACCATGCAGGCGCTGCCGGTCCTCAGAGGAGGCGTTGGCCGCCTGGGCTGCACTGTACAGCTGCAGCAGCAGCTTGCGGGACAGGCGCTGCCCAGACTCCCACCTGGGGACAGCAGGCCAGGCCAGGTCAGGTCAGGTCAGGCCAGGCCAGGCCAGGCCAGGCCAGGCCAGGCCAGGCCAGGCCAGGCCAGGTCAGGTCAGGTCAGGTCAGGTCAGGCCAGGCCAGGCCAGGTAAGGTCAGGCAAAGGTTGCAAGGTGAGCGAAATAAGCTGGTCAAAGGTAAGGGTGCAGGCTACATGGATTGGTTTATGGGGCGGGGCGGGGTGGAGGCGGGGGAGTTGGGGCCAGAGGGCCCTTAACCCCACCTGTTGAATGGGTCTGTATCATGGGCGAAGAGGAAGGTGAGGTGCTCGTCAGTTTGGCCGTGCACCGTGACCTTGACTGGGGCACTGAAGCCACGCAGCACTGACACCACGGGCTCTGAAGCCACATGCTCAAACACAAACTCCTGCTCAACCTGCAAGCCGACAGAGCAGCATGCCAGGAAGCGTCCCTGATGCAGCACAGCACTGGCGTCAGCTGACTACGCCCCTGATCCTTTGCGGCAACAGCTGCTGCTGCATCTGCTGCCATCAGCTGCCAGAAGCACGCCTGCCCTTCCTTTCTCCCTCCCCTTTCCCTCCCCTTGTTCCCATTCATCTTTCCCTGTCCTCCCCGCCCCTCCCTTCACTAGAGGCTGCCACCGGTGTGGCTTGAGGATTGTGAGTAGTACCCTCTCACCATGAGCTGGTGGGTGTGGGGTGCTCCCTCCCCTACCCTCCTTACAGGCAGACGACTGGGTGCCTCGAGAAATGTGAGCAGCACCCTCTCACCAGGGGTTGGTGTGTAGAATGTGTGGGTGTGTGGGGCAGCGTGTGTGACCGGGAGTAACCTTACCTCCTCCAGGCGCAGTACTGCAGTGTGGCCCTCCGCTGACGCCACAGCCGGGCTGGGAGCGCCTCTCAAGTGCAGAGGCAGGTCATGTCCTGCAGGCAGGGTAGGATGCAGGGGCATGGCTTCATGACCAGGACCCTTGTTCATGATCTGCAGCCTGGGGCACACAGCGGCTGCAGGAAGGGCTGGAGAGAGAGACCTGCCTGGGTCTGAGCCCCACACCAGCAGCTGGCCAGTGCAAGTGATGGCTAAACTACCAGCTTGATGCTTGCTGGAGCATGGACAAACCAAGATTCCTGAAGTCATCCTGGAGACAGCTCTGGGCAGGGATTGAACCCCTGACCTCTCAGCCAGCATCCCAAACACCTCACCTCAACCCACTCTCTGCCATTTGTATGTCTCAGTAGCTGAGGGAACAGCCTCAGCACTCGCCAGCAAGCAGGCCTGGCACACCAGCCACCGCTGCCCCCTGGCCTCTGCCACCCCTGCTGCTTCTGCCACTCCCCTGCCGCCACCCCTGCCGTCAAACCCTGCCACCGCCACCCACCGTCTGGCCCAAGCAGGCCCACCGCCAGGGGGATGAGCACCGGCTGCTTGTCGGGTTGCCCAGGGGTGGGCGGTGTGCTCTGCTTCACTCTCAGGGTCAGGGTCTGGGGCCCGGCCTCAAATACAGGGGTGACCTACATGGCATGACCATGCAGTAATGCGGATCTGGATTTGTCATGATCGGTCCTGTGGATTTGGATCTAGATTTGGATCTGGATCTGGACATCCTCATGCAAGTCGTAGATCTGAGCTGGTGTTGCTGTTGTGAGGCTGGATGTAAACCCCAGGCAAACCCCGACGTCCTGTGACTGCGCAACCCCGACGTCCTATGAAGCAAGTGAAAGTTCATGCGGGTGTCTGAATTGCAAACTTGGCAGCAGAGCAGTGTCCTCAGCAAGGCGCAGCAGCCCAGGCCATGCATCAGGCAGCAGCGACAGCATCTGAAGGTACCTGCTCCTCACACCTAGCATCACACATCTGCATTGTCTCTCAACTTCCAGCTGGCTACTAACCGCTGGCTTGCCAACTGCCTGGCAGCCAGCCTCTCACCACTGGCATACATCGCCTTCCCCCAACTCCCTCTCTGCTGTTAACCAACTTAACAACCAACTAAACAACCGCCTGAAGAACAGATGGCTTCGATAGAGACTACTCACAACAGGTGACCTACTACCTGCCCCTACCACACCCACCCCTTGCCCCTAGCTAGCCCCTGCCTACCGTCAACTGCTCGGTTGACGTAGTTGTCCATGAGGCCTCTAACTAGGTATGCCCAGCTGTGCCCAGCCGCTGCCTGACCCACCTCCACACGCGGAGTGCCAGCCTGGCCATACCAGCGGCCTAAGGCTGACAGGTCAGCTCCATTGGCATCCGCCATGGCTGCCAGGAAATCATCGCAGGTCACTGCATGCCCGTCATGGCGCTTGAAGTACAGGTCCATGCCTGGCAGGGCAGGGGTAGGAAGGCAGCAACATCACTAGCCACAGTAGCCAAGGCCTTCATTCTGCAGCACAACCTCTCATCACCCTCCTCCGCATTTATCAACACCGTCTTCGCCATACACCCTCAATATCCTCAATATCAACATCATCAACATCATCCTCAACGTTCTCATCATCAACATCGTGCTCATCATGAACATCATCCTCATCCTCAGCAGTATTACCATCATCATCCATATCAGAATCCATGCGTCTGTTGACATTGCTGCAACACAAAGTCTACCAACGCCTGCCACATGTGTGCAAGCTGAATATCCAAGCTCGCTCCAAGGTAGCAGCCAGCGCACCGCTGCACCGCAATCTACAGCGCACCGCTCCAGAGGACACAAGCTGGAAGCGAGCATCATCCTTGCCAGGGGCAGCAAGTAACCAGTGGCAGCGTCATCATGGCAGCTGCAGGAGGAGCGGCAGTGATGAGGCAGGCAAGCCATACCCTGCAGCTGTGCCTGCTTTGGAAGATTCACTGCTGCAGTGTCCTCAGCCTCACCCACTGCCTTGCCGTTCAACTCTCACTCCTCACTCCGTTGTGTCTGTTGTGACCTGGTGGCTCTCTCATGTGTCTCACCCTTTCTGAAGCCCTCCTTGCCCAGCAGCGTGGCGTATAGGCGCACTACCTCAGCGCCCTTCTCGTACACGGTGACTGAGCAGCAGGGGGCCAGCAACGGCAGCACTAGCAAGAGCAGCACTGGTGACAGCATCAGCAGCAGCAGCAGCAGCCAGTGGAGAAGCAGCAGATGGAGCATGGCAGCACTAGCTTCAGCTAGGCCGCAGCCAGCCAAACTCACAGCAGTATTTGCCAATCCAGCAGCAACAGCAGGGGCAGGAGCAGGCAGACAGGCAGCCAAATAATCGGCCAGTCAGCCAGCCAGGCAAATGTAGCAGCAACAGCAAGGGCGGGGAGCAGGCGTGTCCCTGCATGTGGCAAATGGAGGCGCTTGCCCACTCTGGACAAACAGCCCCAGAGTTCAGCAGCAGGGCCGATGCTGTGGTGTAGTGTGACACACAGTGTAACCTACCTGAGTAGAAGTTGTCCATCTTGATGTAGCTGCACCGCATGTAGGAGCAGCAGCAGCAGGGCAGGAGCAGTAGCAGTACTCAGCTGGCAGGCTACGAGTATGAGTGTCAAGTCTGTTGCGTGTATGACGCTGTCTTGCAGCTGGAGTGAGAGGCTAAAACCAATGGGATGAGGATAAGGATGAGGACAAGGAGGCTGGTGGTGGTGGATTGACCACTTCCTGTCCAGACTGCTTCAGCGGCTGCCTGGCAGTTTCCAGTGCCTGGCTCAGTGCCTGGTAAAGTGCCTGGGTCACTGCCTGCACACCTCCCGTCTACTCCTCAACTGCCTGGCCGGCCTGGCAGTTTCCAGTGCTGGGTTCAACAGCGCCTGCACACCTTACATCTGCACCTCACCTGTCCGGGCGGATGGGGTGCGCCATCGGCCCTGCATCCTCTGTGAACTGGCTGGCGCGCAGCATGGTGGCATCCTCAATGCGCTTCACTGGCCGGCTGTTCATGTCCGCTGAGAACTCCTGCAGCCACCATGTCAGCAAAGGGTGACAGGCAGCAGGCGCAGGGCGGCTGGGCAAGCAGGGCAGCCACAGCCAAGTGCCAGAGACCGGGGAGGACCCCTGCTAAGAAGTCTAGCAGCAGCAACATGATCCAGAGAGAGGGGTAGTGAAGCACTGCTCCTGTGCCTCCTGCAACCTGCACTGTCGCAACGGGGCCTGCTGCTGCTGCTGCTGCTACTCCCTTGCCTTCACTTGCTTATCCTCCTCCTACAACTACTCCCTGTTACAGCATAGCTTGCTGAGGTTTCTCCTGCCCCTCGTGCGTCTCCTCATTCCAGGTCGCTGCTTCTGCTGCTGCTGCACTGCACTGCCCAGTGTGTGGTGGGTGTAGGTCAGGGTCAGGGTGCACAGCCTCCTCCGGGCTCGCACCTGGTCACGGTACACCTGCAGCCGCACACCATGGTGATGGTGATGACACTAGTGTTGTGGGTCCTGTGAGGCCCAGTGAATAAGGAGGCAACCCACCATACCGATAGAACCAGCACACCATAGCATCGCAAGGCGGGGCCGTGTCAGGCCGTGTGGGCTGCTGTCTTGGGCTGTGCACAACCCACCCCAAAGCAAAACTACTGAATGCTTTGTTGATGACTGCAGACACGCAGCCCCTGACAGCCCTTTCATAAGCCTTCAATGAGGTGTTTAGGGGTGCTGGGAAGAAATGGCCACAGCTGAGCTCTCGGGGCCAGGGGCATGGCTGGCTGCTTCGCTATGTTTAGCTAGGGGCGGGCTGCTGTCGCAGGTTGGTAGGCTGTAATCCATTGTGCAGTACTGGACACAGCTGCCTGGGGCACATTAGGTTCAGTCAGGTGTCTGTCCACCACGCAAGCTGTGCCAGCCTGTGTCTCTTACTTGTGATGATAACTGACGTCCTTCTAATGCAGTGGCCACCACTTGGCTCTTGACCTAAACAACCCACCCCAGTCACTACTTCAGCTTTGCCACTAGTTCGACAGATGCTAGGCCCACACAGCATGACTGTATCAACACGGATACAGCAGGCCAAGTCGGGGATGCAGAAGGCCATGCATTTTCAGAACTAGTGGCATCTGTATCAGTGAAACAGTAGGCCACATCATGAGTACAGACCCGAGTACAGATTCTCCTTGAATGTGTCTGTGTGTGTCACACTCTTCCTGACCCCCTGACCCCCTGACCACTCACTGTGAGGCCCTCCTTCAGGGTCAGCTGGAACCAGTCCCTGCAGGTCACTCGGTTGCCAGTCCAGTTGCTGCAGCCAGGCAGCCAGGCAGGGGCTGGGCCGTTCCACTCACAACCCCAGCAGGTCACAGGGTCACAGGCACCATCACAGGCAGCCAGGCAGCCAGGCAGCCAGGCAGCCAGGCATGGCTGGCCGGTCTGCTGGCCAGGCTGCAGGAATGTGTGACCGTGACCAAGCTGGTGCAGCTGGCTCTCACTGCCATCATCCACATGGCCACATGGCTGGCGTTCAAGGAGGTGTGACCACTCTGACTACATGGCTGGTGGTGGAGGTGGCCAGGGACTGCAGAGCTGCCGGTGCCCTGCAAGACCTGGTCCAGGGCTGCTGGACCTGGCACCACCGGGACATGGCTGGCTATTGGGGCCGGCTATCAAGGGCACTGAGCGGGCCTGCTGGGCTGCTGCTAGCCCTGGGAACAGCTGGACATGGCCGGCTGTGGAGGTGGTGCACGACGGCTGGGTGATGGCCAGCTGGGTCTCATGTGGGTCCATGAGGTGCATGGGACTCACTGGAAGTACTCGTGGCCCACCACTCCCTCGATGCGGCTGTAGTCCATGTCAGTAGCGGTCTTTGGGCTGGCTAACACGAGCCTGCAGCCACAACAATCGCAGCGACCGAGGCAGCAGCAGCGGCGGCGGCGATGGCAGCAGCAGCGGCGGTGGCAGCAGCAGCGGCAGCGGCGGTGGTAGCAGCAGCCAGCTCATGAGCAGAACTGAAAGGTTTGAGGGCAGATGCATACACAGTGACCTTAAGCAGGAACCATGGTACATCAAGGGTGGAGCGTCACACAAGAGGCAGAGTCACACAAGAGGGTCCATTCCAGCCCACCCATACCCTGGCGGAGTAGCTGGCCTTGACAGTGTCACTGCTAGTCAGGGGTATGGTGTGGGAAGGCTTGCAGGGCCACATGCATCTTCCGTCATTGGCAAGCAAGTAGCGGCAGCCAGTAGATTGGAGGCGTGATAGGCAGGCACATGACATCACCTGGAGTTGAAGATGTTCAGCGACTTGTTCTCCATGGCCTGAAAGGCAACGCATGGAGCAAATGGCAATGGTGAGACAGGTAGTTAGGCAGCAGTCACCCACGGGTACAAGGTCTCACTCTATCTAGAGTGACAAAAAGCATGGCTCTGGCTAACTTCTACAACCTGTCCCCTATGAAAACACAGCCACAATGCACATGCACCTTTCCACTTTGGCTATGTGCTCATGCATGACATGACAGGAACAGGACCACCGGTCATCATCATAAAGTGGCAGGTGGCTCCATCTACACCCCTCTCCCGCGGCCTCCATACCCATTCATTGCCGTGAGCAACACCAGATGCGTCCGCCTCCCTACTCTCCCTGCGCTTGGCCATTGTGACGTTCTTACTGCCACCCACACCGCCAGGCCTGCACCCTGCCCCGCAGCCGTCAGCCGCTGCACTGACCCCCATGTTGAAGTCGTCCACTGCCACGATGTTGAACAGCTCCAGGTCATACTCGAGGCCAAAGGTCTGTGGGCACAGGGCACAAGGAAGAGCCTTGGGCCTAGCTCTGCCACCTTTTGCATCAGACTGGCCTGACTGACACTGAGCAGCGGTTGCAGGGCCTTGCCATGGCCCCTGGCCTGAGCCCTGCGCCCCTGACTGGAATACTGCGACCCTGGCCCTTCACTCTGTGGTCCTGGCCCCAAACCCTGTGGGCTCAAACCCTGTGGCCCTGAGCCCTGTTGGCCCCAAACCCTGTTGGCCCTTCACTCTGTGTTTCTGAGCCCTGCGGTCCTGGCCCCAAGCCCTGTGGCCCTGGACCCAAACCCTGTGGTCCTGGCCCCAAACCCTGTGGCCCTGGGCCCAGTGGGCCAGTCCGTGCTGTTTCAGGGCTCACGCCCCGTCACCCCAGCCCCACCTCCTCGTCCCACTTCATGCTCTTCACCAGGGAGTCAAGAGCGTGGTCCACCTGCACTGCGCCAAGGGCCTAGTAGAGGCAGGCCAGGACGGGCAGAGCTATGGGGCTGAAGCGGGCCAGACTAGCCTACCCTAGCCGCGGTGCACGTGGGAGTGGGTCAGGGCAGGGCATGGGCCGCCTGGCTTAGCATGCTGCCTGCCGCCTGGTGCGCTGCTGTGATGACCACTGTTCGAGCCATGTGTGCCAGTCCAGCAGTGGTCCCTAGGGGTCCCTAGAAAGGGTAGGGGTCGTAGTAGTCCCTAGTCAGGGTCAAGGTGCTGTGATGCCCACTGGGGTGGTGTGTGAGGCTTGCCTTGGGCAGGTTGTTTTCTGACACAAAGATGCGCAGCGCCACCTGGCGCCCTGACATGGTGGTGAAGGAGCGCTCCTTCATGGCCAGCTTGCCAGCCACCTGCACAGCAGCAAACCAGTCTTGCAGCACACCTAGGGTGTGTCCAGGTGCCACCAGGGCTGCAGGTCACACCAGGCTTGCATACTGACCTGCTGGCCCTCTGACGGAGGACCTGACACGGCCCAGATGAGACTGGCACATGATGCAGGAGCTCTACGTTTTTTGCTCTTTCTACTCTACCTCAGCCATACACCTGCTGCCACAGATGAGGCTTGGGGACCATCCCTTGCAAACCCCTACACACACCCAGTCACACACACATCCTACCCTTTACACCACCACATCCCACCACATTTTCATAAGCTTCTTGTCCCAAATCAGGCTCCTTGCAAAGGGGGGTTTGGCGTGGTGCAGGTTGTCAATTGACAAGACCATTCATGAGTTCATCCACCCATCCAGTAGCTGCCAGGAGCTCATTACCTGCCATTGCCCCATCACCACCTCACCACCCATGCAGCAGAGTTATACGCATGGGCACTAACCCCCTCATCCTGCTTTCCTCCCTTTAAGCACTCATGTCACAAGCCTCAGACACTGCAACTCCTAGAAGGGAAGGGCGGCAAAGCAGCCTAGAGGTCAGGAGAAGAGAGCGGCCTTAACTCCCGTCCTCATCATTGTTCACAGCAGGCCCTGCGCGGTGCCCCTCCCCACATTACCCCAGCACTCTGAGGCCTCACCAGAGCAAACAGGTAGCAGGGCTTGGCCCACGGGTCCTCCCACACCACGAAGTGCCGGCCCCCTGGCAGGTCACCACTGCTCTGAAGGTTGCCGTTGCCCAGCAGCACGGGGTAGCTGCAGTCATTTCAACATCATCATCATCAGCAGCAGCAGCAGCAGCAGGGGTGAGGAAGCAGCTGTACGGTCAGGAGTGGGGCAGGGGCAGGGGCAGGGGCAGGGGCAGGGGCAGGGGCAGGGGCAGGGGCAGGGGCAGGGCCAGGGCCAGGGGCAGGGCCAGGGCCAGGGCCAGGGCCAGGGCCAGGGGCAGGGCCAGGGGCAGGGGCAGGGGCAGGGGCAGGGGCAGGGGCAGGGGCAGGGGCAGGGGCAGGGGCAGGGGCAGGGGCAGGGGCAGGGGCAGGGGCAGGGGCAGGGGCAGGGGCAGGGGCAGGGGCAGGGGCAGGGGCAGGGGCAGGGGCAGGGGCAGGGGCAGGGGCAGGGGCAGGGGCAGGGGCAGGGGCAGGGGCAGGGGCAGGGGCAGGGGCAGGGGCAGGGGCAGGGGCAGGGGCAGGGGCAGGGGCAGGGGCAGGGGCAGGGGCAGGGGCAGGGGTGCGGGCGCGGGCGGTGGCGGTGGCAGGGGTAGGGGCAGGCAGGGGTAGGGGTAGGGGCAGACCTGGCCTTGTCCGCCTCGATACGTGTGGTGTACTTGGCCATGACTGCAAGCAGCAGCCACACAATGCACCCAGCCTCATGCAAGAGCAACTGTTGCATGGCCACCCGTTGCCACTGCATCTGTGTGCTACTACATCTGTGTGCTACCAAAGATGCGCACAGCCACATTCAAGCCAGGCCTAGCAGGCCGGCATGCTCAGCAGGCGTGTACGTAGAGCAGGTTGATGAGTGACGCCACAGCTGGCCTGCGACGACGCTGCAACATTTATTCTCTTCCCAAGCTATCAAACGCATCTCACGGTGTTGCTCCAAGTGAGTGGCTGCGTAGAGACCGGGCCAGGTACAGGGACAGGGCGCACACTAGGGTTAGGGTTACCGGGTAACCATAACCTTTACCTAAACACTAACCCTAACCTTAATCCTAAGCGGTACCGGTACAGGTAAAGGGCACACACTACCAGACAGTCAGCTTCAGCAACATGAGCTTGGCCCGACTGGCTAAGGTTGCAGAACTGCCACTGCTGTCAAACACACTGCTCCCCTCATACGTAGTACTGCTCGCATCTGACTTGCAGAGCAGCAAAAGCATGCTGCTGCACTGACCAGCATCTAGTTTGGGTGACCGCAGTGGAGCATTGCTCCCCTGCACTTGCTGCTGTAGGAAGAGGCACCCATGCTGCTGCAGGAACAGGCCCCCATGGCCCCCATGCTGACCATATGAGGGTCTATACCAGGCCCAACCCACCATCAGGCCTGTCCAGGAAGTAGGTGATGCCACGGAAGCCCTCTGCCTCACACTGCACAAGCAGCACCCCATGCTGACACCCAGGTTGCCAACCATGCACTGAGGCATCCAGCAGCGGTGGCCTCAGCCGTGGTACGGGTAAAGGCTCATGGGGCACATCAGGTCGTGTCAGTCAGAGGGTAGGGGTGGTGAGTGGAGGGCAGTGTGTTGACTCAGGCATGGCACTTAGTTGGGCCAGCGAGCAGGTAGATTTGGTGGGTGGTGCAGGGGTGAAGGGCACACACATCGCAATGTATCCAGTGCATTCAGTCAGACTCCGACTGTTCCAAGGCCTCCACCTACATCCTTGGGTAAATGTCTTGGCTAAGTGTCTTGGCTAAGTGTGGCTTCAACACCATTTCCCCGGTGAACACTGCAGAGCCGTGCAAAGCTCACGAGGAGGGGTCTGCATTGCTCCCCATGGCACCATAGGCAGGCAGCAGCTGGACTGCTCCAGGAGGTGGGTGCCTGCAGCTGACCTGGGTGCAGTAGTTGCCTCCGCTTTTGTACAGGCCCTCCAGCAGGCTGTTCTCCTGAGGCTTGATGTGTGTGGTGATGGCCAGCGTCAGGACACCAGCTGGCAGCCCTGTGATCTGCAGTTCCTTGTCGCTGCGTGAGTACTGCTCCGCCGGCCAGTCACTGCCATTCACCTACGTTAGCAGTGGGCAGGACACCAGGGTCTCAACTGCTGGGGACTGTGTGGTGCAACATGTCACACTGTGGAGCTAGGTCCCTGGTGTGAGGTGAGCTGAGCAGTGTGAGGGTGGCACAGGAGCCCGACCTTCAGGGATACCAGGGTGACATCGGCTCTGCCGTTGAGCACCAATGCTGGTGGGGCGCTGTCTTCGGGGTACTGTGGCACCAGCGTCAGAGTGGAGTGGACCTGGGTCACATCCTCGTTCAGGATGAAATCCAGGTCCACTGTCTGGACACTGAATGGCGGAGCCTTGTAGTCTACAAGCACACAAGAAGACAGGGTAGTTAGCCAGCTGCTGGGTATGATTGTGGTAGTAGCCTGATGCCCAGCTGTACCTTTTCGGTACTTGGTGTTTGAGTCGTGGTGGGGAGCAATCTTCTCCTCCTCTTTGGCAATCTGCTCAACATGACCCATCGTGGGTGCGAGGCGATCCAGATCACCTGAACTGCAACGTGGCCTCACCTCAGGCAGCTGGGCTTCGTTCTCTACCTCCGTGGCCATCTGTGACACGGTGCTGGCAGAAAACAATCGGGACCGCGAGGTCAACTCCAATGGCCTGTTGACCTGATGTACGTGCAGTATAGGATCGACGATTCCGGTTATGTCTGCACCCAGCCAAAATTTGGGGCAGGGGTGTGAGCCGCAAAATCAAAGCGCAAAACGATAGCGCGCACTCTCACTAGCCCGTGTGCCCAGCTGGACTCGTGCCTGCCCTACGTAGAGTGAGCGACACAGCTGGCGCACAGTGCAGCGCATCCCGCAGTCTCCGATGACGGCAAGGCACGTGCTCTTTAGATTTACGCGTGGCGGGCGACCACACACATGGCAATCTAAGAAATGATGCACAAATGATGCACCACCTTATAATATTTCCTGAGGAGCCTACGTATAGTCGCACGCAAAGTCGGACTGCGATGCCCAAAGCTAAGCGCACACCGCTATCACAGACAGAGGTGCCGCTGCCTGCGGCGTGCACCAAGTGTGCCAAGACTCCTGCCGAGGGGGCCAAGTTCTATTTCCGATACAATAGCGGCGGGTACTACAATAGCCACTGCGTCGCTTGCCACAACAAGCAATGCTCAGCCAGCCATGCGGCCCGCTGTGCAAACGACGAGGGGTACAAAGCTCACAGAGCGGCTGCCCAGGCGGCCAACCGCGCAAAGCTCCCCGACAAGCAGAAAACGCGGAGGTTACCGGCAAAGACTGTCCCCGAAAAGAGGTTTGGGGTGATTAAGTCGAACGCGGCGCTGCGGGGTATCTCAGTCGCGGAGGGGCCGGTCGAGACAGAAGCGATGCAGCAGAAGCTACTGCAGCCCTGCCACTACTGCAACTACGTCCCTCCCGACGGGGACACGCTTAACGGGCTGGACCGCTTCGACTCACAGCTGGGAACACCGTCGCGTGCTGCCCTACCTGCAACATTATGAAGGGCTCCAGGCCGACGGAGGAGTTCCTGCTGAAAGTGCGCAGAGTAGTGATGTTCCTGGAGCTTGGCGAGCCAATGGCCGGTCCTGCCTCCCAAAGGTGTCAGGATGGCAGAAAGGCATGACTTCCTGACGGTCGACCAGAAGGTGGGTAGGGACCGTCCCATCTACGTAGATCTACGTAGATCTAGATGCTAGATTTAGATGGTCTAGCAGCATAGTGGTTATCTAGCAAAGAGGAGTGCTAGATGGAGTATAGACGTCATCCCGCCCAGGTTCGACTCCTGATAACCACACAATTCACAGGATAGTATCGTCACTCCGACGCCGACGTGGCAGTCCTACGCTATCAGTGGGAGTGACAAGGCACTGCATTTGCGACATTACAATACACACATGGCACGCTATGAGTCCAGGGCGGCTGCTAGGCC
>JASKMD010000025.1:2048769-2271032 GCA_030144725.1 Haematococcus lacustris | reverse complement strand
TCCCTCTAGGTTAGTTCACTGCTTGGTCAGGCTGCTGCTGCTGCTGCTGCTGGCTGCTGCTGCTGCTCCCCGCCTGCGTCCACACGGCTGTTGTTTGCCTTCCCCCATCTCTGCACACCCTGATCCTGCCGCCACCGCTGTCACCGGAGCAGATGATGTTGCAACTGCTGGCTGCAGGTGAACGATGGAGACCTGTTGAAGCCCTGGCAGCTGTCCCGGGAGCGCTACAAGCAGCGCAAGCGCAACACGGGGTCGCGGGAGAAGGACACGCTGGCCCGTCTCAACGCCTTCAAGGCGAAGCTGGAGGCGGCTGGGGATGCGCCTGAGACTGCGCAGGGGGAGCTGGGGCAGCAGGGTACGGAGCAGGAAGAAAACCGCAAGGTCAGTGGACCAAGTCAGGGGCGGTGAAGGGTGGGGTGGGGTGGATGGAAGGGCAAGTGGGTACATATATGTGGATATATTGGTTGATGTTGATCTTTATTTTGTTTGGTACACCATACTCTCCATTTTGATTCCTATCCCAATCGTTTTTGGTCCTTCGGGAAACCGGAAAGGTTGAAACAATGTATTTGTTTGGTCCTTCAGGAAGTATATAAACAATTAGTTGACCTTGACCAAATGCAGCAATGGACCAGTTTGTGGTCCGGGCGTCAGACGCAGCTGATAAGCGGCACCGCGAGCTCCTTATGCACGGTTTTATTTGATGAGTGGGAGAGCCCCCACCCCACCCCCCACCCCACCCCACCCACCCCACCCCACCCCACCCCACCCCACCCCACCCCACCCCACCCCACCCCCACCCCACCCCCACCCCACCCCACCCCACCCCCACCCCACCCCCACCCCACCCCACCCCACCCCACCCCCACCCCACCCCACCCCCACCCCACCCCACCCCACCCCACCCCACCCCACCCCACCCCACCCCACCCCACCCCACCCCACCCCCACCCCACCCCACCCCACCCCACCCACCCCACCCCACCCCACCCCACCCCACCCCACCCCACCCCACCCCCCACCCCACCCCACCCCACCCCACCCCACCCCACCCCCACCCCACCCCACCCCACCCCACCCCACCCCACCCCACCCCACCCCACCCCACCCCACCCCACCCCACCCCACCCCACCCCCACCCCACCCCACCCCACCCCACCCCACCCCACCCCACCCCCACCCCACCCCCGCAGGCCAGTGGCACAGCAGCAGCCCCCAAACCTGATCCACCACAAGGAGAAGGAGGTGACGGAGGTGAGAAGGAAGAGACGGGCTACGCTGGTAAAGTCCGCACTGACATCGACCACAAGTCCTACATGCCTGCCGCCTGGAGGGTGAGGGCGCATCCACCAATACTCGCCCGACTGCCTCCTGCCATTCTTTGCCTTGACTTGACCTGTCAACAGCTAGCCAGGCAGGGGTGGGGACAGGGGCGAGGACAGACAGGCTTTGCTTGGCTGCCCTGCCTTGCTGGTTGGTGAACTCCCTCGCAGCAGCAGCAGTAGATTGGTGTCAGGCTCATTTGCAGCAGCAGCAGCAGATCCGTGTCAAGCAAATGTCCAGCCAAGCTGGCCCCCCCTGGCCCCCCCTGGCCCCCCCTGGCCCCCCCTGCTGTCCAGGTGGACGACTACCTGGACGGGGACTTTGAGGTAGGCCGCCTTGACGCAGCCCATGCCCCCCACCCTGTAGGCTCTGGTCCTGGCAGCCAGCAGCAGCGCCAAAGGTGCCAAAGCAGTGCCAGCAGCAGTGCCTAAGGCAGCCAGCAGCAGTGCCAAGTGCAGCAGTGCCAGAGGGTGCCAGAACATGCAGCGCCTTGAGAAGAAGGGCCTGTCACCTGCAAGGCCAGAGAGAACGACTCGGCACTCCCCGCTGGGTGGAGGGAGAGAGAGAGGGGGTGGCACGTGCTGCTGCAGCTGCCCTCTCACTCTGCCTGGTGGTGTCCCTCTACCACACCGCCTCACAGCCCCTCCTCCTGCCTCCTGGCCGCCCACCCCCAGCTCCCCCTGCCCCCCTCCCCCCTCCCTCTTGTCTGGCCTGGCGACAGACAGGCTCAGGCGGAGGAGGTAACCCAGTCATCAGGCCCGCTCCCCCTGCCCCCCTCCCCCTCTCTCTTGTCCGCCTGGGGCTCACCGCCCTTGCCCCCTCCCTCTTGTCGTGGACCCCTCCCTCCCTTCCCGCCTGGGGCCCACCGCCCTCCTGGCTGGGGCTCACCGCCCTCCCCCCTCCCTCTTGACCGGCTGGTGTGGCTGCAGGACACCTCGCTGACCGCCCTGCGCCAGCACAAGCTCAGCTTCAAGAGCGGCACCAGGCAGGACGCCATGGCCAGGCTGGACAACCTGGAGGACTATGTGGTGCGCCTGGCCCCGCTACACCCCTGCCTCCACCCCCCTGGACCCCACTAACCCCCTGCCCCACCCGTGCCCCACTACACCCCTGCCTCACCCGCTGTCCCCCACTAACCCCTGCCTCCACCCCCTGTGCCCCACTAACCCCTGCCTGCACCCCCTGTACCGCACTAACCCCAGCCTCCACCCCCTGTGCCCCACTAACCCCTGCCTGCACCCCCTGTACCCACTGACCCCTGCCTCATCCCTGCCCCACTACCCCCCTGGCCCCGTTGCCCCCCAGCCCCACTAACCCCCCTGCCCCCGCTGCCCCCCAGCCCCAACCCCTTTGCCCCACTAACCCCCTGCCCCCGCTGCCCCCACGCCTCCCCCACCCCCCAGCTCCGTGCCCCACTACCCCCCTCTTCCCTGCCCCCGCTGCCTCGCTGCCCCCCCTGCCGTGTTGTCGAGCTGCTGAGCTTGCCTTCCTCTACTGCTGAAGTGCTGCACTCCAGCTGTAGAGGGAGAGTTGGGGGGTGGGGCTGGCCATGCCCATGCACATGTCTGGACCCTCTGCCTGGCTGCGTGCATCCCTGCACCCCTGCATCTTGCAGCAGCAGCAGCAGCAGCAGCAGCAGCAGCAGCCCTAGTCAGCTGCACTCGCTTGCAGGTTTTTGACCCGCTGCTGGAGGCCGCCAAGGGCAAGTTCAGCAAAGCGGCGCAGAAGCAAAAGAAGAAGCAGAACGAGTGGGCGGGCAAGTCCATGGATTGACAAGGCAGGAAGGAGCTGGAAATACGGCGGAGGGGAGGGAGGGGAAGACCAGAGCGTATTTGAGCTGTCATGTATATCTTGGTAAGGGAGTCCCACGTCGTCCGCAAGCGTCTGATGTACGTACATGTACCTGTTACTAATGCGGTGTAACACGGGTTATTACATTTTGGCGAGGTCAGGGTTCGAGTCCTGAAGACATGGAACATAACATGTAACGTAACATGACAAATCATGTAACGTTGCACGGATCCGGACGCTCTCTATATGTAATCCTCTGCTTTCACTTAAACCAGGCATGGTGATGATGTTGGATAAAACAACTCCAATTGTCCGCCGCTAGCCTACTTCGCCCTCTTCATATGTACTGGCTCAGGGACATCCTGCAGCGCACTCAATGCTACATTTACACGCAATGAATGTTGTTCGATGTGGTTCCAAATCACGGTGAATTGCTTGTCGCGTATGTTGTCCTATAAATATGCATGGGATACTCATGCATGCAAGCCGTTGCTCGAATGCGCGAATTCGTCAGATTGCCGCGCTTCGCACTCTGGCCTTGCACAACCCATATGACGAATAATCTTACTCAGAACGTATGCATCGGCCAAATGCCCATCGGGTCATCAATCAAGACCCCAGCTGCTTCTAGCTTGCAATAGCAGCCATGACCCAGTCCTGGTTCACAGCTGCTTATCAGCAATTGCATGAGCAGTTGCAACGACGAACCAGCAGTAGGGCAGTACCGCGGGCTAAGCTCGATACCGTTTTTCAAGAATGCTTGACCCTGCCGCAAGGCCAGCGCCTGCAGCACTTGTGTGCGGCACTGGTCACCCGCTGTCGTGCCAGCTTCTCAAGGTGCGCGACTTGGATGATCATCAGCTACGGATGTAGTCCGTGTTAGGAATGTGTGGGTCATGTCCCTACGTGACACTACTGCATTGTATTACATTGTTGCAGTGTGGTACTGGTAGAACCGCACAGAGCCAGCTTCGCCTTGCACACTAAAGTAGGCAGAGGTGCTGAGCACTTTCCTCCCGGCTTGGCCCCAGCTCTGCCACAACCTACCTCAGCACAGCAAGACGAAAAGCAGCAGGAGCAGCGGCGGCCATTCACCCTGCTGCCCCGCACAGCCTACAGCATTCATGGCAGCAACTGGAGCATTGAGGAGGTTGTGGCATCACAGAGCGCCTGGGTCTATGACTGCTCAGAGCCCAAAGCCAGAGGTGAGTCAGCAGGGGTGGGTGCCTGGCTGCAGGGCCAGAACGTCCGCAAGCTGTGCATATCCCAAGCCGTGCAGTCGCGCAGCATGCAAGGGGTGTGGCCTAGCTCTGGCTGGCTCCGACCCTTGCTTGCGTGAAGCCTGCTGCTGCACCACACCATGCAAGACCAGCCCCCATGCGCTTGTACTCCTCTGTTGCTGGCTGTGCCACTTCCTCCTGCTGAAGCGTGGGAGCGACGGTGCTGCCTGTTGCTGACAACTATGGGACGGGCCTCAAGGCTGGCGGCTGTGGGGCTGCTGCTGCTGCAGGCTTGCCGCAAGAGGCGGTGTGGCTGCACAGGGCTGGGGTGCCCAGCATGGTCACGCTGCCGTGCTTGCATGATGGCTATGTGCGGGGCGTGCTCATCCTGGGCCTGCCCTGCAAGATGGTGTCCCCACAGTGAGTGAGTAGGTACCTTTCCCAGGCTGCACAGTGTGTAGGGACAGGGATTGGGCAGGGTTGGGTAACAGGGGCAAGAGGCAGGGCAAGGGGCGGGGGTGGCGGGCAGGGGCAGAGCAGTTGGCTGGGCTGCACACAGGCTGGCAGCAAGGTTGGCAAGGATGACATGAGAAGGTGCAGTGTTTCGTACAGCTGACCCTTCTTCTCAGGGGGCGAGGTTGTGGCTTGACTGGACAGCTGTTAGGGCAGGGCAAGGGACGGGCAAGGGGCAAAGATCAGGGGCGAGGGGCGAGCTGTGGCTTGACTGGCTGGCTGCTGTGCAGGCTGCTGGTGGCGCTGAGGCAGCTGGCCTACCAGGTGACTCCCTTTGTGGTGGAGGCCAACCCTGAGCTGGCACCCTGGCTGTGCCAACCCCGGCTGCAGCGCTTCAGGTGTGCCGTGAGGCCCTGCCCCACAGCCAGGCCACACCGCCTGCATCGCTGCGTGCCCCGCCACATGCCCACCAGTGCTGGGCGATTCGACAAAGACGTATTACTCAGAGTAACAAAAGACATCAAAACAGGGATCTTTTATTACTTTTATATATGATTACTTACTTAATTAATTGCTTATTTAATTGAAATCGCGAAAATCGCAAAATCACCAATTAGTTCTATACAATTACAGCAAACTCCCTTGTAGGACCTGGATGCAAAATATCCCACATAGCCCCACACCCCAGCCCTTGTGGGTCAGCATGCAACAGGCTGGGCTGTAGCTCAAGACCCTAGCCCTAATGGGTCAGCATGCAACAGGCTGGGCTGTAGCCCTAGACCCTGTGCCCTAGGTAACGGCCCCTGGCAGATGCCCCAGCCATCCGGTAATCAATGGCCTCTTTGTAGGGGAACGTCTTGAGGGTGAAGGTCTTGTCAAGGTACAGACTAACCACACCATCGGCACTTGTTGTTAGGACGCTGTGTGGTTGTTGGGACGCTATGTGGTTGTTCTGCGATGGATGTTCGGCTGTGGTGGGCAGCCGCCCGCTTTGGGGTTTGCGAGAAGATGGGATACATTGTTGGGGCATAAGTAATAAGCGGAGTACCAGACGGGTGGTGGAGCTATTACCGATGTAATAAAGTTCACTCATTTTGAGGACGACTTTTTTGACTTATTACCGTTATTTGCGCTGGATTATTACCGACTTATTACATTATTACCCAATCGCCCAGCACTGATGCCCACCAGTCTTTGTTTCATTGCCCATGTGCCTGATTTACAGCGCAAATTGGCATACCCCAGGTTCAATTCCTCGAGTCCAACCTCGGCCCTAGCCCAGTTCACAGCTGAGGTACTATATTAAGAAACAACGAGGCAATGTATGTATGTGCATATACCGTAGTCTCCCTTTCGATTCCCGAGGCCTCGGAAACTATAGTTTAAATTTTATTCCCGAGCCATTTTTTCATTGTTGAAGTTCCCCGATGGCCAAAGTACGCCTAAAGTTAGTTTTGAAAACGTCTTCGTGCATAGAAATAATCAAGCCTCCCACCCCATCAATCTCGCATCAAAATCTTATGATCCAAATAGTCAAGTGTCGTGAACTCTTTTCTAGTGGCCTAATTATCTCCTCGCTCATATCTCCTCGGTTCTATCTCGTCATCTGCCATATCTCATCATCTGCCTCGAAGCATTTAAACTTGCGTGCTCCTGCAGCCACCCATGCTGCTGCTTTGGCAAAAGCAAGCACCCCGCCTTGGCCGGCTGCCCGTGTATGACCGGCCGCCTCTCCACTCGACATGGTTGCCAGCCTGGTTGTCACCCTTGCCTGTCCTGTGACCCCAGCCTTTGCCCTAGCCTGGCCCACCTCCCTCGACCTTGCCCGGGGCAAAGCAGCCACCTTGCTTGCCGCCATGGCCTGGCCCACCGCACTAGCCTTTGCCCCAGCCTGGCCCGCCTCCCCCTGCCTTGGATGGGCTGAATCTTAGCAGGTTGCAACCAGCTCTCATGCATCTTGCCGGTGCGTGCGAGAGCAGGAGGTGTGCTGGGCGATGCGGTAGGGTGTGCGGTATGGTTGCGGCCTGGAGAAGGCCCAAAGCTAGACAGCTTGCGAGGTCTCTCAAGTAGTCGCTTCTCAACCACTGCCGCTTGACGATCGACAGACATTTGGAAGCGTTGTTCATCGTGCATAAGGAGCTCGCAGTGCCGCTTATCAATTTCGTCGGCGGCACTGATGCCCCGGACCACAAACTGGTCCATTGCTGGCACTTTCGTCAAGGTCAACTAATTGTTTAAATTATTCCCGAAAGATCAAAAAAATACATTGTTTAATCTTTCCCGGTTTCCCGAAGGACAGAAAACGATTCGGGATAGGGAATCGATCGGGAGAGTACGGTATACTATGATGCGTCATAGCACGGGTGCAGGGTGTTGGCGCTGTGATGCTCAACACCCTTCCCCTGCAAATGCCCCTTCCACCACCCCTCTTCCTCCCTCCCTCACTCAGCATACCTCTTCACGCCACCCTCAGCCTCGCCCCCTGCCCCGCTACTGTTTGCAGGTCGTCCAATGAGATTGCCGCCACCATCCTGGATGACATAGTCAACCTGGACAAGATCCTGATGCTCACCCTGACTGCCTCTGCCAACACCCAGAAGGTGGGGCCTGGGGCTTTATTGCATCACTTGCTTTCATACTTTCTCCATCACCTGCCTGGTTGGCAGGGCTAGTGTGCTCCTCACCTCACCTCACCTCACCTCACCTCACCTCACCTCACCTCACCTCACCTCACCTCACCTCACCTCACCTCACCTCACCTCACCTCACCTCACCTCACCTCACCTCACCTCACCTCACCTCACCTCACCTCACCTCACCTCACCTCACCTCACCTCACCTCACCTCACCTCACCTCACCTCACCTCACCTCACCTCACCTCACCTCACCTCACCTCACCTCACCTCACCTCACCTCACCTGACGTTTGCCTGGCCTGCAGGAGTCAGTCAGTGCCGCCCGGGCTCGTCAGCAGGAGGCGCTCAGGCAGGCCCAGCAGCGTGAAGCCATGGCCATGCAGGCTAGGCAGCAGCAAGAAGTGCAGCAGCTGCAACAGCAACAGAGATCCACGTCATACCAAACACATGGCTTGCTACCGGCAGACTACAAACCACCCCATCAGCACTCCAGCACACCCCAGCCCCAGCCCCACCCCCAGCCCCACCAACTGCCACACCCCCAACACTATCAGCAGCAGCATCTCACGGCCGACCCAAGCACTTACTACCAGCCGCCCCTGCAGCAGCCGAGGCACCACCAGGCAGCACCGCCTGCCTTGCCAGTCCCGCTGATGCAGCAGCAGGCGGGTCAGCAGCCACACTCCCTGGGAATGGCCTGGGACACCCTCCCTGCTCAGGCTGCCGCCACAGGGGCGGCCTCCCCCTTCCTTGACCCCCTCAGCCATCCACCACCACCACCATCACCACCACCTAGCCGACCCGGCCACCTTGACCAGCGCCTACCCACCTGCTGCCCTCCTAGCCAGCTCCATGCAGCCCCCCTCAGCCCACCCTGCTCACACCTCTCCCGCTGCCCCCCACCCCGCTGCCCCCTATGTCTCCTACTCAGCCCCCAGGCACCCTACCCACACAGCCAACTACGCAACCACCCAGCAAAGCGCCCCCCAGCCCTTGTTTGGTGGGGGGCCCACCACTGCTGCTGCTGCCGCCCCACTGGTGCCACTGGCCTTGCAGCCGCCTAGGGGTAGTGCTTGCGGGGGACAGGGGGTGGTTGGGGGGCCAAGGGGGCAGGCGGGGGCGGGCAGTAGCAGCAGCAGCGGCCTGGCCAATGGTGTTCCCCCCCTCCTGCTGATGCCTGATGCCCTGGCTCCCTGGGCACCACCCCCGCTGGGGGAGGCTCTCCCGCCCTCTGCTGCCACCGCTGAGCAAATGGGCAAGGTGGGGAAGGGGCACGTGGACAATCACGTGCAGCAGCAGCAGCAGGAGCAGCTGCAATGCCCGCAGCAGCCACAAGCGCTGCATCAGCAGCATGGGGATGCAGTCCAGCAGCTTCCAGCCAGCTTTGCGCACCACTACCAGCAGCAGCAGCAGCAGCAGCAGCAGCAGCAGCAGGATCACCCACACCTGCTGCATCTGGCCCCCTACCCCCACCCAGGTCAGGGGCATGGAGGCTCATTCAGGCCCCCCCCCTCACAGCCCCCAGCAGCCCAGCAGCAGGCCCCCCGGATGCCCACCCCTGCCCCTCAGCTGCTTGCTCCCCATCCCGCAGCCAACAGGAATGCCAGCGTGCCTGCTGCCCACCACCCCACCACCCCCAGCTCCTGGCCGCAGCACATGGCCGACCTGCACCAGCAGCAGCAGCAGCAGCAGCTGGAGCAGCAGCAGCAGCGCCATTACCTGCTTGCACAGCAGCAGGGCCACTATGGGCAGGAGCAGAGCCATGTGGGGCGGCACACACTCCACCTGCCACACCACCAGCACCAGCATCAGCAACCTGTTCAGCCCACACATCGCCAGCCCTTGCAGCAGCAACCAGCTCACCACCACCAGGCGGTGATGTATGCACAGCAGCAGGTGCAGGTGCAGCCGTACTGGTCACAGCAGCAGGAGCATGAGCAGCAGCAGCAGGAGGCGGGGCAACAACAGTTGCAGTGGCAGCAGCAGGCACCAGCCTTTCCAAGCCCGGGCCCTGGCTGGGCTAGCCCCCAGCCCTTTGTCTTCCCACCTGACTTGGTGGCCTTCCCTGCTCACCCCTCCTTTTCCCCTCAGGCTGCCGCCCCCAGCCCTGCCCTCACCTTCCACCTGCCCTCCCAGCCCTCTGCCAGCCTGCCCGCCACCCCTGGTCTGCCCCATGCGCCCCACAACGTACCCGTTGCCGTGACGGCAGCCATGAGCGACCGGGACGGAGGCAGGGAGGGTGCAGAGGCAGGCTGGCCCAGCTACAGGTCGCGGTCTCAAGACCTGATGGGAGCACGTGTTGAGCAGGGCAGGGAGGCGCCCGCCCACCCCAGCTATCCAGCCAAGGGCGCAACCCATGGCGGTGCAGGGGAGGGCGGGGCGAGGCAGGGCAGGGGTCACAGCTCAGGGGGGGTGGCTGTGGTGACTGCCCATGTCCCTGACCGCAACAGCAAAGGCACAGTGAGGGGCTGAGGGGCTTGTGGGCTGGCTGCTGTGACCAGCATAGCACTAGCAGCAATAACAGTGCTACGAGTAACTTTCAATAAAATGGCAGCTGCGCGGGCAGCAGCCTGTGAAGCAGCAGGGGCATGTGCAGCAGCAGCAGTGACGGCTCTGCAGCCACCCCCTTGGGTGTTGTACCCGCCCCTGCAGCTGGAGCCTCCTCAGGCACTGCTGTCGCACAGAAGAGCAAGAGCACCTGACCACCCTCCCCGCCCTCCCCAACATCCCACCAGGCTGCCAGGGGACCCCTTGCGACCCCCTGCCGGTCCAAACATGACCTTACAATGCGCAACATGCACAAGCCAGGCCAGGCCAGGCGCCCCCAACCCCCACCCCACCCCATCCAGTTCCTGGTCTCACCTTCACCACTGACCGTCACCTCCAGCCACCTTCACCACTGACCCCAGCCACCCACCCGCCAGGCCTCAGTGCCATCAAAGGGGGCCACCACCCATATGGCCCCTGCCGCTTTGGCTGTGTGCTACCACGCGATGCACCTCAGGGGGTCTGTGCCTGCCACCCCCCCTCTCTCCCTCAGGCCGCCCCCTAAGTAGTCTGCGCCAGCTTCGACTCCTGGCCCTGGCGCCTGGCCTGCCGCCTGGCCCTGGCCCTTAGCCCTCCCCCCAATGCTGCCCCCAAGGGGACCCTCAGTGGTCTGTGTCTGCCCCAGCTCCTGGCCCCCAGCCAGCTGTGCCTGTCTGCACCTCATCAGCAGCCGGGAGCAGCCTACACAGCCCCTCCCACCCACGAGCTCCTGCCTGACCTTGAGCTCGTGCCTGTCTCCCTAGCCGCCCCCCCAGGCTAGGGGGCTACTATGCCCAGGCTGCATGGCTGGCTGCATGTCTGCCGAGCTGTCCTGCCTAATCCCAGTTTCCTCCATGTCCTCGAAAAGAAAGGAGCCACTACCACTTACGCCACCCAATGGCATCAATGCGCTCGTGATGCTGATGATGGTTTTGCATCGTTGCAGCCACCAGCCTGGTGCGGCCTTGCCTTGCCACGCCCTCCAGCAACATGGGACTGGCAGCTGGCGGCCGGTTCCATGGTGGCATGCATGGCGAACTGGCGCTGGCCATTGGGCCCTTTGCCCAGTGCTTCACCAGGCTCAGTGCCCGGAAGAGGCCATCAGAGCCGATGGAGGCTGGGGCATGAATACTGGCGACGCATCCAGGGCATCGTGAGGCAGGGCAAAGTAGTTGAGGCCTACCACTCGCTGCCAGTGCAGGGGTGATGGCCTGGACCCTGCCCTGGGACCCCTGCACCAGCACCCTGCTCTGAGCCAGCTCCCTGGATCTGCACCTGGAGTGGATGGTTTGGACACGCTGTGAGGGTGTGAAGCTGTGAGGGTATAAAGCTGTGAGGGTGTGAAGTTGTGAGGCTGTGAGGGTGTGGGAGTGTGGGGGGGTGAGGCACACCGCTGGAGCTACCAGGTGAAGGCAGCCAGGCAGGGGAGGGTGCGGGCAGCCCAGCAGCACAATGTGTAGCACAAGTTGAGTGTGGGCATGGGGGGCAGGGGCCTCAGGAGCAAAGTCCTTAGGGGTAGGGGGTCCTGCTCCCTGATGCTACCAAGAGGGCCCAATGCCGGAGCTGTTGGCTAGGTCTAGGTTAGGTGTAGGTGTAGGGTTACTGCCTGGGTGTGGGCGAGGTGGGGCGAGGCTCAGACTGGCAGGCACGTGACCGGGGCTGGATGAGGTGCAGGGAGCCAGCCTGTGTGCTCTGAAGGGCCGTCCGCAAGCCCTGTGCCGTGCAAGAGGTGTAGCTAGATGGATAAGCGGGGACGGGCTGGAGTTCAGCGTCAGAAGCATCAGCATGTGTCCTGCCTGGTAGCTAGTGACAGCTCATCAATGCCAAGCAGCCTGCAGTCGCTATGCTTGCCCTGACAGAGCTGAGCTCGTGTCCTTCACTCGTATTGTATTGACCTGGTCACACTAAGCTTGCCAGGGAGCTTCATCTGTGGGTTTGAACGCCCTTGTGGTAAACAGCACAGCGCCAGCACAAGCTGGCTGACCAGGGCATTGACAGATAGGTTGGTTGGCGCACATGGAGCCAGTGATGCATGGGAGGTCACACTGCTGAAGAGCTAGGTCGCTAGGCTACTGCCTTGCTGGGGGGCATGATGGGTCGCATGATGTTCCGCATGGCTTGGCACGGATGGGGATGTGGCAAGAATGCGGCTGAGGTGAGGAGCAAGGTCAGGGAGGGGGCAGGGGAGCAGTAATGCTTGATAAGGCCGTAGCGGCTGTGATGGAGGCAGGCATGCGCACGTGTGATTGTAGCAGGTTAGGGGGTAGGGTCGCCAGAGGACATATGAAACACGGCTTGCTACTCAGCTGCCCACGATGGCGCGCGGCTGAGGGGTGTGCATGCCTGTGAAACGCATGCTAGGTGGCGTGCGCTCTGCTCATGGCATGACTCGCATGGACGTCAGTGCGGCATGGTGTAATACTTGCATGGAAGGTTTGTTCCTAGCCCCCCACAACACATGAATTAGCAGGTGGCAGCGGAGGCGGGGGTAGGTAGCTGCGGTTGTGGCTTTGGCCGTGTGACGGTGCGGTGCCGGGCGGTCTGCAGCATCGTGAGTGGACGACGTCCGCAGTTCAAGCCCGTTACCATGACGATCACACATTGACGCACACATCACTCGGTACTGCCAGAACGTGCACGCAATTAGCACCAGTTCAAACCCTAGCGAGCGCAATGCAATCTGAGCAATGCCCCAAGGGGTGCTGCGATTTGCACACCCCGACTCCTTGGATGCTTGCCTGTTGCTCGCTCAGCCTCAGCGATCACATCTGTGCTCGCGGCGGCCTGTCTCGCCCTCGTCCGGCGCCCAAGCTGCTCACCCCGCGGCCTCCACGCCCTGTCCCGCTTTTGCTGCGAAATAGGCTGGGCACAGCTCCGGCAGCCAGCGCACTTCAATGGCGGTCAGCACCCGGGCGTACTGCTTGGTGGTCCGGACCAATTCGTTGAACACGACGCAGTCAGGCTTGGTGCGGCCCACCAGCACGCTGCTGGGGTGGAGGTAGACAGTCTGGCCCGTAGCAATGACCTGAGTGGCAAATAGCGTGCAGAGACTGGCAGCCGACCCAGAAAGCTAGACATGGCGCCAGGGGCCGGGCCTGGACTGTGTATGTTGCGCCTTGTGAGGTGATGTCTGTAGGGGGAGGGGAGCCTGAATCATGCTCTGCCCCGCCCTGCCCTGCCCTGCCCTGCCCTGCCCTGCCCTGCCCTGCCCTGCCCTGCCCTGCCCTGCCCTGCCCTGCCCTGCCCTGCCCTGCCCCGCCCCGCCCCGCCCCAACACACGGAGCTGAGTGAGGTGCTGCTACCTGTACACAGTGGGTGGTGGTGGCTGCCTCACCTTGTACGCCCCTCCTGGCTGCAGCCGGGCTGCATGTGGGAACAGGCCCGCTGTGAGCGCCTTGCGCAGGGGCGTGCAGTCCTCCCCGCAACTGGCCACCGCCAGGCCCAGCTGCCGCATGTGACGCTCCAGCTGCAAAAAGATGTCCTGGGCCTTGTTCAGGGCCCTGCATGCGGTGGCAACCTCAGCGCTGACCTGCCACCCCCCTGCCACCCCCCTGCCGCCCCCTGCCACCTGCCGCCCCCCCACCCCACCCTGGAGTCTTCCACTCTGGGTCAGTGATGATTTGTGCATCACACAAGCACATGCTCACAACCTGTCTGGTCCTGGCCTCCCCCTGTGGACCCCAGTCATCCTGCCCTCACGAACAGCCTGTTCCCCACCTGGATCATGGAGCGCTGACCTGCCGCCCCCTGCCGCCTGCCGCCCCCCCACCCTACCCTGGAGTCTTCCACTGCCCTCACGCACAGCCTGTTCCCCCCCTGCCCACACCTGGCTGCACCTCATCATGGAAACCAGTCATCTTGTCGTGTAAGAGCACGATCACGGGCCCAAAGTACCACAGACAGCGGCCACCTGCCCACAAGGTGCTCCCCTGCCCTGCCCCACACCATACTACACCTCCCCACCACCACATACACACCTCTAGCCCGATCCTCCCCCTCCCCCTCCCTGTCCTCCCCCTCCCACCTACTACCCTCCTCCTACCCCCTCTCCCTCTTCACCAAGTGCCTGCTCTCCTGTACACCACCTGCCGCTCAAGAAGTTGTCGTGGCACCAGCTGGCCTGCTGTTTGCGAGGCAGCTGCGCGTACGCCCGCCCCACCGCCAGCAGCGTGAGGTGGTCCCCCTCGCGGGCGGTGAACTTGACGCGGGCCGCAGCCGCCTCGTCACGCTTGCTGCGGGGCTGGACAAAGACGCCGTCAGTGGAGATGAGGGCAACCACCTGCGCTGAAGGGGTGGGGGAGAGGCGCAAGGGAGGGGGGAGGCATGGGGGGGCTGTCCCTTACATGTAAGCCAGCTGGGTCTGAGGCCTAGGGCCTGGCAACCAGTAAGGTGGCATGGGCAGCACTGTGACTACATGTCACAAGGGAGTGAGTGTTCTGAGGGAGGCTCTTCTCCCCCTCCCCCTCCCCCTCCCCCCCCCCTCCCCCTCCCCCTCCCCCTCCCCCCCCCCTCCCCCTCCCCCTCCCCCTCCCCCTCCCCCTCCCCCTCCCCCTCCCCCTCCCCCTCCCCCTCCCCCTCCCCCTCCCCCTCCCCCTCCCCCTCCCCTCCCCCTCCCCCTCCCCCTCCCCCTCCCTCTCCCCCTCCCCCTCCCCCTCACGCTGCCGTTGCCCCCACCTGCATGGCCTCCACCGCGCAGCCCATGGCCGCCGCCGCCAGCAGCACCTTAGCATACATGGGGTCCACAGGCATGCGGGCTAGGGGCAGGCCCACCTCAGGGGTCAGCTGCCCCTGCCGGTCCAGGGCCCCTAGGGCATAGAGCAGCTCCAGGGACCTGGGCAGGAGGGGGGGAGCAGCAGCAGCAGGGTCAGGGGCGACTAGGCATCCAGCAGGTCAGGGCGCAGACTGACCACCCTGCTCTGGCAGCGGACCAGGGTAGGGCCGATGCAGGGCAGCAGGTAAGGGGGGAGCAGGTGGGGGGGAAGGTATGGGCAGCAGGTGGGGGGCTGGGTTGCCCTGTTGGTGTGGAGGTAGCCGCCAACATGATGATCACCCCCACGGCCCTGATCTGGCACTGCCAGTGATGCAAATGGCGCAGTGAGCTCACACACAGTCTTAATCCAACCAAGAGCCATGGAGCCGTGGCAGGCCTTCACCAAGTGGGCATGACTCAGGGCATCTTGCCTATGAGATCCTGGGTGCTGTGGCAACACTGACAGGCTAGTGCAATGTGGCAATGGTGCCGCTGCTGCGAACAACCTGACCTGACCTGACCTCATCTGCCGTGACCAAACCTGGCCCGCCCCGAACTGACCTCACTCGACCCAGACTGACCTGACCCGACCCTGACCCGACCCGACCCGACCCGACCCGACCCGACCCAGACCCGACCCGACCTGAGGATGGCCGCGCGGGGCGGTGCGTCGATAAAGTCGAAGCCCAGCACGTCCTGCACCCCTAGCGCCTTGAGCTGGAGCACCACGCTGCCCAGGTTGGCTCTCAGCAGCTCCGGCAGGGTGTTGGGCGGCAGGCTGCGGAAGGCCGCCTCAGGGTACAGCCGGAAGGCCTTGCCAGGACCCTCACGGCCTGCGCGCCCGCTGCGCTGTCGGGCCTGGGCCTGAGAGACAGGTACCACCTAGGGGGGAGAGGGACAGCAGCAGCAGCGGCGGCGGCAGGGTATTGGGTATGGGCATGGAGGCCATACAGGGTGTAAGGGGCGAGGCAGGCAGGCAGGCAGGCAGGCAGGCAGGCAGGCAGGCAGGCAGGCAGGCAGGCAGGCAGGCAGGCAGGCAGGCAGGCAGGCAGGCAGGCAGGCAGGCAGGCAGGCAGGCAGGCAGGCAGGCAGGCAGGCAGGCAGGCAGGCAGGCAGGCAGGCAGGCAGGCAGGCAGGCAGGCAGGCAGGCAGGCAGGCAGGCAGGCAGGCAGGCAGGCAGGCAGGCAGGCAGGCAGGCAGGCAGGCAGGCAGGCAGGCAGGCAGGCAGGCAGGCAGGCAGGCAGGCAGGCAGGCAGGCAGGCAGGCAGGCAGGCAGGCAGGCAGGCAGGCAGGCAGGCAGGCAGGCAGGCAGGCAGGCAGGCAGGCAGGCAGGCAGGCAGGCAGGCAGGCAGGCAGGCAGGCAGGCAGGCAGGCAGGCAGGCAGGCAGGCAGGCAGGCAGGCAGGCAGGCAGGCAGGCAGGCAGGCAGGCAGGCAGGCAGGCAGGCAGGCAGGCAGGCAGGCAGGCAGGCAGGCAGGCAGGCAGGCAGGCAGGCAGGCAGGCAGGCAGGCAGGCAGGCAGGCAGGCAGGCAGGCAGGCAGGCAGGCAGGCAGGCAGGCAGGCAGGCAGGCAGGAGGGTGATAGATGTTGGGCCTGGGAGCTCTCAGCCGGCAGGAGCAGAAAGCAGCAGCGATGCCCTGGGTCCTCATTGGCCCAGAGTGAGCTGCTCTTGACCTGAAACCACTGCTTGCTGATGAGGCTCGAACAGCAGGGGCGCAAGCAGACGGCCAGTGGCTGCCCTCAGCGTGCAAACTGTGTGGGTGTGGAAAAACACAACCTCCTGTCATTGGCTGTTAGGCTAAGAGGCTGTCATAGTATAAGGTGTGTGAGTGAGGTGAGGGTGTGGGTGGGTGGGTGAGTGGGTGAGGAAGGAAAACTCCTGTTGTTGGCTGTCGGTCTATCATTAGTCTGTTGGGCTATTAGGCTGTTAGGCTGCAGCAGCCAGGTCATGTAACATATTGCAGCAGCGGGGATAGGCTGTGCCATGATGAGGGTACATACGCTCCATGCAGCCCGGCCTTGCCTGCGCCCGGCGCCCAGTCACGGCTCAGGGACCCGGCGACGCACTTGCAGCGAGTCCGCCCCGTGAGCGGCGTTGTACGCGCGCGCCTTGACGAACCCAGTGTCGATGACGTACCGCACGCCGGAAATAGTGATGCTTGTCTCCGCGATGTTTGTGGCCAAGATGGCCTTCCGCTGCCCTGGGCCCGCTGGCTCGAATACCTGAGTCATGCACAACGGCAGTGGCACTGGCACTGGCAATGGCCTCGGCGGCGCAGCTCACGGCCATAGGAGACGGAGTGCAGAGCACGTGACCCGCTAATCAAAACCCGCTTGTAGACTTGGACCCAAAACAAATCTCACTTGTGCAGGTCTCATAAGGTACGTCGCTATGTCCCCGGCAGTTGCCAGCATTGTAGAGTGGCTAGGGGCATGCCGTGATATTCAAACAGGGTCATACCTTCATCTGCTGCTCAGGTGGCAGCGCAGCGTAGATCGGGAGCACGAGCAGCTCTGACGGCGCATCCTCGGCCCTGCCAGCCGGAAGTCGCAAGCTGGCAACGCGGTCCTGCACGACGCAGCGATAGGTGCGGGAACTGCCCAACCGCCTGCGCAACCGCCTGCCCAACCGCCTGCCCGTCACCCTCTCGCCCCCTGCCTGCCGGTGGGCACCCTGCGCACCAGCGCACCAGCAGCAGGCGCTCCAGGCTCTCAATTTCATCTTGACCTGTGAGGAACACCAGGATGTCGCCCGGGCCCTCGTCCACATGCACCTGCGCACCACATCCGCACAGCATACTCGCACCACGGTTTTGATCACATCACACCAGCATCACTCTTGATCACACCACGCCCACATGACCCTCGCCCGCACCACCACTCCCCACATTGGTCATGGCTGCTGGCCCTAACTTGCTGTGCCTGCATCAGCCTTCCTGCACCGCCTGCCGCCTCTCTGCTGCAGCGCCTCTTGCCAGCACAGCTGCACTCTGTCCCATGACCTTTGCGTACCACCCGCCCGCCCGCCCGCCCGCCCCTTGCTGACTCGCCCACCCTGCCTCCCTTCCTACCACCTGCCCTGATGATCAATGCACTGAGCCCCCCGCCCCCCATACCCCCCACCCCCCACATACCCTCCCCGCTCCCATACCCTCCTCCCCCACCACCCACCCCCTACCACCCCCATACCCTATACCCCCCTCCCCGTGCCCCCCCCCTACCTGCAGCACCGCACACAGCGCCGCGTCCAGGTAGTTTTCCTCCGGCTGCGCCGTGTACATGACCTGCACCGGGAAGGTGCGGCCGTGCACCAGGGCTGCATGCGCCCCCGGCAGGTACTGCACAAACTTGGCGGCCTCCAGCGTGGCGCTCATGACCACCAGCTTGAAGGAGCCAGGCTTGCAACGAGCCTGGGCCCGCACAGGTCACACCCTTGGTCACACTCAGGGTTTGCAGGTCACACCCCTGCCATGCAGTGGGTGTGGCTTTGGGTGCACGCTCAGGTCACACCCAGTGCTGTGAGGGCCTTGGTCACACCCAGTGCTGTGAGGGCCTTGGTCACACCCAGTGCTGTGAGGGGCCACACAAGGCAGGAGGGGCTGAGGGGCAGGCCTGGCCCTGCTAGCCAGCCCCTGGCAGGCTGCGCGTCACTGGGGCAGCAAGGCAGGCTCAGGCACGGCCCGCGCCCACATATCCAGAAACCAGGGGCCATGGGTAGTGATGGGGTGGGGTAGAGGAGTAGGTGGGGAGGGGGGGTAAGAGGGTGGGGGGTGATGCGAGTGGGGTGGTGGCTGTCTCTGCTGACCAGGATGCCCTTGAGCAGGCCCAGCAGCACGTCCGTGTTCACCGTGCGCTCGTGAGCCTCGTCCAGGATGACCACCTGCAGCCGCACAGGGGGAGGCAGCGGGGAGGCTGGTGCAGAGGAGCAGGGGGGAGGGCAGGGGAGCAGGGGGGGTGCCAGGGGTGTCAGGGGGGAGGGGGGCGCAGTGAGGTTGAGGTGTGTAAGGGTGTGGGGGTGGCGGCCAGGCAGCGGGGGGTAGGTGCAGGGTAAGGAGGGTGGAGCAGCTGCCTAGGTGGTGCAGGGCCACAGCGCTGTCTTTGACTCCAATGGCTACGGGTGGGACACCACCTAGCTCCACCCCAGCTGTGTGGGGGGCATGACTGGCTGTGTGGGGGGCAGGGGCCCAGAGGGGCACAGCAGTGGAGCGGGTGCTGCGGCCAACATCTCTCAGCAGCCCACTTGCAGGTTTAAGATGCTGGTCACACCTTGTAGCGTGACAGCAGCGGGTCTAGCAGCGCTTCGCGTAGCAGCATGCCATCTGTCATGTATTTGATGCGGGTGGCGGCAGAGGTGGTGTCATCAAAGCGAATGGTGTAGCCAACCTGGCAGCATTGAAGGGCGCAGACCTTGCAAGGCAGGACTTGCATGGAAGGCTTGCAGTAATGTAGCACTGGTGAGTGGAAGACCCCTGGCCTGCACCATACGCCATGGGACTAAGCACCATGTTTGCATGTCATGCTGACCTTGTCACCCAGCCTTGTGCCCATCTCCTCAGCCACACGGCGCGCCACTGTGACAGCTGCCACTCTCCTGGGCTGGGTGCAGACCACTGTCCCGAACCCAGCTTGGTCGAGGAATTGTGGGATCTGAGTAGTTTTGCCGCTGCCTGTTTCGCCCACAATGACGATTGCATCATGGCTGCGGACGAGCTCCACCAACTTCGCCCGAGCCGAGTAAACTGGCAGCCGGCGTCTCTCGGCAGCGAGTTGAGAGCGCCTGCGTGATACACCATGCGTCGCAATGCATCGTCAGGCACTGTCACAGCCATGTCGTACCTGCTGTACTGACCTTTCCTGTAGGCCTACTGTACCGGCATCGCTTGGCTTGCGCCTCTTTGAGCTTTCGTTGTCTTCACGGAGCTCCACCACCCTGCCTGGCTGCTTCATTGGGTCATGTTGTCCAACCAAGCAGTGTTATCACGGATTACATGTGAGCCATGCATGCACAACATGCAAAAGCACCATGCACGACGGTCATGCAAGGGTGCCATGCAATGTGAGCCAACAAACACTAGCCATCAAACACTCACACTAACCTGACTGCTACAGCGGTACTCGTAACATCAGAGCGCCTCGAGCTGGCACATTGAAGCATACTGTTGGTCTGCACGCACCATATGGCGAAGCCAGCGATGCGCACAACGGACATTAGTGGCGTGCTGCGGAGCCTCGATGAAGTCGGGCCGGTGTGGGGGATGCTGTACTCCCTCGCTAATCAGAACATACACGCGTGTGACGCAGGGACTATGGCAAGCAGCGTGTGGGTGTGCTTCGCATTTGATTGTAATACGGATTGACAGGAACAGACAGCTCCGGCAACCCACTCTCGCCGCAGGCCTGCACTGCCTTTGGTTTTTGCGGATGTGCATCCTGAGTTCGTTCGCAAGGTACATTTAGCTGTTAGCAAACACATGCCCATGCCCATGCGTGCAAGTGCAAGTGTCGTGAGCTGCTTATGCAGGCCCTGCGTACTCTGGATACCTTCCGAGGTACAGCCATCCCGTGCAGCAAGTTGCTGTCACTGCCTGTGTGTTGGCACTGCCTGTTTACAACGGGGCCTGTGCTCAGACATGCCTGGCTGGCGTGAACAGGACATACCCCTGCACCAGCGATCAAGGCTGAGAACAGCAACATCCCCAAGTACGCTGGGCTGGTGGTAGCGCCGCTACTCTGTGTGCCAGGGTGCCTGCCTGCTTATGGCAGGGATGCTGGGCCAAGGGTCTTGCACCAGGCACGCTAGGAATACATAAAACTGCATGCCAGCCACATGCTGAGCACAGCATGAGGACCCTTCCAGCCTCCATATTGTCCCTAAGGCTGCGGGTGCCTACCCCCTGCACTACTGCCTGACCCTCGAGAGGCGAATAGCTTGTTTGGCACAACTACATGCACGCATGGCACTAGGCTGCATGCAGTTAGAATTATAACGGATGATTATTTGTCGCCTGCCCCCAGCCAATCTGTGCTGACACATCAGCGCACCCCACCAGCATGCCCTGCAGGGTGACGCAGCCCAAACCAGAGCTGCTGACTGCACCACAGCCCAACAACACTCAGGTGGGTCAGGTGGCCCTAGCACTGGCTACAGAATCATAGGAGACCACCCACCCACCCCACCCCACCCCACCCCACCCCACCCCACCCCACCCCACCCCACCCCATGCCATGCCATGCCATGCCATGCCATGCCACTGCCCCCCTGTGGCACCAGGCTGTGAAGCACTCCCAAGGCCCCACCCAAGCAGTTGGGCCCGGTCCACTTCCAGGGCCTGCAGGCCCGGGCCCGAGGTCCACTGGCCCTGGGCACGGCCCCAGCTTCCAAGGCCAGGCGCCTGGAGGGGCGGCAGCAGAGGACGAGGACGACTTCCTGGAGGGCCTGGACCTAGATGCGGTGGAGCAGCTGGCTCTGCAGCAGCGCCAGCAGGGGGGCCCAGGGCAGGGGCAGCAGGGCCAGGGGGCCCAGGGGCAGCGAGGCCAGGGTGCTTACAGTGGCCACCCAGGGGTGGTGGGTGCAGGACAGGGACACCTGCCTCAACAATACCAGCAGCACCATCAGCAGCAGCAGCAGCAGCAGCCATGCGGGAACCGCTTTCCATCATGGCAAGGGCAACCTGGCAGTGCCGAGCAGCAGCAGGAGGGAGGCTATGCTGGCGGGGCGTTGGCGACTGGGCAGCATGTGCCTGGTGAGCTCACCTCAGCACCTGCTTGCTTTGCCTGGTAGCTGGCTACATTGGAGAACTGCGGGGCCTAGACAGGCCAGGCAGCCGCTGCGTGCTGTGCATTAGACAAGGCACTCACAGGCACCCTCTTGCTTGCTTGCTCCTTGAAGCAAGCAAATGCATGCAGCCGAAGGCTGCAGCCTAAGTTTGAGCCTTGTCCTGCTGCTGGCAGCGGGTGGTGCATGTGGGCACCAGGGGGGGCGAGGGGAAGGGGGAGCCCAGCTGGCTGTCCTGCTGCTGCTCCTTCCCTAATTCGAGCACAACCCAGGGGAGGGGTGCGCATGCGACCCCTGCCTATGGAAGATCAAAGAGTTGGATAAATGGTGCAGCTGGGTAGAAACGAGAGGGAAGGGCGACCTGGTCAGCGCACAAGGCAGGACAGCCGACAGCCTGGTAGCACAGAGCGGCTAGCTCATCTCCAGAGCCCCTCAGCTCAGCACTGGCTGCGCCCCACCCATGACTGCATGGTCGCATGTGGCCCGACCCTCCTCCCACCCGCCCTCCAAAGCTGCTCATCACTGCCAGGCAGAAGGCTGAAGGGGGCAGGCGGTCACACGTGTGACGCCCCCCCTGATCCCATGCCAGCACCAGCTATAGGACACACACAACACACTCTCAGCATCACGCTCATGCTTTAAGTGGCAGTCGTGGCAATGGTGGTGGCGGTGGCAATGGCAGTGGCAGTGGCAGCAGTGGCAGTGGCAGCAGTAGCAGTGACAGTAGCAGTGGCAGTGGCAGCAGCGGCAGTGGCAGCAGCAGCAGCAGCAGCAGGCGTGTGTGTGGGCGAGCCTGGCGCAGCAATGGCAGTTGTCACCACCGCCTACCCCGTCGGCCAAAAGGCTGCTCAGGCAGCCCAGCAGCATGCAAGTAGCGTGTGAGAGGCAGTGTCTGGTGCAGGCCCCTGGTGAGGCAGGGTGGGTGCTGCTGTGCAGGTGCTGGTGGCGCCCCTGGCTATGGCTTTCCTGGGCCAGCCCAGGCATTTGCAGGGGCAGGGGCAGGGGGGCCCTCTGGGGGCCATGCAGGGGTCCTGGGGCACATGGGGGGTGGGCAGGGGGTGCAAGGAGGGGGCTCGGGGCCTGGCTATGGGCTGGGAGGGGCAGGGATGGGAGGAGGAGGGATGGGAGGAGGAGGAGGGATGGGAGGAGGAGGGATGGGAGGAGGAGGGATGGGAGGAGGAGGAGGAGGAGGAGGAGGGATGGGAGGAGGAGGAGGCTATGGCAGCAGCTTTGAGGGGAATGGGGGTGGGCCTGGAGGTGGTTGGGGAGGGGCAGGGTTTGGTGGGGCCCCCCCAGGCCCTGCCTGGGGTTCTGGTGCCGGAGGGGTGGGCACGGGTGGGGGGGTGTGTGCTGGGGGCGGGTATGGCGGCAGTGGTGAAGGCAACTGGCGTCAAGAGGGCGACCCACTGTCAGCCCGGCAGCCGGACCCTACCCTTAGGTCAGTCCTGGGTGGAGCCGGGGGAGAGGGTCAACCCTTACCTTGCCTGCACCTGACATCTACCCCAACACCCCAGACGCTGACCATGTCAGGGCATGTAGGCTGCCAGGTGCGGCAGGTGTGACCTTCAGCCTCACCTAGTAGGGCCCGGTCAGCCTCACCTAGCCTCACCTACCTGGTCAGCCTCACCTGCCGGGTGCCACAGCCTGAGGTTGACAAAGGACAGGATAGAGCCTAGGCAGCCCCAGCCGCCAGGGGTCCAAACACTCCAGCAAGCCCGCTTCCACCTGATCATCACTGCCATCACCACAGTATGTACTGCCACAGCAGCACTGTACAGCATGTCCACCCAATAGAGCCTGAAGCAGACTCCTCTTGCCGGGCCAACGGACTACCCTCAACCGCCCCACCTGTGCCCCCTGGCTGCCTGCCTGTTGCCCCTCCCCCTTACCTGCCTGCCTGCCTGCCTGCCTGCCTGCCTGCCTGCCTGCCTGCCTGCCTGCCTGCCTGCCTGCCTGCCTGCCTGCCTGCCTGCCTGCCTGCCTGCCTGCCTGCCTGCCTACCTGCATGCCTGCCGCCCCTACCCCTTGCCTGCCTTCCAGGATGCCTGTAGCCGGTGCAGTGTTCGACAAGTGCGACACAGTGGATGGCGGGCAGGACCCGCAATGGAAGCGGCGGTTTGAGTGGACAGAGCGGCTGCGTCAGCTCAACTCACAGTACTTTGGGAACAAGGCGTTCAGGTGGGACCGGCGGCAGCACCAGCTCTGGGTGATGCTGGCGGGGCTAGTTGGGTCAGGGTGGGGTGGGGCAGGAGCTGGGTCAAAGGCGTGGGGGGCTATGGAGGGCGGGCAGGGGAGACATGGGTGTTGGGCAGAAAGTAGGGAGGCAGGGAGGGCGAGGGAGGGGCAGCGGTTTGTTTGCAGTATGTTAACGGTGTGTTCCTTGTATTGAGGCGGTGTAGTTGCCTGCCTGCCTGCCTGCTTGCCCGCTATCCTACCTTGGTGGAGGTACCAAGGTAGACGGCCTAGGTCCTGTGCTGGCTGTCGCCCCTCCCCCTGACCTGCCCTCCGCCTGACCTACCTAGATGCTGACCTGGCGGGTGATGAGGGATTGTGTTGACAAGTGGCTGCAGGGCCAGCCAGGAGCAGATCATCAATGCCACGCTGGCAAAGAAGGATGTGTTCGTGCTCATGCCCACCGGGGGTGGCAAGGTAAGCCAAGAGCGCAACACAGGTGCAACACAATAGCCAGCCACAGTGCTGCTAGCAGGAGCTTGAGATGCTGCAGTCTGGTCAGGGGTGGGCTGCTAGCTATCTGCCTTGACTGTATTGGCTCACACAACCAAGCAGACAACGCAAGGACTTGTGCTGCTGCCGCCGCCATCGCTGCTGCTGCTGCTGCTGCAGAGCTTGTGTTACCAGTTGCCCGCGATGGTAGGGTCAGGTGTCACCGTGGTGATCTCACCCTTAGTCTCACTCATCCAGGTGGGCTGCTCACACTTCCTCAGCAAACGCACTTTGCATGATGCAACCTTCACCCCTCCCCCTGCACACCCCTCCCCCTGTATTCCTAACCCCCACACCCCCACACCCATGGCATACATGCAACGGCACAAAGCAACAGAGCCGTAGCCTTTTGGAATCTGGGAATGGCTGTTACATTGCGCCACAGGCATAGTGCCATGGGGTGTGCTGACTGGCTGGTGTGGCAGTGTGTGGCTCTGGGAGCAGCAATAGCAATAGCTATTGGTATTGCTGGCCGCAATTGTTGCTATTGCTGCTGTTGCTGCTTTATTGCTAGCATCAACGACAACAGCAATAGCAACAACAATAGCGTGTATAGGTTATGTGACGCCTAGACATCGGAGGGAGTGGTGTGTGACCTGGGTGTGTCGACTGGCTAGCAGAGAGCGGTGTGAGTGTGTGGCTGGGAGTGTTGGTTGGTTGGTTGGTGTTGGTTGGTTGGAGTGTTGGTTGGTTGGTGTGTGACCATGGGTGTTGTGTGACCATGGGTGAAGCAGTGTGACACCTGGGGGTGGGCCGTGCAGGACCAGATTCACCATCTGGCTGAGGCGGGCATCACCGCGGTGTCCTTCACTGCCAATGCGGACTGGAACGACACACGCAACCTGATGCAAGGTGCGGGGCAAGTGGGTCCTGCGGGACTTGCTGCTGAGCGTGAGCGTGAGCGTAGCAGTTTATTGCTTCAGTGTGACTGACCGTGCCAGTCCTGGGAGGACCTCGGCCGTGTCCCATTGCGACGACGCGGCATGCGGTGGCTCAGGCCACGGCACTGGTGAACGAACAGTGTGATGCGTGTGCTATCTATACACGTGCCGAACCCGGCCGCTTGCCGCAGACATTCTGTCGGACGGTAGCGGGGTGCGCATGCTGTTCGTAACGCCTGAAAAAGTCGCACGCAGCGACTCCTTCGTGCGAATGCTGAAAGCGCTGCACGGCGATGGGCGACTTGACCGCGTGGTGGTGGACGAGGCGCACTGCGTCAGCCAGTGGGGCCATGACTTCCGGTAAGTCCCGGCATCCGGGCCGGGTGCCGGGCCCATGGGAGGAAGGGCGGCGGGGAGTAGGGCAGGGTGAGTTGCGGCTGACACCGCTCCCAGCATGCCATGCAGCAGGGCAGTAGCTGAAGCTTGGAGTCTGCATGGTGTTGTCAGGTTGGCAGGTTGTGCCAATCTGACAAGAAACAAGCCTGCATGATGTGTGGCAACATAGACCTAGAACATAGACGCAAAGCCAGCATGACATAAAGCATGACACCGCACAGCTGCTTATACCAACACTGTCACCAATAACACAGTCATCAGCCAGCTCACTGCTGCACAGCGGCCAAGTGCCTGCCCATTGCCGTGCATTGACACAATTCCACCTTTCTCCTGTGATTGCCCAGGCCTGACTACAAGGAGCTGAAGCTGTTCAAGGACCTGTTCCCTGACGTGCCCCTGGTGGCGCTGACAGCCACCGCCACACCGCGTGTGCAGCATGACGTGCGGCTGCAGCTGCGCATCCCGCACTGCATCGTCTTCAAGTCGTCCTTCAATCGGCCGAACCTCAGGTGCCCTATGGCGGGCCTGGGCCTGCAGTATGGCGGGCCTGCGCCTGCATTGTGGCGGGCCTGCATTGTGGCTGCCCTGTGGCGGGCCTGGGCCAATGTGAGGCCTGCATACTCGGGTGATGCTCTACCACTGTTGTCAGGAGACCCGCATGTGGGGTACCAGTGGGGTGGGGTGCCTCACCTTGCGTGTGGGGCTGCCCTGTGTCATCTGTCCCGACTCTCAGGCGCTCAGGAACTTCTCTTGGGGCAGCCACCTCTCTGGCCCCTGCTTCCTTCCCACCTTTCTGCCTCTGCTGTGCGCGGCGCTCAGGGCTGCTGTGCTGTGTGGCGTAGCCTCATGCAGGGTTGGGAAGCTAAGAAGCCAGCAGCACTCACACTGCTCCAGTTGCCACGTCTGACTCAGAAGCATCAGCTCAAGCGCCCTCAACGCAGCATTCGCCCAGCATTGGCCAGCAAACGCGACAACCAGCCACCACAATAGCAATGCCTTTGCCACTCTCTGACATGCTCCTGTTATTGTTATTGAGAAGCTGCTGGCCTGGCGTGCCTGCCGTGCTTCACCAAATGCATTGCCTGCAAGTCTGGTGTGCCTGCTGTCAATTGCCAGGTATGAGGTTTTGAAGAAGAAGAAGAGCAGCATGGAGGATATCAAGGCGATCCTGCTGGAGCGCTTTGTGGACCGACAGCGCAACCGTGTGCAGTGCGGCATCATCTACTGCCTGTCGCGCGCCGACTGTGAGAAGGTCGCGGCGGAGCTAGGGGAGCTGTTTAAGGAGCGGGGCATGCCGCGCCTTAACATCAAGTGCGTGGGTGAGGGAGTGAGAGTTCTGGGTGTGACACTGAGTTTCTAGGTGTGAAACATTGTGGGCACTGTCCCTAAACAGGTCACTAGGCGAATCACTAGTCACTGAACTATGTTTCCTATGCTTAATAGGCGTAGTTCCCTGCCTGCCTGCCTTCCTGGTGACCTGCTGACCTGCCTGCCTGCCTGCTGGCCTGCTGACGTGCTGACCTGCCTGCCCACCTGCCCCCTCAGGCATTATCACGCCAGCCTGGGCCCTGAGGAGAGGGAGGGGGTGCAGCGGGAGTGGAGCATGGACAAGGTGCAAGTCATTGTGGCCACCATTGCCTTTGGCATGGGTGAGTGGGCGGATGGGCTGACCATTTGGCTGGCAGGTCAAAGAGTAGGCAGGTCAGCCGGCTGGCAAGAGGGCATGCAGGACGACAAGCAGCTATGATTGCTTGCTTTTGCAGCTGCCAGCCAGTACAGCTGTGTACTGTTGCTTCCTTTGCCACTGCATCAACCGCTGAAGTGGTTGTGCTTGACAATCTTCGCAACAATGCTGCAGGAATCAACAAGCCAGATGTCAGGTTCGTGATCCACTTTTCACTCCCCAAGTCATTGGAGGGCTACCACCAGGAAACAGGCAGGTGAGTTCCACATGACAGGTTGGAAAAAGCTGTGTGCCGCAGCAACGTTAGCAGTGCTTGACCACCGCACATACCAGCAAGAACCATGTGACCATGATGATAAGGATGATGCATGCCTGATTCGTCAACAGCAGCAGCAGCAGCGCATTGCCCAGCAAGACGACTGCTGGTGACCTCATTCTGAACTCAAGGAAGAGCTGGCTAGGTGACATGCCTCCATGGCTGTCATGGAGTTGCTTGTGGCAGCCTGGATAGAGCCGTGGCATCGTGCTAGGTGAAGAGGTCTCTCCAATGCAATCATCATATGACAGCAAGCACCTGCACCTCTCTATGCCCAGTAAGCAGCTAATCCAGGAGTCGCAAGGGGCATGCCCGTACCAGCGCTTGCACCATTGAGTGCACACGAACTGGTCCAAGGGCTTGCAAAGGGTCATGCTGGTCCGCACCCACCATCAACCATGTGTCAAGATTCTAGCTAACTGGATCCTGTCCTGGGCCGCAGCCCGACCAGGTGCCAAACCCGAGCAGGACTGCGACCTCAGCCAGGCTGGGTGGTGTCTAGCTGTGATGCCAGCTGTCCGCAAGCTGTGATTCACTTGGCCAGGCTGGGTGGTGGTCAGCTGTGGGTGCTGGCCAGCTGGCTGGTGGCCAGCTAATGCTGGCCTGCGCATTCCCTGCCTGCCCAACTGGCTGCAGGGCAGGGCGCGATGGCCGTGAGGCCTCCTGCCTGCTGCTGTACGCCTACACAGACGCGCAGCGCATGCGGCACATGCTGAAGGAGAGTGCTAAGGAGAATAACACCGCGCCAGAGCAGCTGGCATGCAACATGGACTCACTCAATGGCATGGTGGGTGGTCGTGTGGCCTGGAGCAAGCTGGGCGGGTCCACTGGAGCTTGATGGGCATGGGCCTGTGGTAGTCTTAGGCCAGGCAGCATCAGGTCAATGATGGCGTGGCGCTCTTTCAGCACCGCCTCCCAGCTGCAGCTTCACCAGTCGGGTTGGCCTGTGTTTGGCACGCCTCTTCAAGGTCTGGGTGGTGGGGTGTGTTGGTAAAGTGCATGAGCTCAGACATCCTCATACTGGAGCTCAGGGTCATGACAGCAAGGTTGCTTGGGGCTGAGGCAAGTGTCTGGTCAGGGTCATGGTCCAGTATGGTTGGGTAGGGAGCTGTGGTTGATGTTGGGTTCGGTGTTGAGTAGAGGTGGCATGCAGGCCAGGTTGCTTGCAGTGCCAGGGGCTAAGTTAACTGGGCAAAGGCTGTGTTATACCATATGCACAGCGTATTAGCAACCAGATTGCTAGCAACAGCAGCCGTGGTCGTGGCAGCAGCGGAAGCAGTGGCAGCAGCAGTAGCAGTGGCAGCAGTGGCAGCAGCTCTTTGAGTAGCTCAACAGTGCTGCCATCCTGCTGCTGCATGGCTGTGCTCTGTAGATCATGTACGCGGAGGAGCAGGTGGAGTGCCGGAGGGTGCAGCTGCTGCAGCACTTTGGCGAGCACTTCAACCCTGCTGACTGCCAGGGCACCTGCGACATCTGCCACAACCAGGCCGGCTCAGTGTTTGAGAAGCAGGTATGGCAGGTGTGGCAGCGACTTTGCCTCGGATATATATCAGGTGCAGATGACCCAGTGGATCAGATGCACTAGATGCACGCTGTTGGCTTGACAGATGGGATGGCTGGCATGCAAAGCAGAGCAAAGCAGGCCAGCACCTTGACCTATGCCACCAGTACGCAGAGTTGTCCAGCAGCTGCGTTGATGCTGATGCTGATGACGATGCTGACACTGCTGTGGGCATTTCGATGCAGAGCACTCTGAATAGCAGAGTGTGGGTTGGGGCTGGCTTGGGCAAG
This sequence comes from Haematococcus lacustris, assembly GCA_030144725.1. NCBI lineage: Eukaryota > Viridiplantae > Chlorophyta > Chlorophyceae > Chlamydomonadales > Haematococcaceae > Haematococcus > Haematococcus lacustris. The sequence goes on along the minus strand of JASKMD010000025.1, from coordinate 2,241,767 downwards.
ATTCTCCTCATCCAGCTGCAAGCCGGCTCTAGCCAAGCTTTATTGACATGTTGTGAGCGCAGGACGTGAGTGAAGCTGCTCAGAAGCTGGTGGAGTTGGTGCGGGCAGTTGGGCAGCGCTACCCCATGTCCTATATACTCAGTCTCTGGCAGGGCTCTGCTGCCCAGGCGGTAAGCCGGAGAGGCCAGCTGGTGCCTAAGTAGGCATGCCTGTGCCATAGTTTCACACACTCACACTTACATTCACACACTGAACCTCAGGGCCCTCTCATCCAGAGAAGCAGCTTAAAGAATTGAATTGAGACCATGGCTGCACATGGCATGAGTACCTTCACATGGCTGTGCATCGTATCCCTTTCCACACTCGCCGCACTGGGCATAACACCCAGCAAAGCATCGTTTTTATGCAGCATGGGCATACACATGCATGAGCATACCGCATGAGCATACACTAGGCATGGCTGCATTGTGTTCCTTTCACACACGTCACACTCGTCGTAACACTTGGCAAGCTGTACAAAGTTGTACACAGCATGGGTGCACACGCATGCTCTAGGACTTGCAGCTTTGAAAGAATACAACATGTGAAGACCTCCTTGGTGGCACGGCTTGTTGTGTTGTCTCTGCTGCTGTGTAGCTTCCTGTATTGGGCCCTTCCTAGCCTCCCTTGGCTTTGTGGCCACCACTGCAGAATGACCTCACCGCGCCACACCTCACCTCACCCGTCCCAAGTTGACTTGCAGGTCAAGGCTAATGGTCATGACCAGCTGCCGCTCAACGGGTGGGGCAAGGCCATGGGCAAGGATGACAGTGCGCGCATGCTGCGCTACCTGATGCAGGTGAGGCTCCGCGCCACCGCATCGCCTCAAGGGCTGAACCCTGACCATTGGCACATATCACCACTTTTACATAAGCTTGTAACTACCTAGTGTCTACCACCATGTTGCTGAACATGGAGCTCTGCACCGCCATGGCTACTCATTGAAAACAGTAGCAAGTGAAACAACAGAAGCAAGTGTTAGCATAGGCCACCGATCACAGGCAAACCGAGAAGAAGCAAATACACAAGACAATTAAACACAAGACATGGACAGTAGCACATAGACAAGGCATAAACCACAAAACTAACCCCATTGAAGCGCAAGCTGTGCATGGTTGAGAAACCACAACAACCACAGCCGACCATACCTGGATGTACAATTTACACGCTTCCTCACTTGGCGTCATGGATACTGCTGCCCCCAGCTGCGGGTGCTGGAGGAGGAGACCTTCCGCCAGGACAACAGCTATGCCTCTATCTCGTCTGTCATCAAGGTCAGCTGCGCACTGCTGCATCACTCTTCCTACACAGCATGCTAGTCTCATTTGTATCTCACAGGGACATGCTCAGTCACTGACTCCTGCACATTGTGCCCCGCTGAGCCACCATGCGCCACTGCTGTAAGCTGGGAATTCACGTGGCAGGTGCCAGGGACTCAGTTGTAGGTGGGCTCGCCATGCGCAGTGCACGCACTGCTGCAATGTTCCGCGTCAAGGCTGCACGTTGCATTTTCGGGCTTGTCGTGCTATGAACCCCGCTCATGTCACCACGTTCGGCCTCAGGTCAGCGATCAGCGCGCCCGCCAGCTTCAATCAGGCCAGCTTCGCGTCATAATGCCGGTCGCCACGTCGAAAGGCCGCCAACCTCGAGCCAACCGAAAGGATCGCACCGCAGCAGCCGTTGAGGACGTTGACGCGGTCAACAGGACGTCCGGCAACAGAGGGGCGGCGGCGAACGGGCGTAAAGGCAGCAACCCTGGGGTCGAGGGCTCCGGGCAATCCTCCACGCGTGGAGAACCCAGCCGCGTCAGGCCGGGACGCGGCGGCGGGGCGGGAGGGCACCCGACCGTCGTCGACCTCACTGAAGACGAGCAGGGCTACGCGCAGGGCCGGGCGGGGGGTACGCCCACTCCCCGCCTAATGGCCGCGTTGTCACGCCACAGCAAGGACGGCAGTGGACCTGTTTCTGGGTCGGGTGGCAGCGGCGGCAAAGCCCGGGCCAGCGGAGGGAGGGGCAAAGGGCCAGCTCATTCAGGGGCGGCGCAGAATCAACAGCGACTGCGTGAAGAGGCTGAGGCTCAGGAGCTGGCGGACGTTGTGACGGCCACTGCAGCGGCTGCAGCTCATGGTGTGGAGTATGATGAGGTGCGGTGCATGGCATGACATGGGCATGGAGTGGCTGGTGGCAGCTGTTGTCCTTGCAGGGTGACACTGGCTGGTAAGGTGGGACATTGCTGGCTGTGGGCTGGGTGAGTGTGTGTAGGGAAAACGTCAGGGAGCTTACTGCTCTAAGGTGAGCAGCCTCCTACCTGATGGCTAGCCCCTGTGGGTACAACACCATGCGTGGTGGGGCAGATGGAGTGGGGCAGAAGGAGTAGGGCAGGAGAAGCTGGGCATGCAGTCGTTGGTGAGTGCGCCAAATGCTGTTGCAGGAAACGTGTGGAAGATGGTGGGTTCACCAGCAGGGCCTGCACATCGCGCATTGCTGTGGGGCCAGGCACCTCGTGTCGCCACTTACCTCCCCTTTCCGTACTCTACAGGCCATTGTGCCCTGGCCGAATGGAGCAGTGTGGGAGATGCCAGCTCACAGCTTGGCAGTGCCTCGCTGGCTCTGCTGCAGGACTCGTTTGAATACATCTCCACCCACACTGGGATAGAGCGGCTGCGGCAGTGGATTGCTGAACAGCGTGGCGCCAAGCCCTTCCACATCATCGGTGCCCAGGTGCAGGGGACCATGAGGGTGGCTATGCAGGGAGGCCCATGAGAGTGGTGAGGGTGACCTAATGGGGAGGCAGGGTGCCCAGATCTAAGGAACGGAGCCAAGACCTTGCATCACAAACCGGCCATGGAACACGCCTCAGAAGTGCATGTCACACTTTAAAAAATGACTCCGCACATGTCACATGTCACTCAGGCAATAGGCCTGACCAGTTGAGTGACTCCACAACAGGCGGAGTGGCACTTGGCAGTGGGCAGGGTGCAGGTAAGGAGAGGGTGTGGTCGGCCGGAAGCAGGGTAGTAAGTGGGCGCTTAGGGAGCTGAGGGGTAGCCAATCTCAAGGTGGGTTGCCAAGGGAGGGTGCTAAGCAGTTAAGGTGGTAGGGCAGGTTGCCCAGTGTAGGGGGCCAAGTGATGAGGGCAGTTGCTGAGGGAGGGTGGGAGAGGAGCTTACACTGAGGGCAAACAGGTGGAGCCAGGTGGCAGGGGCGTGGTGGTGAGGGCACATGGCCTGGCCTGGTCACCTTAGCAGCTTTCACACATTCATGTGGTGTGGGGGAGGCCCACAGTAAGAAGGGACTGGGCGCCATTGCTGGGCAGCAGGCACCCTAGCTTAGCACCTAGCAGCAGCCATGCCACACAGGTCCAAAGGGCAAGGCTGGGGCTCAACAGACGAAGAGGTTTGAGCAACAGGAGCAAGGGGCGGAGGAAATGAAGGGAAGATGGGCGGTCCCCTCATACTGACTCGTGTGGTGCAGCTTGTTGATGGCAGGGGCATACTAGCTGCGCCACGGCTGACTTGACTTGGGCTGCAACGCCCTTGGCGGCTGATGACCTGCGTGACCCAGCCTGCTCTGTGTGGAGCCTGGGACATGCCTCAGCTGTTCAGCTGTCACTCAGGCCGGGTCTGGCCTGCTGCCCCTTGCTACCCCTGACCCCTGCCACCACTGCTTAATAAAGCTGGCCTAACCCCTGCCACCACTGCTCGACCAAGCTGGCCTCACCCCTGCTGCCTCAGGCTCTAGCAGCCCTGGCAGCCCGGGTGCCCCGCACAAAGGAGCAGCTGGCCAGCGTGGAGGGTCTGCCAGATGCTGCCCGCATCATGTATGGACAACTCATCCTCCAGGTGAGCAAGGGGCTGTGAATGGGTGGGGGGCTGCACACCTCCCACACCATCACCATGTGCACCTCCCACACCATCACCATGTGCACCTCCCACACCATCACCATGTGCACCTCCCACACCATCACCATGTGCACCTCCCACACCATCACCATGTGTGACAAACAGCAAAGAAAGTAGATACCCCTAAGGGACACGCCATGTTGAGGGCTAAACCAAGAGCAGCTGCCCACCAGAGGTGGAGGACGTCACCCTCATCGACACAGATAGGAATGAGGGAAATGGAGGACGTTATGGAGGAGGGATGCTGTACCCATCGAGTTGCATACTACAAAGGAGGTGGCGCTGGTGAAATTCAATGTATTCCCTCGTTGGTTATGAGGCCGTGGGTTGAGCTATGAGGACAGCGGGCGGACGGCAAGGAGCACAGCTTGGTAGTAGCAGGTCGGTCAGGCCAGGCCAGCCGCAGTGCTGCGTTTCAACATAGGCGAGCCGTGAGGGTGAGCCGAGTCCTGTGGGGAATCGCGGAGGGCTGGGGTGGCCTTGTAGAGCGATCCCGGGTGCGGGGTGCTGCTGGCGGCGCAAGGCCTGGATGGGAGAGGCTAGTCTGATAGAGCGATCCCGGGTGGCAAGATGGCAAGGAGCGCAGCTTGGAAGTTTGGAAGGAGGTGGCCTTTCCAAGCCCAGCCATACCCATCATTGGAGTCTTTGCTTATGAAGATGGCCTGGCCTCGCCTGGCACCTTGCCATCTATCTCCTGTCAATAAGCTCTGTAGACCCAGGGCCTGTGTTGACAGAGCTGGTGCCACTGCCCTGTTCTTGGGCCACTCAGGGCCCCTGCTGTGTCAACAATGCCGTGACACACTCCTGGTGTTGGGCTTCTGCTGATGATGATGCTGATGCCCCTGCTGCTGATGCTGCTGCCCCTGCTGCTGATGCTACTGCCCCTGCTGATGCCCATGCTGATGCCCATGCTGATGCCCCTGCTGATGCCCTTACTGCCCCTGCTGCTGCCAGGTGTGTGAAGAAACCTGGCAGCATGCCCAAGCCATGCACCAGGGGACTGTGGTGGAGAATGAGCCCTTCGTGTTCGATGAGTCCAAGTACAGCCTGCCGCCTGAGCTGAGGATGACTGCCTCCCAAGGTAAACTGCCTGCCCTGGCCCTGGCCCTGGCCCTGGCCCTGCCCTGGCCCTGACACACTGTGTGGAGGCACTGCTGAGCTGTGAACGCTGCAGCTGCACCCAAGGCCCTGGCTCGCCTTGCACCAGCCTGACGCCAGTTGCACCAGTTGCGCCAGTTGCACCAGTTCGACTTGCACCAGCCTACCGCCTGTGCTGCGCAAGGTGATGACCAGGGTGCCACACCAGGCAGTGGCCCACCAGCACTCCAGCACAGGTCAGCACACCAGCCAGTCACCTGCGGGGCTGATGGTGGCCAGAGCGGCAGGGCCCGTAGAGCTGGCGACAGTGGCCCGGTGCACACCCTGCAGTCCAGCGTTCTCCCCACCTGTGTCCCTGGCTGCAGGTCCGGGAGGGGCGGGGCCAGGGGGACCAGGTCTGGCTCGGCGACAGGGGCTGGCCGGGGGAGGGCCACCAGCTGGGCCAGCGGCAGGTGGCCCAGGGAGGGGAGGGGGGAGGGGGGGCATGGGACAAGCGGTGGGGGTGGCGGGGGGAGGGGGAGGAGGTGGCGGCAGTCGCCCAGATGCTGTAGGGGGAGGAGGAGGAGGAGGTGGTGGAGGAGGAGGAGGAGGAGGGGGAGGGGGAGGAGGAGGAGGGGGAGGGTACAGGCCTTACGTGCAGGGCCCGAGGGGGCAAGGGCCAGAGCAGGGACAAGGGCCAGGCAGGGACATGGGCAGGGGTTATGGGCGTGGGGACGGTGGAGGTGGCGTTGGGGAGGACTTTTGGCAGGGCGGCAGCCCGGCGGCAGCTCATGACCCCATGCAGCCTGGAGGCAGCCGCATGGCAGGCATGAAGCGACCTGCCACATGGCCGGTGCAAGACATGGGCCAACCTCACAGACCCGACGTTACCCAGTCCGGAGCGGCTCAGTCAAATCACGGCACGTGGGATAGCATGAGGCAAGGCCAAGGCCAAGGGCAAGGGCAGGGCCAAGGCCAAGGGCAGGGACAGGGGCAGGGACAGGGGCAGGGGGGCCTGCTTAATCCGCATGGTTTGCAGCAGCAGGGCCCTGCCCCCTACACCGCGTCCCAAGGCCAGGCATCAGCTGGCAGTGGTTTCCAGCAGTTTGCGTTCACAAAGCAGCCTGCCAACTTGGGCCGGCCTGGAGGGGCTGCTGCAGGGGCGGCACCAGGTCACTGCCAGGGGCAGCAAGGGCAGCTAGGGCCAGGACCGGGGCAGCAGCAGGGTCCTGGCTTTGCCCAGCAGCAGTGGCCGTCAGGGTATGGCGCAGCCGCCCCCTCACACCCCCTGGACCACCCACCTCAGCCCGCACCCTACCGGACTGGGCACCCGGGGCAAGGCCAGGGCCAAGTCTTGATGGAGCAGCAGCAGCAGGTCGGTCAGGCCAGGCCAGCCGCAGTGCTGCGTTTCAACAGAGGCTGAGGGTGAGCCGAGTCCTGTGGGGAATCGCGGAGGGCTGGGGTGGCCGTGTAGAGCGATCCCGGGTGCGGGGTGCTGCTGGCGGCGCAAGGCCTGGATGGGAGAGGCTAGTCTGGTAGAGCGATCCCGAGGTCCTGACCATGGTTGTGGTGGCTGTGGCGGTACTGATAGAGGCGTCAGCCGTTGGGGCAGGGTGGTGAAGCACTGGGCAAGGGCCCAGAGGCCAGCACCAGTTCAATATGCATGCCACCATGGAGCGGGTCGGCAGTTGCCAGTCCCATGTTGCTGTTGGGCCAGGCCAGGCCAGGCCATACCAGGCTGGTGGCTGCAAAGGCGTTAAACCATCAGCAATCCAGCGGCACCGCAGCAGGCGGGGGTGCCGTCATGCATGGGGGAGACCAGGCCTGGCTAGTATATGCTGTTGGCTGTCGCAGCCAGGTTGTTTTTCATGCATTGACAATCTGACCTCAGACCTGGTTTACATCAGTCAAGGGGTGTAGGTGATCGAGGCTGAAGGCAGTAGCTTACAGCCAGGGAGCTGATGGGGGCGTTCTTTTTTACTCTCACACCTAGGTAATCAACTTGAATTAAATCAAGCCTGCATCAGCTTGTGCTACTGCCAACAATGCCTGACCAGTCCATGCTATTCCAAGACCGGCCTCGTTATCATTGTGAATAGGATCGTTGATAACAGCGCGGCCCACTGGTTCGTGCGGAGTACAGATCGATGGCACCCATGCAAGCAAAGGGATAGTGACGAAAGGTGTTTGCGACTGCACGACGATACGAACGACGTAAACTGCTAGACTACTGCAGCACCCACTGCGTTCTGCGTGGCATTGTGTGACACACAAGTACACTTTGAGGCGCACTTAATTCTTGTTCCTCGACAACATTCCACACGTACTCTGTAAACGGGGACACACTGGCAACACCACCCCCCTGGCTCCGTTGATCCATCAGCCCTTGGTCATTTCACCAAGTCCCTAGAAGTCTTGGCCGCAAGGATTTCGATCCAGTAGCCGTCAGGGTCTGCAGGCAGGTTGGATAGGCGGTTGCCGCGAAGGGTGGGTAGTAGCAGGCAGCGGTAGCAGCAGGCAGTGGGTAGTAGCAGGCAGTGGCAGTAGTACCAGGCAATGGGCAGGCAGGCAGGCATCAAGGGCAGAAGCGATTATGGGTAAGGATTAGGGTGACGTGACCGACCACATCTTCGCATCATCGAGAGAGATGCGTTTATATTTAGCGATCAGTAGCACAGGCAGGCAGGCAGGCATCGAATGCAGAAGCGGTTGTGGGTAAGGGTCAGGGTGACGCGACTGCCCACACATGTTGCAAGCCGCCAGCCCGGTGTGGCTGCTGGGCCGGGTGCGGGACAAGTCCTACCTTTGATGAAGGCGATGTGCTTCATGGACCCCTCACTCGGCTTCTTCTGGAACACCACGCCCATCCTGCAGGGCAGGGCAAACGCTGAGCCAGCTACCCTCTTTGCAAGACATGTGCGACCATGCATGTACTACCCAACATGCATGCATGCATGCATGCATGCATGGGTATACATGCTTGAAAGAAAGAAAGAAAGACTACGCCCTCTCCGTCGGGCGTGCATTAAGGGAGGAGAGTAGCCTCGGGGCGTGCCCTTGCTACCCTCCCATACATGCTTGTTATGATAAGCTTTGTGAATGGGCCAGCTTGCTTCATGGCTATAAGGACCTACCATCCTACAAGGGCCTCGTTTGCGCACCATGTCTATACTTAGTCATCCCTGGTGCTGCTAAGTTGCTAGGACCTGCTTGCTTCACGGCTGTGGCGTGTGGTACGCAGCGCTTCCTTTGAGTTGTCGCAGGGTGGTCACCCGCCCCCAAACAATCTAGGCTCCTGGACAATGTGTTCTGGGGGCAGCACTGGGGCCATCAGTACTGCGGCCGTGAGCCTACCCATGCGGTGTTGTGGTGTTGCGTGGCGCCGCATGGCATCCAGTGTGAGAGTCACTAGCACATCACACACAGGGCCAGGGCAGCGGCAGTTGTCAGGTGCTCATGTGTCAGGTGCTCACTGTCAGGGTTTGCCACTTCTGTATGTCCGTCGGCTCAGCTCCCAGTCAGATAATCCAAGGATTGCATTTCCAATGAGCTTTGGATGGTGCCCATGTATGGATTTACGGCGTATGTACGGATAAACGGTATACACAGCGTGTCCACAGGTTGCATGCATGCATGTATGCATGCATGTGATCAGCCATGCAGTGAGGTTTGGGAACGAGGGCAGCTCTCTGAGCATTGTTTACATGCTTTGCAAGGCCGATGGCACACATGGCATAGCATCTACAGCCGCTCTTGGTGCTGCTGCTAGTTGTCGCTTTTGTGCACTTGTGCACAAGGACAGGGTGCGCTGTGGGGTGGGGTGGGGTGTGGATTGGGCAGGGCTTCGGCAACCCCTAAGGCATCAGTGCAGGCCGCAGGCTGCATGCATCATGGTTCAGTGCAGTGCAGTAGTGGCATCAGTGCAGTGCAGTAGGCTCGCCCCGCAGCGGACGGACATCAAACACACCTGACATGAGTGCACTGAGGTGACCTGTCATGATTGTTTGGGCAGATGAGGAGAAGGGCCTGCCAGAATGTAGAGGCCTGACCATGTGAAAAACAACGGGGCTGCGCCCGAGGTAAAATGACTTCCAGGCGACCCATGTGCACCATGCCCACTGAGCCATCTATACACTCATGAGAGGCATCAGTGCAGGCTGCAGGCTGCAGGACAGCCTCTAGGGACAGCCTCCAGGGCTAGCCATGTGCCACAGTACTGGAGCATGGTTTGTCCGCGTTGCTCGAGCCTGAACCATGGCACAAAGCAGTCTTCAAGCCGGTATGCTGCCATGGGACGATGAGGGGGCCTCCTTTGTGGTTCAGGCACTGCCAGGTCAGCAGCTGGTCACACCCTCTCACTCACTCTTCAAATCGCTTGCATGCCTCCTCCACATCAGGCACAGACAGCCCGATGTGCCCAAACCCGCGCGGGTCAGTGTTGCCGTTGTGGTAACCCTGCATGGACAGCGCATGGCCACACTGCATGGGAAAACACATGGCGATGTCATAGACAGCGCATGGCCACGGCAGCCTGGCTCAATTCCCCACACATATGCAGGTCTGGAGCAGCTGCTAGGCAGGTGCCCAGCACCTAGCTAGCCCAGCACGGTCAGCCTACAACAGCCAGCCCAGCTCCTGCCCCTCCAGCAGGGACACTAGGACTCTGGGCATGCTGGCTTCTGCACTCCAGTGCTGCTGGTGCTGCTGGCGATGCTGTGGGTGCTGCTGGCAGAGCAATCACACCTAAAAGTGCCCGCCACACCTCCACGTGGCAAAGCTGGCAAAGGCTCCTAGGTCTTGCCCTGCCTTGCACTACAGCTAAGCCAATGGCCTGAAGCTGAGCTAGAAATATACACAGCCACAGCCACACAGCCACAGCCACACAGCCCTAGGTGGTACACTGAAAATGCTGGGCAAGGTGGTGATGGTGGTGATGCTGATTGTACTGGCGTCACACCTTGAAGTCTGGGTCACTCTCTGTTCCATGGTTGTGCGTCAGCTCCAGGGTGGCAGGCTTTGAAAACAGCCACTCCACCTGTGCCAGCATCAGACACAGCTGTCCATGGTGCGGTGGTGAGGGCAGGTAACGACTGGGGCCAGGCTCCAGCACCCTCACCCTCAACCCTTTACACGCCAAAGGCTTGAGCTCCATCCGGCTCCTGGGCACACTGGCACCACGCCTTGAACCCACACTATCACCCTCAATATCACAATTACTGCATTACATCCCTTTCCATTACGGGAAAAGCAAGACTTCTTAATTTCCCCTTCCAATCCAGCTCCAAAACCTATTAAACCTATTAAACTATTACGATAAAATTACATTTTGTTATGTCCTCGTGGTAGTTGGCATTTGGGACGCACTTGTGGATGACCTTATACATGCCCTCACCACCCTCACCACCCTCATCACCCTCACCACCCCTCATCACCCTCGCCACCCCTCATCGCCCCTCATCACCCTCACCACCCTCACCCTCACCACCCTCATCATCATCAGCAGCAGCAGCACCCCAGTTCCATCATTGTCAGGTTTCATGCTTAAGGTGTTGATGGGATATGCCAAGGGCCCCACCAGGTAGGTAGGCTCACCCGCTCCTTGGGGTCATTGGGCACCTCTTCGCCTGGATAGTAGCCCAGGAAGTAGAGGGAGAACTTCATGTCGGGGAAGTCAAGCCGCTCCAGCAGCGTGAAACCCAGAATGCTGCGGCCCGGGAGCATGAGGGTTTGTGTATGGCAGTACCCACCCACATCCAAGGGCCAGCAGGGGGCAGGGGGAGGGGAGGAGGGGGAGGTGGGCAGGGGCAGGGGCAGGGGCAGGGGCAGGGGCAGGGGCAGGGGCAGGGGCAGGGGCAGGGGCAGGGGCAGGGGCAGGGGCAGGGGCAGGGGCAGGGGCAGGGGCAGGGGCAGGGGCAGGGGCAGGGGCAGGGGCAGGGGCAGGGGCAGGGGCAGGGGCAAGTGGGCATAAGGGAAGGGAGTACTCTATTTGACTAGTCTTGGTTGCTCTTAATCAGGCCTTCAGTGTTGCTGGGGGGGCCGTGGGACAGGCTTGGAGGCTCTGCCACCTCACTGCCTGTCCCGTGACCCTGCCCACTGCCTAACAGCACACCGTCCCAGGGAAGGAGCACCAGGGGGTGGGGTCTGCCAGCCCTGGGTGCTCTTGCTGGTCATACCCTGTGTGCTGACTGAGGCTGTTGCTGACGGGGTGCCCCTGCTGGTCACACCCTGTGTGCTGAGGCTAACGCACCGGGTGTAAAAATCCAGCGACACCTTAGGGTCCTTGATGCGGAACCTGGCCGGATGCAGGCACAATCACAACCACACACTCACATACACACGCATGCATGCATGTTCGGCATCCGCGCCAGCTTCTCTTCACACTCGGCAGCACACATGGTAGGCCTTAACAGCACTCTACATGGTGGACATGAAGGCAGCCGTGCACACCAAATGCTCCCGTTCCCGCCCCCGCCCCCTCCTCCACTCCAGGGTGGGCACCCAGCTGTAGGTATGGGGGAGGTGGTGGGCTGTGATGGACGTGCGGGCAGGTGACAGCCATGTGGCGCATGAGGTAGGGTACGGTGGCAGTTTGGTGGCAGACGGCTGTGTCGTAAGGCCAGCGAAAGGGGTAGGGGGTAGGTCAGTAGGGGGTTCACTCCTACAAATTAATCCCTGCGTCCGTCCCTGCGTGTTGACCGACCTTGTCCGATCGGGCTGAAATTTTGATAGATGGTAGTTTACAGAATATAAAACATATTTTTCAGAATAAAGATTTTAAAAAAACCAAAGGCGGCTGCACTGTGGCCCTGTGGCTAGAGTGCAGGGATGAGTGCAGGGATAGGTTGCGGGCCACAGCGCAACAGCTTTTGGTTTTTTCCAAATATTTTTCTTGAGCAATATGTTTTATTTTCCGAAAACTGCCATCTATCAAATTTTCAGCCCGATCGGACAAGGTCGGTAGAACGCAGGGACAAACGCAGGGACTAAATTGTAGGAGTGTTAGGTCAATAGGAGCTTATGTCAGTGGGGCAGCGGACTGCACTGCAGGTCGTAGATGTAGCCTAGCACTGCAGGCACGCCACAGCCATTGTAACGATTACTTGCATGGTCTGCTGGAAAATGAAGCCTTGGGTGGCTGGGTCCCGTGACGGTGTGACCCCAGGCAGGGAGTGCAAGCCTGCAAGCATGAACCCATATCTATATTTACCAGTCATATCAAGTTCGCAGTTGTAAAAGCATCGCCATCTGAGCAAATGGGTTGCTTGCCATGTACACAAAGCAGCTTATGCGTGCATCCATGGCAAGTGGTTTCGTAGCAGCATCTGACGTGGGCTGGAGGTCAGAGGCAAGGGATACTGCACAGCGCCGACATGCAAGTCGACGCACCGGCGCGGTCCAGTGCGGGCATTGTCACGGAGCGACGGTGACGGGTGGCAGCTCCTGGCGTGCACACGAGAGTAGATCTCACTGCGCTGAACCTAGGCTGGCACGAAATCATCTTGCCTGGCCCTGAGCCATCAGAGGTCCATGCGGTCCGCCATGCGGCAAAGCTAGGCTGCTCTGGGTGATGCGCAGCAGCCACTTGCCGCCTGCCGAGTCATCGCTATCTTGACGGACACTGACAGACTGACAGCAACTGGGTGGAAGCAGGTCATGCCCCCTCCGTACACCCCGCTGAGGACAAGCAGCTTTACGAAGCTCTCAGAGACCGCTGCCAGTGCTGCAGTGCAACTAAGGTTTGCGCTGGATGTTGCTGCCGCCGTGTATAGGGCTGGCTAGCCCTGATAGCAGCTAGGGGCAGGGTTGTGAAAATTGCAGTATTTCATGAAATCTTGCACTGAAATCTTTCACGTGCAAGAAATGAAACTTTCACTGCAACAAATGAAATCCCGGTAGCCCCCAGCACCCGGTAGCACCCAGTAAACCAGACGAGTAGAGCCCGATGGCTGAGGCTATCGCAACGAATAGTGGCCGCGTTGCAGCTTTCGCTGGCCCTTCGCTGGCATTGCCACGGGTGCTACAGCATAGCGTGATTGGGTTAGGCAATGCGACCCCTCTACAGCCTAACGGGAAGAGGCGACGCACCACCACAGCCGACACAGCCGCAGGCACAACCGCAGGTGCAGCCACAAGCAGCCCGCGGAGCAGCTGGATCACAACGCACTGGAGCAGCTGGATCACAACGCACTAGGGTCGTGGAAATGGCCAGTCAGCCTGTGGAGGGTGCACCCCTTTTGTAGGGGAGGCATGGACACAGCGGCATTGCGTGCGTAAAATCATGGCATCATGCATGGACAGCAACGGTGGGGGAGTAGTAGGCAGTAGTGAGTAACTCATCACATCAATATGCATGGATTGGAGGTGCACTCGCATAGGTAGCCCTGATGAAGCAGTATGCATAGGTAGCCCTGATGACCTTAGGTTTTCGTGGTTGTGGTGCACCAAATCGTATCCTGACGGCGCGTTTCCAATGGACGGAGAAAAGAGAAAAGAGATCGCCCATGTGCATGAATTCAAACGCGTTTCCAATGGACGGAGACGGAGATCCGGACCGTTGGCGGCAGGGCTGTGCGATACGGGGATACGGATTACGGATACGCTTACGTTACTTACCGTAATACGTGGTCACACCCGTAAGGTTCCGCCTAACCGATCCGTAAGTTCCGCCGTAAGGGGGCCCATGCAGGCATGCGGGGCATCTTTTTCGCCTTTCCCCTCCCGCTTCCTTGCTTCCGCCAACCCTGTTTCCCCAGTTTCCGCCTGTTATCTCATCGTAGCCAGGCGAAAGGGGCAGGTGGTGCCTATCTACTTCCGAGTGTGTAGTACTCAGCATGTTACACCCAGCCAACAACCATCAGCCATCATCATCAGCGTGTCTCAGCCATGTGCCTAAGCAGGTCTGCACTGTGACAGCAGTTGTTGAGCTGCTGGGCCTGCTCACCCCCCAAACCCCTCTCCATCTCAGGGCTGCAATGAAGTCATGCATGCCATAAGTACGAGCAGGCCGCTGTTAGCAAATGGGCACCGAGGTGGTTCGGGTTGCTGCCAAGGGCGGCCTTGGCAGCAAAGGAGCAGAATTTGCACTTGCGTCTGTCGCTAGCGCAACCATCGCCATTTGCGCCAAAATGCCTCTGATACCAGACCGGTGTGCTGGTGCTGGGCTGGTCGGTCCGGCTGCGCTTTCTGAGTGGCCCAGTGACGCCGGGGATTTGCTGCACATGTCCATGGATGACCGGCGCACAAGTGTCTGCATCGGAAGACGCTGAGTGGCGCGTGGTGGCCCCAGCTCCATGACAGTCGATGTGCGCTCGTCGCGACGCACTAATTCTGCTGCGGGGCTTGAAGGTCACTGGGTGCTTCACACATACGGGTGGTGGTTGGATCCGGATTTGACCCGTATTACTTACGGATATACATACGTACGGGTTACCACCCGTATATCCGTAAGTTACCCCGTATAGTCACAGCCCTGGTTGGCGGCAGTTAGAGGGACATGGGCTGGCGGCGATCTCTTTTTCTCTTTCTCTTTCTCTCTTTTTCTCTTTCTCTCTCCGATCTCTTTTCTCTTTCTCTCCGTGCATTGGAAACGCGCCCTGAGTGTTGCATTGGGTTGGCAGATGTTAAAGAGAGACGTGTGCAAAGTTTCAGGGCAACCACGCGTCTTCATCCCGTTTCATGTCTTTCATTCTTTCATGAAATTTCAGAAATTTCAGGATGAAATGATGAATGAAAGAAATGAAAGAACGCAAAGTCACAACCCTATGCGCATGGCCACAACCTCCCATGCCTACTCTCCCGGGATGCTACATCACTCCATGAATCTCCCCGGAAACCCAACCTGCTTGAAAAGGCCACCGCCCGTCTAGGGCAAGGAGTACCCAGGCCTATGTGCTGTACACTGTAGGTGCTGAATTTGTAGTTGTTTGCATCTTTTGTAAGCCAGTGAGACTGACAGCGCGATTGCGATGCTTTGGATGGACAAACCTCGCATGCATGTCTCATGTCCACTCAAACATTTTTACATGTCACTTCGACATATTTGTTCATCAAAACGCAAACACTCCACATCGGCGCCCCACTTTAACAAAAGCTACAGCAGCAGGCGGCATAGTGAGGCAGCCAGGTCCCTCGCGAAAAGGCTCGGGAGTCAAAGACGTCGTGCTATACAGCATCCGCGCCAGCTGCACACTCTCAGCTCTGCGCGCCACTATAGTAAATGGTGGACATAAAGGCCACTGTTAACGTCAACATTAACGGGGGTTTAGAGGAGGAGAAGAACGTGCCTTATGGAATCAAGCCCAGCGAGCTCAATGAGCTTAACTCGGTAGGTTCCCCGCCTGCTTTACAAGCGAAGCGACTCGCAACAGTGTGCGTAGTGCGAAGCGACACAATGGGCACTTGCATTGCCGAGCCACAGGCGAAAGACCAAGATGCCTTGAACAAGCTAGGTGGAGTAGCGGGTCTTGCGAAGGCACTCCATGTCGACCTGATCCACGGGCTTTCGTCCCACGAGGTTGCAGGCCATGGCGAAGGTGTGCAAGCTTTAGTTGAAGCTGCTTGCATCTGGCCGCATGCTAATCTTTGACCATGTATGTCTTTGCAGCATATGGAGTCAATACCACACCAGGTGAGGCATGATGGGAAGCTACATCTGTGTAGCTTACATGAATGCTCGAGGTACACACCTGATAACTGTCTAATGGAAGCATACCTGTGCAGACAAGCCTTCGGCTACCTTCCTGCAGCTGCTGTGGGATGCTCTACATGACCCCATGATTATCATCCTGTTGATTGTTGCCGTGGTGAGAGTTAATGCCGGACAGCCACAGCGTGTGCACCAGATAGTGTGCTTCTAACTAGGCTAGGTTTTACTTCTTCCAGATCACCATTGTCATTGGAGCAGCTGTGCCAGAGCAAAGAGCACATCAAGGCTGGTCAGAAGGCCTGGCTGTGCTGGGAACAGCATTCATTGTAGTCTTCATTGGTGAGCAGCTCCTCCAACACCTGCAACACGCCATCCATTACCATCCATTGACCTAAGGTTAAGGTCATGTGTTCATATCTTTATCACAGCGGCGGGCCAGGACTGGAGCAAGGAGCAACAGTTCAAGAAATTGAATGCACTCAAAGACGTGATTGAGATCAAGGTCACTCGTGATGGCAAGCAGGTAGGTTTGTTGCCATTGCAGCATGCATGCTGTTGCTGCTGTCCTACAACATTGATGTCTCAAACCACTACAGATGATGGTGCACAACACTTCGGTGGTGGTGGGCGACCTCCTCTTCTTAGACACCGGCGACAAGTAAGGCAATCAGATGCAGTAGCACATGGTTCCAGGTAGTCTTTGAATGCGTGAGATGTATATCAATGCTTGCTACTTCTGATCGCAGGATATGTGCAGATGGCCTTTTAGTAGAAAGCCAGGTGAGGCCCAGACATCTGGAACATCACATCTGCATGCCAACCGCTTGTACTTCATCTAGCCAGATGTGCAAGTAGTGTAATAGTGGCCATGCTATAATGTGTACTGTTATGCAGGGCATTGTCATTGACGAAGCATCATTGACAGGAGAGAGTGACCCTATCAAGAAAAGTGCTGAACATGACCCCTGGTGCCGGTCAGGAACATCAGTGAGTGGGTCAAACCCTTGGCAGCCTTGCAAAAGGGGACCTCCTCCTCCCACACCATGTCTGCAAGCCAAGCTCTCTGTGCTCTCTTCACATTCACAGGTGAACGAGGGCAGTGGGCACATGCTGGTGACTGCTGTGGGGCCTAACAGCGAGTGGGGCAAGACCATGGCCCTTGTCAGCGAGGCTGGTGACGACATGACTCCCCTGCAAGAGCAGCTTGAGGACGTGGCCACCAAGATCAGCAAAGCTGGTGTCACAGTGGCAATTGTGTGCTTCTTTGCCCTGCTCATCAAGTGGGTGTTGCAGTGCGCTACAGTAGCATAGCTAGGAGCACTTGTGGCAGGGGGTAAGGAAATGCGTGATGATGCGTGCACTTGGGGAGAGAATGCACAGAGAATGACACAGTTCTTTTGTGCACTGCTGGGTTCGTCAGGTGGCTGGTTGAGACCGGTGGTGGTGACAAGGACAAGATCAATGACAATGGCCCACTGCAGTTCCTCCTGTACGCCATCACAATCACAGTTGTCTCCATTCCAGGTACGCTGGGAACTAGCTTGTTCAACAAGATGCATCAGCAAGGTACTCCAATCAGCTGTAGCTTGACATTGTGCTGCTCATCCATGTGATGTGTTGCCTGGCTGCAGAGGGCTTGCCGCTGGCTGTGACTTTGACCCTGGCTTACTCCATGAAGAAGATGATGCGGGACAATAACTTTGTCCGTGTGCTGAGTGCTTGCGAGACCATGGGTGGTGCGACAGCCATCTGCTCTGACAAGACAGGTAAGCAGCATTAGCCGGTGCAAGTTCGCACCTGAGTCTGCTCTGTCATGACCTATTGGGTCCTAGCCTCACTCATGTGATGTGTGGTTTTACAGGCACACTGACTGAGAACCGTATGACAGTGGTCGAGGGCTGGTTCAGTGGCACGGTGAGTCCCACGCTGCCCTGCCTAGCCCTAGCAACAGCACTCGCCAGGCAGTAAGCTCCAGCGTGACTGCTGCTGCTGCTGCTGATGATGACCTGGCTGCTGTGTGGTGCCTTGTATGTGTTGACAGCCACTGCCTTCAGTGCCAAACCCTTCGGAGCTGTCACCCACCTTGCTTGAGCTATTGAGAGCAAACTGTGCTATGAACAACAAGGCGTTTCTAATTGATCAGCCTGGTGGTGCAACTGACTTTGTGGGCAACCGCACCGAGTGTGCCCTGCTGGTGCTACTCAGAAAGGTAAGCGAGTGGCAAACATAGCTCACACCTTGATACTCATGCGTGCCTCAGTCGCTATGATGCGGGCTAAATGTGTTGCCTGTGCTGCCTGCAGTTGGGTATTGACTACAATGTGGTTCGGGAAGAGATGCACAGCAGCCAAGTCAAGGTCAGTGCCTGACAACAAATACAGTACGTGTGCATAGTGTCATGACAGCCTAGTGGAGTGAGGTTATCAAGCTGCTGTTGCCTATGTTGTACCTGGCTGCAGCTCTTTGGGTTCAGCTCAGCCCGCAAGATGGCCAGTGTTCTGCTGCGCACTGGCTCTGGTGACTACCGGCTGTACAACAAGGGGGCCGCCGAGTGGGTTCTGCGCCGCTGCACCCAGCTGCTGGGGACGGATGGCACCTGCCAGCCCATGGATGCAGCCAAGCTGGAGGAAATGCTTGCGACCGTCACCTCCATGGCCAAGAGGGTGAGTCACAGTAAAGCCACAGTAAACAACTCATGGAAGTGGGATGGGTAGGTTGGCACCAAGGCTCTGTGTGTGCAGGCTCGCAGGCAACACCATCTTTCTGCCTCGTCATCCATATCTCTGCCCTAGCCTGCTCCCACCGTGCTGTGTGTTTTGCAGGGCCTGCGGTGCATTTGCCTGTCATACCGAGACCTGCCTCAGCACGACAGTCAGCGGTCAGAGGATTGGCTCGAGGACGCAGATGCGGTAAGTGTACTGCAGCCTCCCAGAGGCAGCCAGCAGAGGAAGCTAGGCAGCTGCTGGGAGTTGTTTCATGACACGTGTTCCGTCGTGTGTCATTGCCCTGCCTGGTAATTGTGTTGTGACGCATGTGTCATTGCCATGCCTGGGTGCTGCAGCTGGACAATGAACTTATTGCCTATGCCATCGTGGGCATCAAGGACCCTGTGAGACAGGAGGTGCCAGCCGCAGTGGCCACCTGCCAGCGTGCCGGCATCACTGTGCGCATGGTCACTGGTAGGTCAGCCTCACCCCTGATACCCCTGGCATCTGAAAATATCAGGCTTGTTGTGCTGATAACTGCTTATCGAGAGTTATTGACGGCGCCCAGCAGTGGCATCAACCGCTCTTTTTACTGTGGGTTGTTGCCATACATATATATCTATGTCGACCTTTGTGCTGCCCAGGTGACAACATCCACACAGCGCAGCACATCTCCCGGGAGTGTGGCATCCTTGAGGACGGATGTCTGGCCATGGAGGGTCCAGTGTTCCGCGCCATGCCAGCTGCAGAGCTGATCCCCTTGCTGCCACGCCTGAGGGTGTTGGCGCGCTCCTCCCCTGAAGACAAGCTCACCCTGGTCTCGCTGCTGAAGAAGCAAGGAGAGGTAGGGGGTGATGTGGGCATGTGATGCCTTCTGCCTGCTGCACAGCTGGTGATGGATGTCCCAGGGAGACGGAGCTGAAGATAGTTGCTCTGTTGCTGACCGGCTGCAGGTGGTGGCTGTGACTGGCGATGGCACCAATGATGCGCCTGCATTGAAGGAGTCGGACGTGGGCCTGGCCATGGGCATTGCAGGTAGAGCTAGCTGGCTAGAGTGCACTTCCCTTACTTTCCCTCCTATATGTATGTGCAGGAAGTCACTGGCTGCACCTGTGTTGATGACTGCAGGAACAGAAGTCGCGAAGGAGGCTGCAGACATCATCATCTTGGTAAGCCACGCATTGATCCATCCAGGCTGGGAATGCTGAACACTTCACTCACCGGTGCTCTGTGCCGGCGGCTGTGCAGGATGACAACTTCTCCTCCATTGTAAAGTCGGTGCTGTGGGGCCGGTGCGTATACGAGAACATTCGCAAGTTCCTGGTGTTCCAGGTCAGTGACACACTGTTTCACCGCAGCTTCCCTCAGGTTCAGGTTCTACCAGACTGCCAGACTGCTTGCCACCTTGGTCCATGTGCAGCTGAGCGTGAACCTGGTCGCTATGATTTCTGCGGTTGTCGGGTCTCTGTACGGTGGAGTGGCACCACTCAACGTGCTGCAGCTGTTGTGGGTCAATATGAGTGAGTGATGCTGTACCATCAACCCTTCAATAGGCCTACAGGCTCACATGCAATGACTTGGTCCTGACATCTCGTGTTTTTTGTCCTTTTCAGTCATGGACACTTTGGCTGCCCTAGCTCTGGCTACAGAGGAGCCGGTGAGTAACAAGCAAAAGCAGCTGTCAGCATCAGCTGTGCTTGCTCTGCTTTGTTATAATGTGCTTACTTGTGTACTGCTACCTCTTATTGAGCAGTACATCGAGTTGCTCGACGACAAGCCCCATGGGCGGCATGAGGCCCTGATCTCTGGCACTATGTAAGAATTGGGTCCAGCAGCCATTGCAAACCATTGCATGCATGGCACACATCAAGACCTGACCCGACATGAATTTACATGTGCCTCCAGGTACTACCACATGTTCAGTGCAGCATTGTACAAACTGTTCTGGCTCTTCGCGTGCCTCTATGCTCTCCCTGTCCTCTTCAGTGACTATGCGTGAGTGGCTTGACTAAGCTGTCGCTGCTTGCTCAAGTTATGGCAAACCTAACCTAACCTAACTGTCACTTCAGGCTCCTCAAAGCAGATCCGTACTACAGGGCTGAGTGCCCTGGCATCCTCGCTGGCAAGGTGAGAGCCAATGCTACCTTTGTCAACCTTGGTAACCTTCCTCACACTCATTCCTGGATTCTTGATATGTGTGATGGAGTGCAGGGATGGAACTCCACCATGACGTCCAAGCTGTGCAACCTGGCCAGCTACTGCGGCTTCCCACAAGGCTCAGACGCTCGGGACACTATTCTCTGTGACCTGCACGTCGCCTGGACGCCGAGACCTGTGCCGCTTGATGCCCGTGAAGCGATCTGCATTGGTGTCCCTGCCAACCAGGGCTGTCCCTTGTACGTTCTCATGGAGCTAGCGCTCGCTAGAGCTCCTCTCTGCAGCTTCTGGACTAGATGCTGATCCTTGCTATGTTCTTGTCACTTCTTTGCAGGCATGATGCTCTGACCCGTGCCCAAGGACAGTTGAGCGACGAATGGGACAGGGAGTTGCGAGCTTCTCACAAGCCTTCGCTGTCGCTCCTGTTCAACATCTTCATCATGGCACAGGCAAGTTGGTGCCATGCAGTGTTGTCCATGCAGTTGTTGACCATGCAGTTGTTGACCATGCAGTTGTTGCAAATTGTTGACCATGCAGTGTTGTTCACCCACCTTAACGTTCTCATACCATGCACTATGGCGATGTCTGCCTGGCGTTGCCCTGCCAACTGTGCTTGACGCTGTTTGCAGGTTGCAAATGCCTTTGTGTCCCGACGCATCGGGTTCGAGCTAGATTTCTTCAAGAACATCACCCACAGCCCCATCTTCCTGTCCATCATGGTCACCATCACTGTTTTGCAGGTGAGCCACACTGGCTGATGCGCTTTCGCCTTGCACAGGAATGTCATCGGTGCACCAAAGTTTAGCTGCCTCTTGCTGTGTTTGTTGCACAGGTCATCATCATGCAAACACCAGTCAACTACGTCTTCAAGGTGAGGGCAGGCTCAAGACATTGGACTCATGTCAACTGACAGTTTCATTTTGAACGCTTACGACATCAATAACCTGCTCCTGCAGGTGCAAGCTTTGACTGGCCAAGAATGGGGTATCAGCCTTGCAGCTGGGGCCGGAGCAATCCCCTGGGCTTGGGTGTGCCGCCTGATAGGGCGCTTCTATGTGTCGGCCCTGCAAGACCGCAGCATGCTGGCACTGCTGCGTGGCAAGCGCGTCGCTGCAGCCATTACTCAAGACGGAAAGGCCAACGGCTTGATGCGCTCCGTGAGCGGGCGGAACAGCGGACGTGGGAAGACGTTGTCCGGGCGCCAATCCACCGCCAAGTCCTCCAGTGGGCGCACCGCCAGCGGGCCTCACAGCGGCAAGGTCACACCAGTCGACACCCACAAGAGTCCTGTAGCTGAGAACGTGACACGGCCCAAGTCACCAACTGCCTGGGCATAGGTTGGCTGCCACACCCTGGCATCCTTGAGCCGTGCCCTGCGGGTGTGTGCTCTTAATTAGACCCCTTCATCATCCCTTAACTCTTAATGCTGCACATTGAGGTGCCTTGGGGATGCTGACGCCTCTCAGCAGTGGGCAATCCACAGTCAGGCATGGCCAGTGGATCTTCAGCATAACCAGTTAGCTGTAGCCCTCATCCTTGGGCAATCCTTGGCTCATGTAGGCATGCACACTCATCAAATAAGGTTGCAAACATGGTATGAGGCCAGTGCCTTGCAAGTGAGTTGGGCACCTCCCCCTGCACCGGGCTGTACTAGCTCAACATCCTGTTGTTGATGCTGACTGTGATCCAGGGACATATTACTGCATGCCTTGCATGGTGTTGCCTGGTGCGCCTTGAGCATGTGGGGAATGGTACAACATGTGGTTCATGTGAGGCAGGGAGCTCATGCATGTGGAGTGTTTGTTTGGGTATCATGGGAGTGCATGCGTGGATGTTTGCAATATACGTATGATATGTGAAGCCCATGCAATCGCACGAGGGCAGCACTGTGAACACCAGGTGATCCACGGACCAGGTGCTCAGGTGCTCATGTTCCAAGTGAACAAGAACTGTTTATGTAAACATGAATGGCATGCTTAATAGCGTCCAGCATTGCACCACGGCTTCCTGCTGGCTTGCTTGCGTGGTCAAGCCACCTTGCCAGTCCATCTGATATTCCTCAGCAACTGTCACAGGCATGCCCTTATCCCATGTGACCTAGGAACCTTCGGGACCTGGTTTAGCCCCATTCCTTCACCACAGTGCCTGCCTGCCAAGAATAGCGTGGGTTCTTGGTCACATCCGCAGTCATCTATGGTCACTATGGTGAGACACGTGCTTGAACCTGGTGCCAGACAGAAGCAGTGTTTGGTGAAGTGTCATAAAGATGGAGCGAAGCAGCTGGTGATTTTCTTTCAGAGAAACTCGAGCCACTCCGCTTTCATCCCCTTTGTGCCTAGGACCATTTCTGGCGTGACATTCCAAGACACCTTCCCCCCACACATCCTTGACAACAAAGTGGGACTAAGGGCCCGATTCCAATGGGGCGAGGCGAGGCGAGGCTCCATGTGGCTGCATGTGGCGATTTTGAATTTTGCGATTCCAATGCGGCGAGACAGGCGAGGCAGTGTTACCAAATACGGCTGGGCCGTATTCTGCCGTACACCGTTTTTTCGTATATACTGTACCGTACAATCGTCTTGACCGTATGGCCGAGAGGTCGCCTGTTCAATCCTTAGTGATTCAAAGACTTTTTTATACCAACAATACACATCACAACATGACGGCGGTGGCAAGATCGGATCATTCTAGCATGACCAACCTATAGATACTACATATAGTGGTGTGTGGGCATGGCATGGCTACAGTAGGCTGGGTTGGCTGCTACTAATGGATCCCACTCGAAGTTGCCCGCTCCATGTTGCCCGCTCCAGGCTGCTACGCCATGGGTAGGGTAGGGAGAGGGCTGCAGCGTGGGGTCCTACCTACAATGCCATGTCATTGTGGTGTATGGGCATGGCATGGGTATGGGCATGGCATGGCTGATGTGAGCTTGTTGGTTGCAACTACAAGCGCACGCTGCATGCTGCCCGCTCCAGGCTGCGGGCTTCATGCTGCCCGCTCTAGGCTGGGGGAGTGGGGGGGGAGGGGAGGGAAGGGAGGAGATCTGATGGCTTAGGAGGTGGTGGTGGTGATGGTGGTCAGGGGAGGGTGGGGAGGCTTGCTCCAGGCTGTAAGGTAAGTTGGCACGTGGCAAGTAGGATGACAATGGTTGAGGTGGTTGTAGGGAAAGGGAGAATGAGACCATTAACCCTGCAGCAGTCAAGCGGTATACAAGCGGTCAGGCAATGTACTTGGAGTCACATGACTGCAAGATTAACCACTCACCATTTGCTAGGGTGGGGTTTGTGTGGGCTGGGCTGGGCTGGGCTGGGCTGGGCTGGTGGGTAGGGTAGGGTAGGTGGCTATTGTTTTGGCTACTGCTCTTGGCAGCTGCTCATGGCTGCAGCCCCAAGCTACTTATGTACACCTGCTCCTGCGACTTTCAACTTTCAGCATGCTTCCTTCTTACTAGCACCTTACAACTGCAACTGGTCTACAACGACAGATGTGGCAGTAACGTACCAAGTCGTCCAGCTCTTCAACATGCACTTCTGCGGCCCCGCGTTGCTTTTGCCGAGGGCTGTCTTCTAGGCTTGTAGTTCGCTTGCGTTCTGCCTCCTTTGCCAGAAGCTGAGACTTCAGTTCGCTGTCGGGCATCAGGCATGTCGCAACATCTCTTCCGCTGCCCGTGATGTGCTGGCATAGGCGAGTGACGCTAGATGCGGCGAACTCCAAGTTGCAGTTTCGGCACTGGAACCTCGGGGACCCGCTATCTTGCTGAAGTTGTTGATAAGAATCATGTACAGCTTTATTTAGCTCCTTGGGTAGAGGCATCGCTCTGTGCCGCCAAAGGCCGCGGACCACCGTATAGACGGTCTGTATAAACGGAAAAATACAGAGCCATTTACGAAAAAACGATTATACGGTAAAAACGGACCGTTCTGGACCGTATTTGGTAACACTGAGGCGAGGTGTTCGAATTTTTCCCTCTTCGCTCATTTCGCGCCACATCCGATGCGTGCGCCACATCCGATGACAGTCGGCCCAGCAGCAGTAGCAGCAGCAGCAGTGGTAACAGCGAAGCTGCATGGATCCCTTTTAAAGACCGCCGACCGCGGTGATCGGCGACCACCCCGCGCCTTGCGCATAGTCACGATGCTGCTGCCGCTGCCGTCGCTGGCAAAATTAATTGACACAAAGGAAATTGACAAAATGAAATTGTGCACCTCTGCTAGGCTTAATTGATTGGGCTTTAGCAAGGTGTTGGACGTGTGTTGATAATGATGCTCTGCGTTGAGCAGGCTATGTTGTGACTCTGCTAGGAGCAGGTTGGCAAAGCAAGTCAAAGCGGGCAAAGCAAAGCACAGCAGGTGCAGGCACGCAGGTTCCATAGCTTCTGGCATTGCTTGGCAGTGAATTGCCTCCCTTCGTCGGTTTCTGAGAACAAGTTGCTGTTGCGAAGCGACCGACAAGTGGCTGCGCTAATTCCTCCCAGTCGCCTCCGAAACTAACGGCTGTCTTTCCGCCCTCTTCTATTGCAGCTATCACTGGTCACCCCCGCCATTGGCCCCGCAATTCACTTTTTGGCACCGTCTTTGATCCGCTGCATGTAATTCTTCCACCATTGGGCTCTACATCTTACAACGGTGTCGCTAGCAGGTTAGGCCCTCTTTTGTCGATTGTACTGCATTGTCTCGACGACTTGATTAGCTTCGCAATGTCATTTTCCATCTGTTTATATGCGTGTCGCAACAGGAGAGATGAATTGGTGGCCGGGGCATTTCCGTGCCGAACAGCCTTTGCTGCCGTTGGACTGGGCAACTCGCGAATACATCTCAGGTAAGCACGGGGTGATGTTTCTTAGTGTTGCATACGATGCTAACACATGCAACCAAATCTGCTGACCTCCACAGGTGCTTGGCTGTTGTGAAGATCAGCATCAAACCCACAGCAGCCCAAGGCTCTTCCAAGCAGGAGTGCAACAAGGGAATCAGCTCTTGAAAACAGTGAGCAAGAGGTGAGTAAGGTTGTAATATACGTCAACCTGTCTAGGTCAGTTTGATGTTCGTGTGAACACTTGTGAAACGCATGACAGGCATGAACAGCTGAGGGAAGCACACAACTGTCGTGAGCCTTAAGATTTGATTAATTAGAACTAATTAATCAGCATGTTTTGTGGTGTGTGCCCCAAGACCTTGTCTTTGTGATTGTGTGTGCAGGATGCCAATAAATCACCCCCATCTCCATCACCGAGCAAGGCAGCAGCGGCGTAGAGCAGCAGCCAACAAGGAGGTAGCAAGGAGTCAGCAAGGCATGACATGGAGCTGGACGTTGTCGTTGTGTTGTGTTGTGTGTTGTTGTGTTGTGTCACCTTGTTGTTAGGGTACCCCCCCCCCTCCCCCCTTAAATCTAGCCCAGCCCACCCCAGCCCACCCCAGCCCAGCCTAGCCTAGCCCAGCCCACCCCAGCCCAGCCTAGCCCAGCCCAGCCCAGCCTAGCCCAGCCCAGCCCAGCCCAGCCCAGCCCAGCCTGATTTGGTACCATGGGGCATAGGCAGCAAGGCAAAGTGCTTAGCAGTCCCGTGGTGAGTGTTAGCTATAGCAAGGAGGTGCGACCAGTCCTTGCTTGTTGTGCACATAGCATAGGTGGTGTGTGAGGCATGAGTCATTGTGTTGTGGTGTGTTGTTGAGGTGGTGGTGTTGATGTGTACGAGTGGAGGTGTTGTGGTGTGGTGTTGCCACCTTTTTACATCAATGCATGTGCTTGGCATCAGCGATACATGTCTTCTGTAGTGGTGTTGCAAGGCGTTTGAGCATCGATACATGTATTTCTGTAATGATTTTGCGTGACATGTGCCTGCTGAAGTTGAGGAAGAGGGTTGAGGCACCACGGCACATGTAACACTGAAAGCCAGAGCCATCCCGAGCCATCCCGACAACATATTGCCAAGTGATGATGTGGCGCTGTCATAAGGCAGCTTACATTTGCATAGAGTCATGCCGCAACGTCAGTGAGGTAAGGGGTGTCAGCTGGCTGACTTGTGCGCATATTCACGAATTATATGCTCCATGCACTGACATGCAAGCAGGCGTACTGCACTTGTGCCGTTGGCTTACGGCGTGCGTAGAAGGATTGCTAGCCTCGCCTAATGATGTGCGTGAGTCTTTTAGGAGCGGAAAGCACAGGTCAGGTTTGGGCGGGCGCCGATCTGAGCTAGTGTTTTGCGGCTGCGGGGTGCCGGATACGCCTGTTACACCCAACTGCGTCAAAACTTTGTCGCGAGCTACACGGAGCTTCGCGCCCCAGACCGTCTCACATTTGCGGGGCCAATGGCGGGGGTGACCAGTTAGGTCTCCCGGTCACATATGGCACGTTTTTGGTTAACTTGAAGAAGACGAAAAAGGGAAACATGTCCCAAGTGGGCCCCGTCTGTTCCGCGTAGCCCAGCTAGCCATCGCACAGTGGAAGCGGGCTCACAGCGGCGATTCCGGTGTCGGCCAGGCAGGTGAGCCAGCCTGCTTGGGCGCACGTCAACGTTAGGCACATTGCGTAGCTGTTAGCTTTGCGCACGTCAAGCTGGGCCAGCAAGTGCGAACGCCGCACAGCCAAGCAGCGGTTACGGCTGTCGGTTATAGATGGCTTGCACGCTGCAGGTACAATGTCCGAAATCGCTAGCTCCGTTCTTAGAGGCCGAACCACTGTCAGCGGGGCACCACTTCGCCCCGGAATAGACACACCAGCACCCAGGACAGCACGGAGACGTCGTGACCAGTCTCCTCCGCGCGCGAATTCCCCGACGCAGCGTACCACAAAGCAGAAGTCAGACGGGCCACAGCCTTATCAAGGACAGGAGCTGCATGAGGAGGAGCAGCAGCAAGAGAATCAGCATGAGCGCCAGCGCCAGCGAGATAGGGGAGATTGGGGACAGAGGAAGGAATCGATGAATGAGCGGTGGCGAGAGCTCAACCCCAGCCTGCGCCACTCCTACATCGACGCAGCGCCAGCATTGCAGCAGTCCCATGTAGATCAGGGCAAGCTTGTCCAACAGCATGCGCAAATGCAGCTGGACCGTGGGTGGGAGGGGCATGCATGCTGCCGCTTAGGACCAGTACCAAGCAGCGCCATGCTGGTGCCTTATGCCAAGGGTCCACTCCCCGCAGAGTATGTGAGCTGTGACCATCGTGTACCAGTCTCCATACCTCGCTGGACGTGTACAACCTGCAATCAAAAGGTTGTATGTGACTACATGCGTGCTGGTTGCTTTCCTAGCACCCCACAGAGACCTAGCTTTCTGTTCAGCCACACCCTGCTGGAGCTCTTTACAGTCTTTACAGCGGTTACTCTTGTGTTGGGCAGGCAACCACAGCCATACAACAACACCTGAACAGTCACTTGGACAGCAGTGGATTGGAGGGTGAGGTCCAGAGCCGCTACAAGAGCGGGAGGCTGTCACTTAATCATCTGATTGGCGACACAGGTGGACAACCAGATGATGATTGCGCAACCAACTTGTCTTGCTCAAGACCGGAAGTCAGTGACCGGAGTGGGCCAGTCAGCGTGCATGGCCTGGTCGGCTTTTGCTGCTGTCATGGTGTGCCGTCATTGGGCCTCTTCTGCAACATGCCTACACCTGAGCAATTTGCCTTCTACTTGCTGGCCCTCACTGCCATCATGGCATACAGCTGCAAGGTGGACTTCTACATCGACTTTGGCTGCCGCCTCAAGGTGTGTGGTATTGCTCATTAGTATGGTAGAGGATGTAGCAAGGTGGCTGCAACACTTGAGGGTACATTGCCTAGCCATAATAGGATGTGTGGCATACTACTTGGTTGTACTCTTGTGACAGATAACCTGGGCGCGGTACGTTGATGCCCTGGGCCACCCACCCAGCTGGAAGGACGTGCGGATCATGGTCAACTGGATGCATGGAGCCTCCCACAATCAGCGCTGCCAAGTGCAGAACAACGGCCGCCATCAGCCTGGCTCAGGCTGGCGTTATGGCGAGCAATGCGAACAGCTGTGGAGCATGTTGAAGGTGTGTGCATGCGTCACATGTGTATGTGTGGCATGTGGAACAAGTAGCGCATCCTCACAATTGCCTGTTCACTGGCTGCCTCTGTAGGACATGGCTGGCATCACGCGGTACATGACACTCGCGCATCGTGCGGACATCATTCAGAGCACCTTGTCCAAGATTGCCTTTCGTAAAGCGGTCGGCCTCTTGGACCTCTTGATCAAGACTTGGAAGGAGATGAAGGTGAAGCTGGGTGAGTGGCCATGCATGCATAGTGCAAGCGCATGTGTGGCAAGGGTGTACTGTGCATCACGTCTGTGCATGCTTGGTTGTGCATGCTTGTGCGTGTATGCAGTAAAGGTACAAAGCGAGCTGGTTACGCTGCAACTAGTGGCCGAGCAAGCCGGTGTTACGGATGGCCAGCAAGCGAGTGAAGCTTACAGGGCTTCTTGCCTGCCTTCCAGCCCAGCGGAAGGACCACATGACGTATGGAAGGTGCGATGTTTGCTGTGATGTGGTTAACGAATGTCGCTGATGTTGGTTGGTATTGATTTCGCTCGCAGGGGGAGTATGTGCTGCTGCTGCTGCAAGAGCAAGCATGGCAAGCCATGAATGGCCAAGCTGTAACACTCCTAGTGTCTCTGACCCCCACCGTCACTCAGCTGCTGTGGGCTACCTGCAAAGGCTGGCAGCTCAAGACCATCCAAAGCAAACAACTCACCATGGAGGTGACACATCGTGTAGATGCAGAGACCGGGATCAGTCAGACCGACATGCAGCGGGGATTGGAGCTTATCAGGCTTGGAAAGATTGCCGGGTGAGTCGATGGGCCCCTTGGCCAGTCCCCATGCTCCTAGGCTGGCACAAGGGACACTGACCATGCACATCAGCTTATGATCCGCTCAGCCATGCTCTGCCTTCATGCATTCAGGTGTCAGTTCAAGATCGAGAGCCTTGTGGCTGAGGTCATGCAGCTGCAAACCATGAAGGACCGCCAGGGCACCAGCTGCAACGAAACGAAACGCATGGCCAAGGCGCAGGCACGCAAGAGAGCACAGGCCAAGGAGGAGTTGTTGTGCATGGCTGAGTGGCAGGCGCTTGGCACCTCCCAGCAGCCTGCAGCCTTGCGGCTCCCGGAGACTGTCATCAGCCGCATGGTGGCGGGTACAGCCCCACCATGGGTACAAGACTCGTCGACATCAGGGGCTGTCACCCTACACCATGGCAAGCGCTTCTTTCAGCTGTACAGTGACCAGGACCGCATCCGCGAACAGCAAAGCATCCTGAAGCTTGAGTTGAACCGGCTGAAGGCATGGCTGCGTCACATGCTCGAGGAGTGCACTGCCTCCCAGCCGTCGTTGAGTGAGGGACAGCAATTCTATGTGGCGCAGCACATGGCATGGGTTGCCAACGAAATGAAGCGAGCAGCTGTGTTGAACTGGGAGTAGTGTGGTTGTGTGTTCCCAGGCTAGGCCGTGACACACCTAGCCAGGCGCTGTCAGTTCTCTATTGGTCTAGTTCTGCTTGTAACATCCCGGCTGCAGCCTACAAGTAACTCCCACCCATACATCCCGGCTGCAGCCTACAAGTAACTCCCACCCATACATCCCGGCTGCAGCCTACAAGTAACTCCCACCCATACATCCCGGCTGCAGCCTACAAGTAACTCCCACCCATACATCCCAGCTGCAGCCTACAAGTAACTCCCACCCATACATCCCGGCTGCAGCCTACAAGTAACTCCCACCCATACATCCCGGCTGCAGCCTACAAGTAACTCCCACCCATACATCACTCCCACCCATACATATGACTTTTCTTACATCATGTCAACGTCGTAAGCATTGTTAGTGGCCGTTCATCCTAGCTGTTGTTGAGCCCATGTGCATCTTTGTTTGTGCACCTTGCTATGAAGTGCGTTACAGAAAGTCCCGCACCCCTAGAGGGGGAGGGCGGCCTAGCAGCCTAACGGCTGACGGCTTAAGCGGTGTAAGCCACATCATCATCATCATCCTAGCTGTAACTCCTAGCTGTAACTAGCTGTAACTTGTATGTAGTGACTCAGGTAATCACCGGCAATGCCATGCCATTCCCAAGCCATGCACACGCGCCATTACAGGTTAGCTACACCTGACCTAACCGGGAGCCGTAGCATGAGGTTCATCATAATGGCAAGATGAGTGTACAACTCTGCACCTAACCCTGCAATTAAATCCTACTTCACATGTTCATGTACCGACACATGGAGCCAGGCACATGATTCAGGCAGTCCAAGTAGGGATCAAGCTGGTAGCCCTAGCTTACGGCGCTTTGTTATCATAGCGTGCAACTCTATGAAATGGTGGGACTTCTGAGCGCCTGGGGTATCCTTCATCACAGCGTATATAGCGCGCATGGTTGCATGGTTGCCCTCCTTCATGGCAATCTGTGCTTGGCCACCCAAGCAATCCAAGGTCATTAGGTTGTAAGGCGGTAGTTGCGGTACACCTGTGCATTGCAGCCAGCATTCTGTTATAGCCTCACTAGTGCACATTATGTTGAGTGCACATGCAGCCAAGGCTTACTTGTGTTGTTAGACGGAACAGGCAGAAAGCTGGGCTCCCATGCACCTGCAAATGCACCAGCAAGAGCATCCAACCTCAGATTTACTGTGTCCCTTGATAAGGAAAGGCGCCAGGGAGCTGTTGTTGTTGCTGCTCCTATACCCCATTGCATGTACACTACCAAGGTTGCTTAGCATTGCACGGTTGTGCGTCATTGGCGGTCGAGGTCCCCACCTCTTGTCAGCGAAGATGGGCTTCCAACAGAACCGCCAGTACTAAGGTCAAAGCCAAGCTCTGCAAAGCATGGCAAGGACAGTAGGTAGGCAAAGCCCGAGTGCAACAACAACGCACTGGCTAGACGAGGACATGCCCCTGTGTGGGAACTTTGCTGTATACATATATATAACATTACCTACCTCTGCCATGCCCAAGGAAACCAAGGAGCTCGAGGCCAGTAGCAGCCCCTGCCAACCTCGGGGTTGCACTCAGTGTTGTGCCCGGCAATGATCTATGAGCAATGCTGTTAGATGGGGAAGTGAGGAAGAAAGGAGGTGCCACAGCTGTTGCCAGCCCACCTCCACCCCTACCCGCAGTTCGGCAGCTCCGCGCTGACATGGCGGCTGCACCGGCACCTGCTGCCCATGCACCTTGTGGCAGCATGCCAGCGGCTGCACCGCCACCGCCTGCTGCGCGCAGACCTGGCTGCTGCACGCCAGGGGCTGCACCACCACCTGCTGCCCATGCACCTTGTGGCAGCATGCCAGCAGTCGCACCGCCACTGCCTGCTGCACCCAGACCTGGCTGCTGCACGCCAGGGGCTGCACCACCACCTGCTGCCCATGCACCTTGTGGCAGCATGCCAGCGGCTGCACCGCCACCGCCTGCTGCGCGCAGACCTGGCTGCTGCACGCCAGGGGCTGCACCACCACCTGCTGCCCATGCACCTTGTGGCAGCATGCCAGCAGTCGCACCGCCACTGCCTGCTGCACCCAGACCTGGCTGCTGCACGCCAGGGGCTGCACCACCACCTGCTGCCCATGCACCTTGTGGCAGCATGCCAGCAGTCGCACCGCCACTGCCTGCTGCACGCAGACCTGGCTGCTGCACGCCAGGGGCTGCACCACCACCTGCTGCCCATGCACCTTGTGGCAGCATGCCAGCAGTCGCACCGCCACTGCCTGCTGCACCCAGACCTGGCTGCTGCACGCCAGGGGCTGCACCGCCACCTGCTGCCCATGCTCCTTGTGGCAGCATGCCAGCGGCTGCAATGCCACTTGCTTTCACACCAAGAATCGGCAGCGTGTCATTGGCAGCAGAACCATTGGCTGATTGCTGATCCAATAGCTGCGTGCCAGTAGCCACACCACCTGCTGCTGCCCCTATTCCTGCCACTGCAGGCAGGGTGCCAATGATGGCAGCTGCAAGTGTGGGCACCTCCTCATCGTCACTGCTGCTGCTGCTGTCGCTGCCGCAGCTGCTGCTGCTGTCGTTGCCAAGCTCGCTAGAAGCGAGGGGGTTCGCACCCTTGGGTTGAAGCCTGCCATTTGAGAGTCGCAACAACTCAACAGCTGCTTTGTGCAATGCTTTTGCTGCAGCATTCTGCATTGTTGTATCACTGCCAAATATCCCATTCAACACGATATGCAATGCAATTATGTTGGCGGAGCCCGGAGCGACATGAGCTGCTGCAGTGTAGCAGACAAGCATATTGGCTCTTGAAGATTTTCCAGTGGAGCTGAATGTAAGAAAGGAGGCTGCACGGTGCACATTCTGACATTTCATCCCACGCATGTGGAACCTCTTCCTCATCCTGGAGAGGCTGGCGGTATTTGCCTTGCCCCTCTTGGATGAGGCTTGGCATTCTTCGTGCAACTCCTCCTCGTGGCTCCTGCCAGCTGCTTTTTTTCCAGCCTTGTGCTTGCCGGTCATTGCCACCTGGACCACGCATTGTGCATCGTTGCTACAGGGACGGGTGGCCCTTTCCTCCTGCTGCAAGAGGTTGCTTACCTACTTGGCGTGTGTTGCTCTGCGATTTCGCGTTGTGCCGTGCGGTACCACACCAAAACTACAGAGCACCAACGACGGAGCTAGCGATTTGGGACATTGTACCTGCAGCGTGCAAGCCTGCAGGTACAATGTAACCGCCTGCCGCAACCGCTGCTTGGCTCTGCGGCGTTCGCACTTGCTGGCCCAGCTTGACGTGCGCAAAGCTAACAGCTACGCAATGTGCCTAACGTTGACGTGCGCCCAAGCAGGCTGGCTCACCTGCCTGGCCGACACCGGAATCGCCGCTGTGAGCCCGCTTCCACTGTGCGATGGCTAGCTGGGCTACGCGGAACAGACGGGGCCCACTTGGGACATGTTTCCCTTTTTCGTCTTCTTCAAGTTAACCAAAAACGTGCCATATGTGACCGGGAGACCTAACTGGGGTGACCCACTACCCTGGCCAGGACTTCTTCCTGTTTATCCACTAGCTGCTGCTTTGTCGATGCTGATGCTACATTTTGTAGCCTAGACATGCTGAGCATCGCGCAGCCACTCGCCACCCCCATACTCGCCAAGCTGCTAGTTCTGGAAAACAGTCACACCTCGCCTGTGACCTCGCCTCGCCTCGCTGGGCCTAGGGGCGAGGCTGGCTTGGTGAGGCGGCGAGGGCCCATGCACGCAAATCTGGTGGCATGGGCATCTCGACCTCGCCTCGCCATTGGAATCGCGCGAGGCGAGGTAGGGCGGTTGGGGGCGGTTAGAGGGACATGGAGACCTCGCCGCCTCGCCTCGCCGCCTCGCCTCGAAAAAGCACCCCATGCACCTCGCCTCGCCTCGCCTCGACATTGGAATAGGGGCCTAAGCGCTCCGACTGGCCTGGCAGCTACCCATGCTGTGGCCATGCCGAAGGATTGCAGTGCCCCTCACCCGGCTGCCCAGGGGGGCCCGGGGGAAGGATTAAGGCCTAGAGGACTAAGGCGATAGGGTTGATGTGCGTGTCATGGCATTCTACAGGGCACCAACTAAAAGAAAACCTACCCCTGGTAAGCAAAACGCCCCGCCCAGCCCCGCCCAGCCCAGCCCAGCTCAGCCCAGGACCGGGGCCGCTATGCCGTCCAAGGCGCAAGACCAGGAGCTGGTACCAGTAGTGCAGTAGTGTATGGCTACTTGGTTACAGCTTACACATTTGTCATGCTAGCACGGCGGCAAAGCTGTCGTGCGTTTGCGCCGTATGCCGTGTAGAGCAGACAGCATACCAACAAACATTGCAACCGCCTCACGCACACCAACCGACGTTCTCGATATCGGTTTTTTTACCCCGTCCCGTTCCCGGCTGCAGACTACGCAACTATGTCTTACAATCAGCCCGCTTATACTCATCCTACGGCTGGCAAGTATCACAACCCCTGGCTCAAGCCCCTGCCTGCTGGTCGGGCACGCGCCTACAACCTCGCATACAAGGCGACCACAACGGTCCTGTTTGCACTTTCTGTATACGGAGCCGTGGAGGTCGCTCGGGGCTGCTACTACATTGCTGTGGACAACCGTTCTCATGCGCAGAAGGTTGGAGGCATGCTGGCCACAGCACCACCCAGCAGGCTTTACATAGACAGTACATGCCGGTCATATGTGTTGTCACAACCCCACACTGCAGGCGGGCGAGGAGAAGCAATGAATAACATTGTACTCCCTACAGGCCTGCAGCAGTCATTACATGTGGAGCACGCTCTAAGCAGCTGAAGACGAGGGAATCTAGCAGCATGCATTTACTGGACTGTTTTGGAAGGGGCCTGAAGGGGCCTGCCAGCCTGCCAGCTTCATGCAACCAGCTTTGATGTTCCTAATGCTGTGTGTTCCTGCCCCTGCTGTTGGCACTGGTGTCAGCTGCCGAGCCCTTCAATAGCGATGTTGTAGTGCCAGCAGGACCAGCCCACCTCCCTCCCCTTCACGGTGCGTTTGAGCATGTCTACAAGGGAACACGGTTGTCCTGTGGAAGGCAGCCCGGTCCTCTGGGTGGCAGCCATTCCTATCACCCTTGAGCATCTGTATGGCAGGTGGACAGGCAGGCACATAGGCAGGTGGACATGGTGATGGTGGACGAGCACCTGAGGGGGCGGGCAGCCCAGCGGTGTTTACCAAATCATACTAAATGAATCGCCTTCACATGTGCATGTGCTCGGGGCGTAAGGCAGCAGTAGGTAGTGGCGGCGGCATCAGTCTGCGCCGTGCCTGAACTATTGTTTGGCTTTCTAATGTCAGGGTCTACGCTGTTGGGCGTGTATGGTGTATAAACAACCATCACTGTGTTTCGGTTGCACGGCAAACATGCACTAATGCAAATTGAAGACGCTCTATTGTACGGGTTCTGGCGACACCCTACTTTGCTTCAGGATGTAGCAGTGCCCTCTTGTAGCAGTGCTTTCAAACACCGTATCCTGTTATCCCCTTTATCCCAGCCAGCATATACATCTCATGATGGCTAGCCAGCCATAGCGCAAGGCAAGCTGTAAAATATGGCACTTAATAGCGAAAGCTGTCTATGCCGCCAAAAACACCGATATACATCTTCTGTTGGCTAGCCGGGGCTGTGCCTCGCATACTATCTGCGGTGGCCCTGGCCCCAGCCCCAGCAACCTGCCCGCAAGCTGCATGACGTGGCAAACAGCTGCTTGGTGTCTGTACAGCAAGAGTAGCTCAGATGCCAAATTATATGGCATGGCAAGCATGCACTAATGCAAGCACAGTCCTGGCATAAGACAGTGACATCGTGCGTTAGGCTGCAGTCGTTGTGATACACCTAACAAACCTGACAATCACCATGGTCCTGGCTGCGAGTTCTCCGCACCCACCAGTACCCTCCCTGCCGGCTGCATGTTTAACAAGGCAGCTGCAGGTGGCTTTTGAAACAGGTGGGACACATGAGAAAGATGCTGCTGAGCATGCTAGGCATCCTCACCCTCCTCCTCCTCCTCCTCTGCTCCATCCCCTTGTGCAGGTTCTGAGGTTGCATCAGCTCCCCATCCCCCCTCCTCTTCCTCACCCACCCCACCTTCCATGAGCTCAGGCTCTGCAACCGGCCCCTCCCCCGCACCCTCCCCACCTTGACCGCTGTCTGGGCCATGCTGACCTCCCCTGTCACCACCCCAAGACACGTCCTCTGTTGCCCTCCCATCATCTTCCTCCTGCCCGGCATTCAGCCCTTCCTCTTCCTCCTGCCCGGCATTCAGCCCTTCCTCTTCCTCCTGCCCGGCATTCAGCCCTTCCTCTTCCTCCTGCCCGGCATTCAGCCCTTCCTCTTCCTCCTGCCCGGCATTCAGCCCTTCCTCTTCCTCCTGCCCGGCATTCAGCCCTTCCTCTTCTTCCTGCCCGGCATTCAGCCCTTCCTCTTCCTCCTGCCCGGCATTCAGCCCTTCCTCTTCCTCCTGCCCAGCATTGGACGCCTCCACTTCCTCCCCCTCCTCAGCCCCCACCTCGTCCAGCTCCTGCCCCTCACCACCTGGCAAAGGGCCTGGCTGCAGGGAGAAGCCCGCCTCGCTGGCCTCTCCACCTGGCACCGGGACCAGTCGTTCTGGGGCTTCTGCTTCTTCGCCCTCCCCAGCCTGACCAAGCGGACCGTCTAGACTAGGTTCAAGGCCCAGACCGTCGTCGCCGTCGCCCGCAAAGGCTAGCGCTGACATAGACGCTTCGCCCGCAACCAGGTCAGCAGAGGAGTGGGCTCGTAGCGGTCGATGGACAGCTGCATTGTCAGCCTCATTGTGGTCGGACTGAGGTGCGGCTGCACGCTCAGCTTTCAAAGCAGCAACGCGCCGCTGGGCCTGCCGCTTGCGTTGTAGTGCCTGGATCTGGACCACTTTGCGCTCCATGTCAGCGTCGACAGGCACCCCATCTATGTGGGTCACGGGTGGCCGTTGCTGACTGACAGGCGACTGGCTTGCCTTGTCAGCGGCTGCGGCGCGCTCGGCCTTCAATGCAGCCACGCGCCGCTGAGCCTGTCGCCGGCGTTGTAGTGCCTGGATTTGCACAACCTTGCGCTCCATGTCGGCAGTGACAGGCACGCCGTCAATGTGCGTCACGGCTGTTGTCGCAGCCTCAGACTGACTGACCCTGGCCTCTTCAACCTCCGTCAATGTTGCATCAGCTGGGTGGTAGGTGTCCACATCCTCCACAGAGTGGACCGGCATCCCGGCCACCGCACCGGCGGCCGTCCCGGTGCCGTGCGCTGCCAGTGCCTCTGCTCGCTGGGCTTTGAGGGCCGCCACACGGCGCTGCGCCTGCCGCTTCCTCTGCAGCGCCTGGATCTTTATGACTTTGCGTTCCATGTCGGCATTGATGGGAACACCGTCAATGTGCGTGACGCCGAGCTGGTGTTGGCTGGCTGAC
This sequence comes from Haematococcus lacustris, assembly GCA_030144725.1. Lineage (NCBI taxonomy): Eukaryota > Viridiplantae > Chlorophyta > Chlorophyceae > Chlamydomonadales > Haematococcaceae > Haematococcus > Haematococcus lacustris. The sequence goes on along the minus strand of JASKMD010000025.1, from coordinate 2,204,337 downwards.
GTATGGCCGACGGCTGCAGCGCGCTCGGCCTTGAGTGCAGCAACTCGCTTCTGTGCCTGCCGCTTGCGTTGCAGCGCCTGGATTTTGATCACTTTGCGCTCCATCGCTTCATCTACTTCAACGCCATCAATGTGCGTCACTGCGACCGCCGCACCAGCCTGTGCCCCGGCTTCAGCTGCGGCAGCTGCAGCCTGACGAGCGGTGAGTTGTGGAGCTCGTGAAGCGACCTGCCTGCCATCATACTGCTGCTCCTCTTCGTCCTCCCACGTGCTGGCTAGGTGCACGGCGCGCGCCAGCTTTTCAAGGTCCGCCGCCGGCACGTCCATGACTTGCCGTACATGGGCGCGAGGGCCAGCGGCAGCTGCTACAAGCTGCAGGTTTAGCTCCGGCTCCGGGCTGAGCGGGGCCAAGGCAGCAGCCAGGGCCACAGCACGCCGGGAGTCTGATGTGATGGTGGCAGCATCCAGAAGCTGCGATAGAAGGCTGCCCAGTAGGGCGTCCACCAGCACAAGTCCTGCTGGCAGGGCCTCAGGCCGTGGTACAGCCACTGCAGGCAGGTAAGCAGCAGAAAGAGCAGCAGGCAAGCACATACTGTCCATGGGCCCGGCGTTTGGGGTCCCTATCAAGGCAGCATAGTGAGAGGCAGGCAGGAGGATGAGGCGGTGGGAAGGAAGCATTACAGCGGGTCAAGGAGTTGAGGATGTGTGGTGGCTGCTGCCAGCTGCAGCCAAGGGAGGATGCGGGTGTGCAGTGCCAGCTGAAGACAGCTCCAAGGGAGTTGTAGCCATTGGGGCGCAACACACATGTCGCAAAGCAATGCACCAGAGGCACGCAGCATGCACACATGGGCAACAATGGACACCATCCAGCTTACAGTACCCACCTAAACCTATGCCACCCAGCCAGCCAGCCATTTTAACCATGCGGCATGCACACATGGGCATGGCTAGACACCATGCAGCCCACAGTACCTGGAGACCTAGGACAAGACCTAGACCCCTGCAACCAGCCAGCTCCTGGCTTTCTTCAGGCCATTCAACCTACCCCTGGCTGCCTCTCCCTGTCCTTGTCACTTTCCTGCCCAGTATCTTGCCTAACACCCACAACTATGCAACCCTTCACCCAAGTCATCTGAGTCACCCAAGTCGCCCGAGTCATCTGCGCCACCCCAGTCACCTGATTCCAAGCTCGATATCCTGAGCTCCGCGATCAAGTCCTGGCGCCGCATCCTGCCTTCATACATGATGTTCTGGGCAGCTCGCCCCCTCAGCAGCCGCTGCAGCAGTGTGGCGGCCGTGTCGCGATCCATGGCGTCAGCACCCTGCCCAGGCACTGCCGTGCTGGGGGGCGGCAGCTCCGGTGTACCCGGCCGCTCGACCACGCGAGTGACTGTCCGGCGGTTTTTAGTGAGACTGGAGGGTGACAGCGCGCGACCCCTGCCACCCGGCTGCCCCGACTCCGGGCTGCCCGAAAACATGGCCCCCGCACCAATTGTAGGGTCCTTGGTCATCCCGGTCGCGGCGCGCAGGCTGGCCACCGCAGCGGCTGCCGAGCCGCCGGGAAGGTGGTGGATCAGCCCGGCCTCTAGCTCTTTCAGTGGGCTGGGCCAGCACTCGCCGAACCCGCGACCGCGAGTTGTCTTAGCCAAGTCAAGCAGGTCGTTGATGGCCTTGAGGTCACGCTGCACGCAGGCCTCTTTGCGCTGCTTGTAGCTCAGCTTGACTGGGGCGGTTGGTGCGGAGATCTGTGTGTCAGGAGATGTTCATATCTGTGGTCACTGCACGCTAGTGTGTGATGGAGGACCCATGTGTGATGGATATGGTGAGCAGCAGCATCATCAGTAGGCTTAGAGATAACTAGCATCAGCGATTCCCAGGCTGTCAGCAGCGGGGTGTCATTGTCAAGGACCCAAGATAGGGAGCAGCACCAACACTGGCGAGCAAGCAGCAGAGGGTTACACGACAGGGTGGCTGGAACTAGGCAACCCTCTGTGTAGAGGTCCAGGGGCAGGGCTGGGGTAGAGCCTCGTGGTGTGATGGGGACAAGGCGGGTCAAGGTGAAGCTGGTAAGGTGGCAGGTCCTGGTGGTGCTGGTGCAGCCGCATAGCTTGCCCAAGGCGGGTCAAGGTGTGAGAAGCACTGGACAGTGGGAGGGTGTTCTTGCACATGGGAGCTTAGGGTGATGCCTCACCTTTGGGTTTAGCAGGCGTGGCGGCAGGTACGCTTCCAGGTCCGCAATGCCTTGCAGGTTCACTGGCTGGTAGCCGTCCGTCTCAATCAGCCTGCCCTGCACAACAGGCACAGCTCGCCTGATGTGAGCCTGCTCTGCCCTGCAACAACCCCTGCCATCCATAGCATGCCGCCCTGCCCTGCAACACTATCCTGCCATGCCCTGCTTAACTTCATACCCTGCTCTCCACACTGCCGTCACAGACCTGCCCTCTGCATAACAGGCACAGCAGGCTATACCAGGCACTGTCTCAGGACATGCAGCTCAGGCTGTGGAGCTAGGGGTGGGGACTAGGACTAGGACCCATGCTGCCCTGATCCACGCCCTCTACTCAGCACCCCTGCATAGACACACAGCGCTGCAGTACAGATGCTCGCCCGGTGGCTAAAAACAGGACAAGAACAGTCAAGTTGGAACAATTGCAACCTGGCAGTAGCCAGAGTAAAATTGGGATTTAATGGTTCAACCGGGGCTTTGCGGGAATGAGAGTGAGAGACACCCCTCACAGTGCAGGGATGCCTTGATGAGATCAGAACAGATGGCTGTTGAGGTCATGGACATGTGGTCTGCAGCAACGCAGCCTGCACATGCCATGCTCTGGTGATGACCTGTATGTGACCAGTGATGGCCGTTGGGATCCTAGCTGCTGCATGGGGACAAGAGGTGAACAAGTTTGGACGCAAGCCTGGTACAAGCTGACAGCAAGCAGTGATGCAGTCATGTTGCTGTGATGCAGTCATGTTGCTGAGGTTGATGCCATGCTCATGGTGTGCAGGAAGCACCTCTGTGGCAATACAGCGGACTCACATTGGGCTTGGCTTCGGGGAAGCGGCCTTCCCGCTGTACCGGTGCATAGGTGGTTGAGCTGTAATTGGCGTACCGCTCCACGATGCCGGGGCGCACCAGGCGCCGGGGCTTCTCGGCGTACTTGCGCGACTCAAGCAACTGACGCATGGTCTTGATGCGTGCGGCCTGAATCTCCGCGAACCGCGAGCTCTTCGCTTCGAGCTGCGCGACCTTCCGAGCCTCTACACGTGACGCGCAGCGCTCATCGAACTCCTCTTCGCGCACCTGCAGCAACATGAATCCGGCGACGCCGGTCAGCAAAGCTGGCCCAGCCGGCAATGCCTGTCATTATGCCCAGGGCATGACGCGCCCGGATAAGGAGGGGTGGGCTGGCATGGCATCTACATGCAGCTGCAGGTGCTGACTCTCCAGCCTCCAGTGACCCAGTGCTTGTCACTCCATCACAGCTGTTGCCTCCGCATGGAGGTCAGAAAACTACTGGGACCCCATGAAGCCCCTCAGGCACAAAGACAACTACCCTGTCTCAGACTGCCCAGACGCTGCCCTAACTACAGGGCTGTCGCACCAAGGGAGTCGTGTTGTTGACATGCCTAGTCTCTGATCTGGGCTGCATCTCCTGCTGCAGACACACTGGGCTGTGTGCTATGCCACTGAGCCTGAAATGTCACCCACACACAGCCTGTTGCTCCACGATCCACAATACAGGCGCAGTGCATCAATGCTTCACATCTTCAAACTTCAGCTCACTGATGCTGCTGATATCACAGGCACTGCCCTGATGCTACGCTGTGGAGCTCAATTGAGTGTCAGCACCATGGCAGTATGCCAAGGCTTGCAGCCGCTCCTCATGCTGCAGCCACGGGCGCATGACCCATGCGTGCTGCCTGCCATTTCGTGGCAACCATTAGAGCACACCACCGCGCAGATGTTGGTGCGCAGCAGTGGCCTGGCAGACTGAGCGCTGAGCGGTGCCTAGTGCTGCATGTACAGTCCTGGCTGCTAGTGCTGTGGCTGATAAGTTCTGCAAAGCCTGTGCGTACTAGGAACAGCTGAACCCTGGACAGCTTTGGCAGCCATTGTGAACTGGGATGGCAGGGAGTTTGAAGTCAGGTCTCTAAGCCTGCTGTCGCGGGCATGTGCCTGCATAGCCATCTGTCTGCTGTGGGCGCACGGAGGGACCAGGAGGTACCTGTTCGACCTAGCTGCTGGCGCTGGCAGCAATACTGGGAATACATTGCCATGAGTGGGCACGCATGCACCACCTGTCACACCTGGATAGCCTGCTGCAGCAGCACCAGCCGCTCGTCCTGGACGCCCAGGATTTCCTCCTCCCGTTCATCCCACTCACGTGCCTCCCATTCCTCAATCATCTTCTGCCTTAGAGGCAGCTGGCTCAGGTCTGAGACGGGGGGCAGGCTGGCCTCAAACTTGCGCTTCTCACGCAGCTTCTCTATGCGCCGGATATCCTGCAGCCCAGGGGGCAGCCCCTCCCCGAACTTCAGGTCCTTCAGCTGTAGCAGCTCAGGCCCCTCGCAGTTGTTGCGGGCTGAGAGGTATTGCTGCTTAAGGCTGGGCTCCTTGGGTGGTGCCAAGTCTGGCTGCCAGGGGGTTGTCTGTGCTTCTGACTCCCTGTAATCTGACTGGGTGCCAATGGTCTTCGACTTTGGAGCTGGAGGCTGGGGGCTGATAGGGGGTGCAGGGACAGCTGCTGTGCGCTTGATCAGCACTGGTTCGGGTGCGGCCAACAAGGGCCGTCGGAAGTACAGGTAGCGCTGCTGGCCTGCCACCACAGTGGGCTGGCTTCTTTGTGTCATGTCAGCAGCGTCCTTCACTTCTGGGTGAAAGGTGCGGTCTACGAAGGCCGGCACCTTCTCTGTGTTCTTCAGCCTGCATGTAGAAATTTTGTAGAGGCCCAACATCGCGCACCACACCGTGCAAGAAACAGTGCATTTGTGGGATGGTCCTCACCTGTACCCGGAAGCCGGGTAGTGTGGCAGCTCGGAGAACATGTTTGGGTAGTCAGGGGCTCGCTCCACTGAAAAGCCACCGGCCACGGTCTGCTGGCGGTAGTGATCGCGTGCCCCAGACACCGTGTAACATGTGTCTGCGGCGCGTCAAGTGGTGGGGCACATCTTCGAACGTTTCTAAGCATTTCAAGTAGACGGGGGACTCCTTAGCGATAACGTACCGTAAAGAGCATCAAATGGCCGAGTAGGCTGAGCCATTTCCACAGCTCGTCCAGACCAGCGCGGCCTCAATCTAGCCAGCGGAAAACCGCGGCGAGGTTGTCAGCATTTGTCCGGCTAAGCTTTATGAAAAGACTTAAAACCGCTCTGCCATCGAGCACAGTGATTTCAAACATTGCATGTCAAATCAGAAGCGCCGTTACATCATGCTGGTTCCCATCGCGCTTGGTGTGCTGTATCCATAAGTAAAGTGGGTGACCACTATGACACCGAACCTGACATAGGCTGTGTACAAAAGTTGGTGACCTGACCTGCCTGAGATGCCCACCCAGGGCCAGGAGCACCCTGACCTGGGCTACAAGCGCCCACCCAAGGCCCAGCAGCATGGGTGCATGTGAGTGTGAATCTTCGCTTGAATGGTAAGTTACAAGGGTGCATGCTAAGCAGTGTCAGATGGCAAGGGCGGGCCAAAGATGTTAGATGTATCATGGTGTGCAGCAGGCACCCTTTCAGCTGTGATGTCCATGAGGCCCATGTCAAGGCTACAGGCACGATTGCTTTACCGTACTTGCTTGTCGCCTAGGGTACCTAAGAGGGTGAGATGTGGTGGGTTGGTCATGGAGTAAAAGAGTAGTTGACTGTGCCATGCCTAACCTGGTGTCACCGTGCCACCTGTCGTGTGTGCCTTATGTGCATGGCTGCAGTTGGAGAAAGAGATGGCGGATGTGTCCATGGAGCGCCATGGGCGTGTCAAGCAGCTGGTGGTATTACTTTGATGCAGCTAGCATTGGCACCCGGGGAGGCTGGGGTGCTGATGTGGTGTCGTGAGCCTGCTGCAAGGCGATGTGCTGGCCTAGGGGCACAGGCCAGCGGGGCAGGGTGGTGCTAGTGGATGAGCCCCGCACCAGCCGGGTCAGCTCAGCAGTGAATGGCCAGCAGCCCTGTGAGGAGGAGCTGGACCATAACCAGCCCACCCGGCCTGCAGACTGGAAACCCCTAGCAGGGCAGGTCGACCTGCGCCCCAGCCTAGAGCCAGCAGCGTGACCAGCCATTGCGGGGCATGATGTGGTGCCCGGTAGTGGCACCATGCAAGCCCCCACAGCCCCCATGCAGCAGCCAGGAAGCCCCACAGCCAGTAGCCTCGGAGCCTGGGCCCAACACTCCCCCGCCAGCCAACCGCACCAAGGCTGAGCAGGCAGCTGAGCCCACCGAGCCCACCAAGGCAAAGCCAGCACCATAGCCAAGCAGGTGGCAGGACAGGGACTGCAATGTAGTTCTGAACATGCAGCGCATTTGGGAGAGCAGGTGGCGCCCGCTGGAGATGTGCTGGTGGCCAGAGCAGACAGCACTGCCAGCCAAGGGCAAGGAGTACCCAGGCCTGGGCTACAAGCGGCTGCGAGACAAGCCACCCAAGGCCCGCTGAGGCACAGTAGCGTGTGTCTCCCTTTGAGCTGCCATCAGCTCACAATTAGCGGATGTTTGTCATGCCAAATCTACACCATAGCCCTCGCGGTCAGGCAATATCGCAGGTGGTAGGCTCTCATGCACCATGTCCATACTCCACACAGCCCATTAACACCATTTGAGTAGTCCCGCTATTGACCCCTAGTGGTCCCTTGTGGTCCGGCTCAAATGGAGGCCCTAGCGAGGGACAAGGGGGCTGAACACCACACAGTAATCTTTACACTGACACAGCTGATCAGAATAGAAGACATCCTCAATGCGGAACATCTGTTACTACCCCTGTGAACATGCTTCAGGAATGTCCGTCCGTCACATCAGCAGGCATCAACGCTGCAGGCTGCAGCAATTGGCTGCAGCCATCTTCCCTAAGTCGATACCAAGTGCGCCAGGTCTTGTGAATGAGTCGAGAAGACCAAGCGCTAATCAGCTGCATGGCTAATGGCGGTTTATAGGTGGTGGGGCCAGCCCTACAATGTGGGTAGAGGGGCTGCACAGGCCATCGTCAGCTCCTGGCACTGAGGAGCCCACCAGCCTCACAGTGCAGGCTGTACCACCTTGGTAGGGGGTGCTGCAGAAGTCAGCCATGCTGAAGGACTGAGCCAGCTTCACTGTCAAGGTGCTGTTCAGCACACTGGTGTAGGTGGAGAGCGGGACCTGCAAGGGGCACACAGGCCGTGCGGCAGTCTTGGTGGATGGTCACCAACCCAAGCATTGCAGGATGGGCTGCATGGGCTGTATGTCTGCTGAACATTTGCTGAGGAAGTGGGTTGGTTAATTAGTTAAAGTAGAGCTGGGAGTTGCATAGTCAGCTGTGGTGGGTCCCGCCACTCACATGTATGTAGGGCAATGCCATCAGTCTGCGTACAGAGAAGGACAAGTCCATTCCATTCAAGGTGATTGCAATCACATCTGCCTGCAGCGCTGCTGAGAAGAAGATGTCAATCGCATCGACACTCATTTGGCTGCAGGGGCCTGACGAGCCACCGTGGTACTGCAGGCTGAAGCTCAGACTGGTCTGCCCACCGTTGACCGTACTGCAAGGCAGCAGCATGGACCCGCTTGCTTGCATCAAACCGACAGGAAGGCAGCATGCAAGCATGTAAGCATGATGCGAGTCTCCGCATGTGTCAAGGAAACCTTTCTTGTAACCAAGACCCATCAATTACGCCAATGCTGGCTAACCTGCTGTCATAGGCCAGGGAGTAGGCCGCATTTGCCATGGTCACTGGGTACAGGCTGGGCCTGGGCTTGCTGTAGCGCACCACTCCCTCAGGGCAGCAGGGAGGCACCTCTAGGCCGCCATTGGTAAACAGCTGCACAGCAGGGCGCAGGGGAGACTCTGTAGGGTTGGCAGCAGCACCATGCAGCCCCATGCCTTCCTGCAGGCCATCTGACATGACATGGCGTTATGTTTCAGCTGAACAGGACCACCTCCTCTCCCACTCGCTGCAAGGGTCAGGCGCAAGTGGGTGCAAGACAGGCCTAACATGCAGCTAGCTTGCTTGTCACGGCTCGAAAGCCACATTATTGACTGTGTGGGTCATGGTGCTGGGCTTCAGGCCGGGCGAGGATGAGCTCAGTGTGGGGTTATGGAGGATTTGGGCCCTAATTCCCAAGTTGGGCAGCCGGGTGAGAGGCTGAGCAGACGCAGGCCAGAGCCAAGAGTGCTGGCTCCGGCTCAGGCAGGATGAGCCTGACACGCCACTGGGTCAGCCAGAGGGAAGAAAGAAAGACAGACTACGCCCTCACCGTCAGGCGTGCATCAAGGGAGGAGAGTAGCCTCGGGGCGAGCCCTTGCTACCCTCCCATGTCAACCAGGGGGGATAGTCAGGCCTGATGGCTTACGTGCTGCTGCTGCTGCTGCTGCTGCTGTGCCTGTGAGGGCTCATTATGGTGCAGATTGATGAGGTGGCATTGGGTGGAAGATATGAAAGAGTGCGCAGGACACAGGTGCCAGGGGACTCACCACCCGGGGCGTGTTCTTTGCTGTCTGCAAGCCGTGCAGGAAGATGTCACACGCATTGTCATCAGCGGCATAGGTGGACTTGGGGCAGGGGAAGCGATTGAGATCTGGGGCGGCTGTAGAGTCAATGGCAACCTCCAGGGACAGGGACTGACCTGCATGGGTGGTCACATGCTAGGGTCTGGAACAGCAAATGGCTGTCTAAGCGCGGGCACTGTCAAAAGAAGGCAGGGCGGGAGGGCTGTAGCAAGCCTGCCTGCATGATGAACATAAACCTCAGACTTGCGCGGCTAGCGGCCAACTCCCTTCACCCAGTTATGGCAGCTTGTCTTGCCCCGTGCCAAGACAGCATTGTCACCCACCAGGCCGCATGGAGTCGACGTACAGGGGTGAGGTCAGGGACACCATGAGGCCGTAGCTCCTGTCCGTGTAAGTGTACTGCGGCACCCTGTTGCCAGCTGCATCCTGCACGTTCACGTTCCTGATAAAGGGCTTGGCCGCGTCGGTGACCACCATGGAGATGCCCGTCAGGGTCTGGTTGCAGCAGTTGCCACTGCGATAGCTGACGCTCTGGCAGGCAGCACTGGCTGGTTTAGCCTGAAGGGAAAAGGTGCACCGCATCGATGAGGACAGGCTGTGATAAGAGAAAGTGAAGGACTTGGAACAAGAATCAGCAGGTGACACCCTATGGTTGGCGGTATGTCAGCTTGACGGCCAGCCAGTGCTGGCATGCCGTGGAACTGCCAGTGCCACCCACCGACAGTTGGTAGCTGTACACAGTGAGGGGAGGGTAGCCACGGCGCATGCTTGGCTCTGACCATGCACTGTTGAAGGACAGCTGCCACCTGCTGCTGGTGTCGATCAGTGGACTCAGGCAGTCGCATGGGCTAACTGCCAAGGGTGGAGCTGGTGGGGGTGATGGGGGAGGTGGTGGGGGGGGAGGAGGGGGGGGAGGGGGGGGAGGAGGAGGGGCTGGTGAGGGAGGGGGAGGAGAGGGGGAGGGGGGAGGGGGGGAGGGGGGAGGGGGTGAAGGGGGTGTTGGTGATGGGGGAGGAGGCGGAGGTGGCGGAGGTGGAGGGGGTGGAGGGGGTGGGGCTGGTGATGGCGGGGGTGGAGAGGGTGGGGGCGGTGAGGGAGGGAAGGGGGAAGGGGGGCCTGGAGATGGGGGAGGGGGAGGGGGAGGGGGTGGGGGAGGGGGGGGAGGGGGAGGTGGCGGGGTAGGAGGAGGGGGAGAAGGAGAGGGTGGGGGAGGAGAAGGAGAAGGGGAGGGAGGAGGAGGAGAGGGCGGAGGGGAGGGAGACGGAGGTGAGGGGGAGGGGGGCGGGGAGCGGTCTGCAAGGACGATGGGTGGCGGTGGTGGCGTTGGCAAGACTGTCACGCAGGTAGAGCAGCAGCGGTGCTGGCTTGATTCAAAAGTGCTGTACTTCCAGGTGCCATCTGAGTTCTGGGAGAAGCTGGTGACATTGTTGCAGGTTGGGCCTCTTCGAAGCTTCAAGCACACCACGCTCTGGTCTGCAGAACTGGCATTGAGCCGCACAGCTGTGACGCGGACCTTGCCAGTGGCAAACTGTGTGTCAAAACTGCACGTGCAAGGGGGCAAGCAGGCAAGCAGGCATACCATCTGCGAACACACAGAAGTACCCCAGTTTCTTCTGGTGACTGCATGAGCAGTGCCAGGTGACTGCAACAGGTATACACAGGTATACAGTTTACAGGTATACAGTACTGTATGGCTGCCAGCGCCGGTGCGGTGCAGGGCATCCTGTGACAGCAAGAGCCTCGACACCTACTAGGCAGTCTTTGTCTGGCCATTGATTGTTGCGCCCATGAAAACAGTGCTGCAATCCTTCCCTGCAAAGGAAAGAGCACAGTAACATGCATAGGACTGCTCTGTACCCCAGGCAAACCGATGTTTTTCAAGTGCCAACAAGTGCCCACTCACGAACTTCAAACTCAATCTTAGCCAGACTGTTTATCAGCTTGTTGCAGCATGTGATGGCTGGGTTGCAGTACACCTGCAGAAAGGAGAAGCAAGCTATGGCACTATACCTCCTGGCTCTGCCATTAGCGTTATGGGAACAGGTCAATGCTCATTAGACACACCTGCTGTATCTGAAAACAGTACTGAACAAACTCCGCTGCATTGGTTTGACCAATGTAGCTTAAGCGGTATGGACCAGCTCCACACTGTCTCGTTTCACAGACGCAGTAAGGGAAGGTGGAAAGGGCAGCTGTATTGTCTGGTGCAGAGCCACCCATCACCCAATCAGAGCCAACGGTGTCAGGAGGAGAGTCTTGGTCAGAGTCAGGAGGCGTTTGAGCAAGGCCTGTGCAACACGGACCGAATGAAGGGGACCGTTACAAAGCAGCGCAGAGGCATGGCAGGCAAGGCATAGACCTACCATTTTGAATCCAAACAGCAGCAAGCAGGAGGATGAGCAGGGTGCGGCGTCGCCGCAAGCCCATTCTTCTGGGCCTGCGCGCAATAGGAACAGCTGACAGCTGCCGCCGAGAGCTGACGGCAGGGGCGATGCTGCCTACGACATGATTGGGACAACTTCTAGTGATGGCATTGTTCCACCTTTGCGTGCCCGGGTTAGTAACTTAGCCTATTCAAATGTCGCTGATCACAGCTGATGGGCCACGCTGATCCCTAGATGTTTGCTGCGTCCTCGCAGTGAATAGAGCAGCTACAGCCTTCGCGCAGTGTCCCGTGTTATGGACAGCTTTCAAATCACCAGTGGCGCCCAACCGCAACTGACGATAGTAAGTACTGCTGGCACTGCAGGCACATCAACAACAGCTTGGGGAGAAGACCGCAGCTTTACGGAATTGTGTGACGGCAAACTATGTCAGCTTACCACCTGGCTATTGTGGTGTTGCTTTCAGGATGTCCCAACATGGGGTTGGTAATCTTCATGCAAGTTCTCGCTACATAGTGCACCGATTATGTTAGCGTTTGTTGCATTGACACCGGCGAATTACTCCGCATCTACTGGCAAGCGGCGAGTTAATCCTTGCATCAGAGTCCATGCCGGCGCAAGCGAGCGCGGACACACTTCAGCTGCTCACTATCGATTGGTCTAGTGGTGAGTAGAGGCACCAATGAGCGAACTGCGCTTGGCATCGAGCCGGAAGTACAATCACATTTCAGCCCGCCAGGCTCGCTCCGCGAGCCTCTTATTGGTGCAGGCGGTGTTGGAGGGCCATCGTTGGGCAAGTTACTACTCGACATTGTTGCATACGCGTGAAACGTGCGTCTCTCTCTTAGGAATGGAGACCCCCATCCACAAAATGGCATGTTGTGAGCTGACCATTGTGAGTTTCCAGACTTTCGACTAGTAACTCTGTTCCTTACTCAACGTCACAGCTGCTGGAGAAGAAAGCATGGCAATTAGAGGATCAGGCCTGCTCCAAATGACATTGGCGTGACCCGACTTTGCCTTGCAGGAATGACTAGCCTACTCCGACCGCCCCCCCTCCTGCTGCACCCCCCTCCTGCCCCTGACCTGCCCCCCCCTCCTGCTGCACCCCCCTGGCAGCAGCAGGCAGCTGGTGCTGGTGCCGCCCCTGACCTACCCCCCCCTCCTGCTGCACCCCCCTGGCAGCAGCAGGCAGCTGGTGCTGGTGCCGCCCCTGACCTGCCCCCCCCTCCTGCTGCACCCCCCTGGCAGCAGCAGGCAGCTGGTGCTGGTGCTTCCCCTGGGCTGCCCACCCCTCCAGCTGAGCAGCAGGGGGTCAGGGCGGAGTTGGACTCAAGCTCGACACGCAAGCGGAGGGCGGGCGGGAGGGATCGGACCCAACATATCGAGCAAGGTAACGTAGCAATGGCCCACACACCTTGAGTGGCCTTACCGAGTGGCCAGGTAGTAGGTACTACTCACGTAGCGGTCAAGCAATGCAGCAGCCTTGTATACTTCCGAGCATGGGTTGAGGGGCGTCGTTACATCGGTTTTGCGTGCCATGTGCATTGTTTTGACTGCGGCGACTGTCCCTGACTGTTTGCAGAGGCTACTGGGCCACGTCGGTCGCGGCGGTCGGTCGCGGCGAGGCCCGCATGAGCAAAACTGGCATGCATTTGAATGTCAAGATTTGAGCCGCCTTAGCACTCAGCACACTGCACAATATTTAATGATACATGTTTCACCGCATAGCTGACGGAGTCCTCTATCCAGGCATGTGCAAAACATAAATAGAAACCACGTGGCTGAGACGCGGCGTCGTTTTGATTACCAGGGGTCGGTTTCCTATCATTTCCTGTCATTTTTTGTTAGTTGGGGTCGCCTGAGTTGCTTGGACCCGGGCGGGCCTGGGCTTGAGCAGGCAGCTGAGCCCACCGAGCCCACCAAGGGCGAAGGCAAGGGCAAGGGCAAGGCTGCCAAAGCAAAAGCCAGCACCACAGCCAGGCAGGTGGCTGGACAGGGACTGCAATTCAGGATGTCCCAACATGGGGTTGGTAATCTTCATGCAAGTTCTCGCTACATAGTGCACCGATTATGTTAGCGTTTGTTGCATTGACACCGGCGAATTACTCCGCATCTACTGGCAAGCGGCGAGTTAATCCTTGCATCAGAGTCCATGCCGGCGCAAGCGAGCGCGGACACACTTCAGCTGCTCACTATCGATTGGTCTAGTGGTGAGTAGAGGCACCAATGAGCGAACTGCGCTTGGCATCGAGCCGGAAGTACAATCACATTTCAGCCCGCCAGGCTCGCTCCGCGAGCCTCTTATTGGTGCAGGCGGTGTTGGAGGGCCATCGTTGGGCAAGTTACTACTCGACATTGTTGCATACGCGTGAAACGTGCGTCTCTCTCTCAGGAATGGAGACCCCCATCCACAAAATGGCATGTTGTGAGCTGACCATTGTGAGTTTCCAGACTTTCGACTAGTAACTCTGTTCCTTACTCAACGTCACAGCTGCTGGAGAAGAAAGCATGGCAATTAGAGGATCAGGCCTGCTCCAAATGACATTGGCGTGACCCGACTTTGCCTTGCAGGAATGACTAGCCTACTCCGACCGCCCCCCCTCCTGCTGCACCCCCCTCCTGCCCCTGACCTGCCCCCCCCTCCTGCTGCACCCCCCTGGCAGCAGCAGGCAGCTGGTGCTGGTGCCGCCCCTGACCTACCCCCCCCTCCTGCTGCACCCCCCTAGCAGCAGCAGGCAGCTGGTGCTGGTGCCGCCCCTGACCTGCCCCCCCCTCCTGCTGCACCCCCCTGGCAGCAGCAGGCAGCTGGTGCTGGTGCTTCCCCTGGGCTGCCCACCCCTCCAGCTGAGCAGCAGGGGGTCAGGGCGGAGTTGGACTCAAGCTCGACACGCAAGCGGAGGGCGGGCGGGAGGGATCGGACCCAACATATCGAGCAAGGTAACGTAGCAATGGCCCACACACCTTGAGTGGCCTTACCGAGTGGCCAGGTAGTAGGTACTACTCACGTAGCGGTCAAGCAATGCAGCAGCCTTGTATACTTCCGAGCATGGGTTGAGGGGCGTCGTTACATCGGTTTTGCGTGCCATGTGCATTGTTTTGACTGCGGCGACTGTCCCTGACTGTTTGCAGAGGCTACTGGGCCACGTCGGTCGCGGCGGTCGGTCGCGGCGAGGCCCGCATGAGCAAAACTGGCATGCATTTGAATGTCAAGATTTGAGCCGCCTTAGCACTCAGCACACTGCACAATATTTAATGATACATGTTTCACCGCATAGCTGACGGAGTCCTCTATCCAGGCATGTGCAAAACATAAATAGAAACCACGTGGCTGAGACGCGGCGTCGTTTTGATTACCAGGGGTCGGTTTCCTATCATTTCCTGTCATTTTTTGTTAGTTGGGGTCGCCTGACTGCAATGCAGCGCTGAACATGCAGCGCACTGGGGAGAGCAGGTGGCGCCCGCTGGAGATGTGCTGGTGGCCAGAGCAGACAGCTCTGTCAGCCAAGGGCAAGGAGTACCCAGGCCTAGGCTCCAAGCGGCTGCGAGACAAGCCACCGAAGGCGCAGCAGCAGCAGCAGCCCGTTGAGGCACAGTAGCGTGTGTCTCCCTTTGAGCTGCCATCAGCTCACGATTAGCGCATGTTTGTCATGCCAAATCTACACCATAGCCCTCACAGTCAAGCAATGGTGTAAGTGGTGGGCACTCATGCACCATGTCCGTGTGCATTGGGTACACTCCGGGGCGTAGGCCGTTGGTGAGATGTGGAGGAGAGCGGGTAGGGAGTGCCGCGCTAGCGGCAGCTCGCTGACCCGATGGCAATCCTATCCGCGATTCCTCCATCCCATCGCGATGCCATCAATGACAGCGCACTACCAGGCTGATGTGACGCAGCTGCACCGCGACGCCTTAGCAGCCATCCCACACGGGCAAGGCTCGGCAGGGCTTAGGCTGAGGCGCTCAGCGTGCTGCACGACACCAGACACACAGCAGATCTTGAGCGGTACCCCCGACCGCGCAGGTATGTCAACAATGCGCCCTTGGTGAAGCCTTGCTGCACCTTCACCTCTGCAGATGACCTCGTTCGCGTGGCAACGCTGGGCGACATAGTGACCCTGCACTTTGTGTGCAAGGACAGCAACGGCAAGGTACAGTGGTGCCAGCAGCGACTCGGCATGCTCAGGGCCTGGCCCTGCTTCAAGCAGGTATCCATCTTGTTGAGGCCACTTCCCAGGTGCTGGAATCTTCACGGAATGGCGAAGAGCCCTTGACCTTTGAGGTTGGGGTGGGCGAGATAACAGGCAACCGCCTTTTCCAGGTGATGCATGTGGTCTGCCATGCTAGGCAGCACAGCAGCAGGCCATGTACGCCTCCCACCCTCACAGCCTGCTCCCCACTCTGTCAGCAACTCAGCCCAGGCGGCACAGCAGTTCATGCAAGGTGCAAGCGCTCCCCGCCGCTGAAGCATGCTCTCCATGCTGCCAATATCATAAGATGAGGGGCACAGCTCCACCTCCTTGTACAGCTCCAGTATCCTGGTGGAAGGTCCCCTCAGCTGTGGCTGTCCTGTCATATGTGCTGAGGTGGTACCTGAGGAGTGGTAGTCTTGTGCTAGCCAGGCACATGGTGAGAGCTGACACAGCTAGCTTGGTGTCAGGCTATATGCAGGCTGGCGTCAGGCTGGCGTGAGGGTGGTGTAGGCTGGTGTCAGATAGCTTTGGCGTCAGGGTGCACTCACCGCCACTTGATGACTGCTTGATGTCAGCACTTGGAGGGCACAAAGACCTGCACAATAGCAGCTGCACCCTGCAGCTGTCACCCTGACCCCTCCTGCCATGCTTGGATCGCATGATTTTCTGCAGGGATTTGATGAAGCCATCCGCGGCCTGGCCGTTGGGCAAACCACTGTCATTGAGGTGTGACATGCTGTAGCCAAGCGGCTAGCTGGCTGTGAGGGGCCAGGGGCAGCACGCAACATAGGGCTGGGCCTGGCGTGGCTGAGCACTCAGCAGCTGTGGCAGTTGATGTCCTTTGCCAGTGTCCAGATGCCAGCCTGGAGTAGCTGCAGCTGGAGTACCTAGTGCTGTCAGCCAGGGGCATGGCATGGCAGCAGCTGTGCATGCATCCCTGACACGGCCCCACGCCAGGAGGTGTCTCATGGATGTGTCTCATGAGCCTATGTGCTGCCCGAAACAGGCTGTCAAGAACAGGCTTGCTAGGGCAGGCACACTAGGTCAGGCACAGCAGGCATTGCGGTCATACTCGAGAGGGTGATGAGAGGTAGTCAGGCACAGCAGGTGAGGTCACACTTCTGGTGGATCTGCTGAGTGTGACACACTCACAAGCGCCGGGGAGTGTCTGGGTCGTGTTGACGCCACCATGCTTAGCTACACAGCCAGCACCACCAGGACAGCCAGGCCCCGGCCCTAACCCAGCAAGTGTTGCCACCAGCCCAGCAGCGGTGCCCTGAGGCAGCCGGCTGTGGTCCCTGCTGCTGCTGCTGCTGCTGCAGGCGGCTGGAGGGGAGTGGCAGCGTGAGCTGCTGTTCTCAGTGCCTCGGGAACACCCAGAGGTGCAGCGCCTAGAGGGCCGCTACAAAAAGTGAGTCACACAGTGGGCCCCACCCCGCTCAGGGGGCGGCTGCCGCCATGCCCTAGCGCTGCTCGAGCTGCTGGAGCCTCAGCCCAACGCCTTGATGCTGGCTCTGCTTGTGATGCTGCTGATGATAGTGGCTGTGCTGCC
This sequence comes from Haematococcus lacustris, assembly GCA_030144725.1. Classification (NCBI taxonomy): domain Eukaryota; kingdom Viridiplantae; phylum Chlorophyta; class Chlorophyceae; order Chlamydomonadales; family Haematococcaceae; genus Haematococcus; species Haematococcus lacustris. The sequence goes on along the minus strand of JASKMD010000025.1, from coordinate 2,187,523 downwards.
AACGCGGGTATCATACCTTGGCAGGCACAGCAGGCAAAGCAAAGATGACAGGTATGGAGACTCACTGTCAAGATGATGGTGTTCCATGCCTTCTGACCTGCAAAGCTCATGTTGTGGCTGGACAGGGGTGCTGGCACGCCTCACAGAGCAGCAGGAGGGGACATGTGGCCAGGCACATTGTAGCACCACTTACAATGGTGTCATGGCGCAAGGCCAGGGCTCATGGCCTGACCGCCCACTGCCTGGGTGACAGCAGTCAGGCTTGGCAGCCCTGGCCTTCTAGCATGACACTATCATAACTGGCTCAGTAGGGTCCAGTAGGGTAGGCAGGTGCCTGTCGGGCGCAGTAGGGTGGGTCCTGCTGCTGCTGCTGCTTGCAACAACCCCGCCTCACACACAGCTGTCAGCCGCTAGGCAAGGCTAGACAACCAGGAGGGCCCTCATTCCAGGGTAGGCCCTTGTTGTGCCTGTGCCAGCCTTACTGATGCTGGTCCATCACACATCAGACCTTTCCGCTCTGCTGCCCTTGCCCTGTAGCCCTTGCCTGACTGCTGCTCTGCTGACCCAGCTGCCCACACCTGATTGCTGCCTTGCTGACCCTGCTGCCCCGCGCCTTACTGCAGGGCCAGGAACCTGACCCAACTGCCACACCTGCCCTGCTGCCCTGCCCCTGTGCAGCCAAGGAGGGTTGCAGGAGGGCAAGATAGTGGAGCTGGCCAACGGCAACCTGGCCATGGTGGTAGAGCTGACAGCAGAGACGGTGAAGATTGACGCCAACAACATGATCGCAGGCAAGGTGCTGACCTTTGAGCTGGAGGTCATTAGCATTGACAAGGCGCCTCAGCCAGCCCCGCCAGCATGACTGCGGCCAGGCAGCTGTCGGAGTGTGATGTGAAGCTCGTGCGGCGGGAAGTGGGGAGGAGGTGTGAGCTGGCCACCACCCTCCACTGACCTGAGATGGCCAGGCATTCGACCCTCGTCAGGGGTGGGTGGCACAGCAGGCGTAGAGGGGCAGATGCAACATGGCTCACCAAGCCTGTCTCACCGGCTGTTGACACCTTGCTGCCTCTGCCCTGACACTACATCGCGAATCTTGCATGGGCTCCTGCTGCTGCTGTACCCCCTACCCTACCGCCACAGTCGTGGCACGCCTGGGCATAGCGGGCATGGGCTGGCATGGTGCCCCAGCACTGCTATAGCGGGTCTGGCACCTGGGGTGTCATTGACACCTGGCTGCCACGACAGAGCTACAGTCATGGCATGGGTCCAAGGGGAGGGGTGAGGTCCCTCTCAGGGCACCGCCACACCACTGTTTGTCTGGGGCGGGTATAGCCAACAGACCAGTAGCCAGCGCCAGCAGCAGCAGATGGACTGGCAGTGGTGGGCGATTTGTGAATGAAGGTGTCATTTATTGGTATTCAGCAGGGGAGGGTTGGGCCAGGGAGGAGTATTGCTTGTGAGGTGGGGTGGGGCAGGGGATGGGCTCGTGGCTGGAGTATTGGAGGTGCCGAGGGTGCCTCATGGATGACCCACAGGCCCACACCTTGGCAGGAAATGTCCTGCATGTGAGACAGTGTTGTGTTGGTGATGATGATGGCTTACACTGCTTAGGCCGTCAGCCGTGAGGCTGCTTGACCGTCGCTCTGGGAGTGTGGAAGCTGAATGCGCTAATACATCATCTCAATGACCACTATTTACTTAGGAGAGGTGGCAATAACTGGCAGCTGCAACGAGTCTGACGCGATGGCAGGCTCGCAGCAATTGCAGGCAAACATGGGGCAGCGGGAGGCAGAACATTCATGAGCCGTATGGTGGCGAACCAGCCCCCAGCCCTGTGTGAGACGGCTGAACCGCAGCAAGCCCACAAGGCTGGGAGCCCTCGACAGGTCGAGTGCAGGATCGCTTGTTGCGGTCAGCCTAAAGTAAGCGGTTTGGGGCGCCAGTTCGGGGCCTCATGTGGTGCCCCTGAGTTAATCAGAACACCCCTAGGGAACCTTGGCGGATGGGTGGACCGCGTCTGCAACTCAGCCCTCCACCTCTAGCGGGCAGGGGAGGCCCCATGGCGCCCAGTGGAGCTGTGCGGGTGGCCAGGCCGAATAGCTGCGCCGGCCCAAGGCAATGAGTACCCTGGCATGGAATCCAGTAAGCTGCTAGACCGAGCACCCAGGGCCCAGGCTTAACGACCTGTAGCACAGTGACGTGTGTGTTTAGGCACTGTCTATGTCGTTGCTTACATAAGAGCATGCGTTTCATGCCAGCGGTCACCCCGGCCAAGTTTTAGCGCGCGTGACTTACCGCGATAGCCTCAGCTACCCTTCACTAGCGCGTGGTGCAATGCGCAGGCCTGGCACGGATTGGCGGGGCCAACGGCCGGGGTGACCCAGCGTCTATCGCGCCACCTTCGTAAGGGGGACAAGGAATTGAGTATTGACCCGGGCATCAAATCCGATCTAGATAACGTAGCCCCTGGTTGTAGGGGAGGTATGTGCTGGCTGCGTTGTATGCTACGATGACCCTATTCGTTCTCTCGAGATGCTTGCGTGCGGGCCAAGTCGATCGTGGCCATTCGCGGTGGTTGCAGGCGGTGCGACGATGCGCGCAGCCGCCGCACTTCCCAAGTCTGCCATCGCACCGCGGAGCCCCAGCTCCGTAAGATGAGGTGAGGGCGGCGTTGCGGCGCTGGTCACTCCTGGTATCAAAAGTGATGCCGGCGGGCTTGATACCGAAGATTTTGCGATGATGAGCGGCTCGAGCTCCAATGATTCTTCGTCTTGGCTGCCCCGTCGGCGGAGCAGCGTTTCGTCAGATTGCTGCGCGGGCACAGTTCAATGTCGTGGGGCAAAACAGGCAACGTTCCAGTGTTGGCAGGTCGCAGGTGTTGCAGGCTGCACACACCGCGGCCGCATCGACCTCTGTGCGAGTGCAACATCTTGCCCTCGCACAACGTCTGGGCAGGGAAGGTAGGGGCCATCCTCTGAGGATCCATCCGAGCCCAGCTCTCATAATCAGGCGACAGCCAGATTAGGCCAGACATCTGGCTCACGCCCGCCCTCACCTGGAAACTGCGCTGCAGCTTCTGCCAGTTGTACAGCAGCACCCCCAAGATGACGATTGCCAGACCCACACCATTGACAGGCCCAAAGCGGTCGCCAAACACCAAGACCGCCACGATGACTGCAAAGGCAGTTGCCATCACAGGAATGCCACAGCATCACCATGATCCTCATCATGTCCGTCATACCAACAAGGCATAGGCTTGCCTCACGTTGGCAGAGCCTTTATGGCCATCGTTTCAGTAAGTATGGCTCAGGCTTGCCTCATGCTGACAGGGTCATGCTGGCCTGACAGTGACCCAGGCCGGGTGTTGCCTGCAGGTGTTGCTTGGGGTTGAGTGCAGCTGGTGTGGAAATGAGGGCGTGGCAGTAGGAGAGGCCTCCTCAAGCCCTCCCAAGGCGCCCTGCCCCCTTGCACAATGCTGGACATCAGGTTTGCGTGCATGCACCAGCGCCAGCAGCTACATCATGTATGGATGCATGCACCAGCAGCTACAAACAGGGGCAGCAGCGACACAGGAGCAGGGTGGTTGCGCCCTGGCAGGCTCCTCAGTGAGACCAGCAAAGACAGCAAGGCAAGGTGGCCTAGAGGCTGGGCTGCCCATGCAGTCCAACAGACGCAGAGCTACGCAGGTCAGGAGGTGAGGAGCACAGAGCGCCAGAAGCACAGTGCCTCAGCAGCTGAGTGACTGTGTTAATTGACTGTGAGGCGCTGTGGCTGTGCGGCTGAGGGTGACAGGCTGGGTGGTTCAGGGTTGAACTGCGTGGTGTTGGCTGCTGGGCCTGACCTGTGACGACCTCCTTGCAAGTGCCTGCGATCATGAAGGTCAGGGCGCTGGTCTCCTTGATCACGCAGAACTCGGTCCACACCTGTAGCGGGCCAGCCAGCAGCAATGTCAGTGGCAGCCCCAGCACCAGCAGCGGCGGCGGCTGCAGCAGCGGCGGTGACTGCAGCAGCAGGCCAGGAAGCAACCACAGGCAAGTAATGCAAAACTAGGCAGATGGTGGAGGGGCAGGGCAGGCAGCAGAGTGGTCGGCTGTGAGTAGTGCAGTGTTGACGGAGCTAGCTGGAGCACAGCCAGGCTCTGTGTTAGCTGTCTGCCCGGGAGGCCTGATGTGCTGGCCCTTGCTGTCAACAGCTACACGTGCATCTGCATGCACCAGTGCCTCATCGTCAGGTTGCATTGCAACAGGTGTGCCTGCAGTGGCCATGGCTGGCGCTGCCCTTGCCCGGGCTGCCACAAGAGTCCAGGTGAGCTTGAATGCTGATGGTGGCAGAGTGCTGCAATGGCCGTGGCTATGGCTTGTTTGAATACTGCCTGGGCTGCTGCTGCTGCTGCTGCTGCTGCTGCTGCTGCTACTGCTGCTGCTGCTACTGTAGTTGTTGCCACAGTTGGTGCTGGGTTTGGTACTGTCTGGGGTGCTACAGGTATGTACAGGTTCGTTTGATCAGCTCAAGATGCTGATGGCAGCTGACAGCTGCAGGACAGACCGTGCGTACCCAGCATGCCCTGGTCTCCTTCTGTTGACACCACAAAGCAGCATGCCAGCCCTAGCAGCATCAACGGCAGCAGTGCCAGCAGCAGCAGCAGCAGCAGCAGCAGCAGCGGCGGTGGCAGCTGCGAATGTTGCCCGGCCTGGCGGCTGTGCCCTGGGTGCTGCATAGCCCACCATGAGGAAGGCGAGGGTTGCCCCAACCAGGACGATGGCCAGGCTGAGCGCAGTGTGAGAGTACGAGGAGAAGTAGGGGGAGGCTGGCAGCACAGTGAACAGGTGCTCGCAGGCCAGCGACAGGAGCAGGACGGTGGCGGCCATGATGGGGGTCAGCAGCTCCAGCACCTCCAGGGGACCTCCCAGGGCAACTGCATGCAAGCATGGGCCCATGGCAGCACACAGCTTTAGGCTCAAGATCAGGCTGAGTGTGCATGGACAACATGCATGAGGGCGGATGTGAACACATGGATGCAGTTGTACGCATGGTGAGTTGAGTGGACCTTGCCTGCCTGCTGCCTCTCGCCTATCACAGCATGGAGACATGGGTGGCTGCTTGTGCTGTGCTGTCCTACGTGGGGTTCAGTCGTGAGGTATGACCTTGTGTGTTGTGTGAGGTGTGAGCCTGACTGCTGGGACTGCACCCCGTGCTGAGCCTGTAACTTGTTTGGTGGTATGCAACCACCCGGTCAACGTGTCAGGTCAGAGTTGAGACAAGGGCTTCACAATTGCTCTGCCACTGAGCCTGCCCTGGGGCGCCACTTGCCTGCGTCCTGGTGGCCATGCAGCAGCACTTGAGTGAGAGTGAATCGCAAGCCAGCCAGGCATGAGGCGGTCATGACCAGGGCAAAGCCAATGGCGTTGAAGCTGGACTCTCCCTCCACCTGCAGCAGCCAAGAGCAAGGCAGGGAGGCACCGCCCAACCAATCATCAACCGCCCAGCAAGTTTCAATATGCACAGCTGCCACCTTTGCAAGGAGAGCTGTCACGAGAAGTGGGTCGTGGCAGATGGTTAGGGGCTGCAAGGGTGCGGAGAAATAAGTGCAGTGGCCTGAGGTTGCCGCCCTAGTGGCCCTGCCAACAGGGGGTGCGACCTGCCCTGGGCTGCCCTGCCCTGCCCTGACTGCCACCCTGCCCTGCCTGCCACCCTGCCCTGCCTGCGGCCCTGCCCTACCTGCCGCCCTGCCCTGGCAGACAGTAGGTCTCCTCCCTATGAGCCCCACCCCTGTAGAGCACAGAAACCCTGGGGATGTGAGTCTAAGCATATCCGAGGATGGGCATGGTCCTGGCTGCTGATCAACAGCCGGTGTGTAGTGATGCAAGCATGGCAAAAAGTGACAGCATGCAGTCTACACCATCACAGCCATGTCCCGACCCAGCCAGAGCTCGTACCACCCGTGTCAGGGTGCATGGGGTGTGGATGACCCTGATAACAGACGGTGTACCTCCTGGGCACAAGGTATGCCGCATAGGTGCACGGCACTTAGATGGCATGGTAAGTGATGCAAGCGCTTACCAGGAGGACCAGGCCGCTGCAGATGATGGCCACCACAGCGGCCAGTTCCCAGCTAGGCCTGAGGTCAGGGCATTGGCAGGTGGCAGAAGTAGAAGGAGCTGGGCGGATGGCAGCAGTAGCATCAGCTGGGCAGGCAGTAGGCAGTAGGATCAACAGGGGAAGCTGGGTGAGGTCTGGGTGGGCTTGCTTGCAGGGGCAACGGCAAGCAAGGGCAAGGGTATTCTGGGCAAGGGCTCGCCTATCCTTGGCAATGCCATGCAAGCGCATCGGCAGGTGGTGGGGTCAGCTAGGTGTACATGGGATGGGGGGTGCATGCATCATGTAACGAGCAGCCAAAGATCATGCAAGGGACGAGCTGAGCCTTGACAGAAACAAGCAAGGGGTCATGTGCTGTAAAGATGAAGCCAGCCCAGGGAAGGGAAAGCCAGCCCAAAGAACAAACATTATGGCAGCCAGTGCCGACCCTGCAGCATGACCCTGATCTCCAAAGCATACCCATCCCCAGCTGGCCATAGACTAGGCTAGCTCACGCCATTGCAAGAACGGTCACCCATGTCGCCCAGCACTTGTTGCAGGTGGTCGTCTGACCAGAGCTGGTCCTGACAGCTCCCTTTAGCCCCTGGCAGTGCAGCACTGGTGAGTCAGCAGCCGCCGTCACTCATGCCTCACTTTTCTATGCGCCACAGGAAGGCAAAGAGCAGCAGGTAGACGGGCACTGTGGACTTGCACATGGTGTAGAAGGACATGGTGATGAAGACCAGGGACATGTTGGAGAAGCCAATGTCTAGGCCGGTGGTGATGCCGTTAGGTACCACTGCAGAGTGTGGCATGGCCAGCATGCAATCAGCATGGCGCATCAGTAGTTTAGCATGATGCATGGGGCTGCATCGCATATGCTTAGTTGCGCAGTAAAGAAACTGGCACTCTCGAGTGTGTGCAGGGTATGAGAGTGAGGTGGCAAATGTGATGCACATGACACAGAAGGAGGCAGAGTGAGTTGGCAGGGGGTGCAATCAGGAGGGGCGGAGGGGACAGGGTCTAACAGCAGGAGGCGAAGCTAAGCTAGGCTCAGGGCAGGTGGTTCCGGGTGGGTAGGAGGATGGGTAGCAGGCTAGATGTGCACTGTGGTGCAAGGGGCCAGGGGTTGGGTTATTCTTTCTCCCACCATTTCTTAAGTAGGCCATCCAGCCCATGTCAGGTTTGTTGGTGCGGGACACCAGCCCCGTGAGGAACACTAGGCGGGCCAGCAGGTGCTGCAGCGCAAACTGCAGGGCTGACATGAGCAGCGGGGCTGCGGGCAGCAGCGAGGGCAGCAAGGGCAGCAAGGTGAGCGGCAGGGCTGCAGGCAGCCAGGCCAGCCAGGGGTTGGGGATGTGAGGTTGGCAGGCGTGAGCAGAGGCGGAGGAGCACCAGTGGCACCTGCACAGCTGAACAGCTGTGGGAGCATGCTATGCTAGCACACTCAGCGCTGTTCAGGGTCGGTGTGATGGAGGGAGGGGCTCTGAGGGTGGAAGGTGGAGGGGAGCAGGCCTGCTGCAGACCTCAGCCTCACAGCCCAGGCCAGACAGCCCAGTGCCAGAGGATGTGCGGAGCCCCATGCAGAGCACCGTGGCCTATGGACAGCAATAACTGCCTGCTCTCCCCCTGCCTTCCCAAGGTCCGCTGTGCAGGGGAGTGCTGCGACATCTTCACCCTCCTGACATCCCAGGGCCACATTTGCAAGCCCTGGCATGCAGAGGGAGGCAGCACTCCTGAGAACCTGCATGCCCCATGCAGGGATGCATGCTGGGATGGGACACCATAGTCACCTCTGCCGCCCACAAGCCTGGGAACCTCCTGCCACATGCCTAAGGTGTGCAGCTGCGGCAGGCAGCCAGCTGTGTCACTGCATCTGGACCCGCTGCCCTACACCCCCTCAGTGCTACGCCATGGAGCTTCTGTCTGCTGCGGTCCTGGCTGAATCCTCATGGTCAGGTGGCCACGACAGCAGGCTTGACCAACCTGGCTCCCCGACATTGCATGTATACTGTCCACACATCGCAGCACACAGCACCGCATTCAGAGCACCCTGCAGGCTGCCTAGCGTGGAAGTGTTTAACTGCATGCAGCCCGCGGTAGCTGTCTCCTGGTAAGGCAGCTGCCATGCACTCCACAGAAGTGCGCACCTGGGAAAGCACCTTTGCCGTAGATACCTTTGCCATCCCTGCCAAGAAGCTGCTTGTTGTAGAGGCTTAAGAGTGTGCTTAGGGTGTACCTGGCAGCACAACAGCCGCAACCACTGGGGCTAGGCTGCCACGCAGCTTGCGCAGCTGGTTGGGGTGACGTGGGGTAGGTCTTAGCCCACACCATGTCAGGATGAGGGCTCCATTGTAGAGTGCTGTCCTAAGAACGCCAGGCTTCTGTGCTGCTGACAACAGCTGCTGCAGGCAAGTACAAGAGCTGGGAGAGCTGGCGCCATTGTGTTGGCCCATTGCCCGGCCTTCAAGACCAGGCGCAATCGGCGTCGCTCCACATAGCAAACCAAGGACAGATTGCGGCAGCTGCCTGGTTCAAAGCTGGTATGTGCGTTTTAAAATCCACGAACGCGTGTGGGCGCGACCTTGGCGCGCAAGCACATCGCACAATCTATCCGCTATGAAATGTTAACCAAACCAACCGTGTTTCCGTTGCCCTTCCTGCGTGGCCGTGCCGACTCCGACTGCGCACCATCCGCTCATTCCTTCCCGCGAATGATGTTGAGTCGGCTGCTAGCGAGCTTAGGGCTCCGCTGCAACTCAGCTGACCTGGTGTGCGCGATAATCCCAATACTAGCTTGAGCCCCTACCCTCAGCTCCTGCTCACACACATCCCCCAGCATATAGCAGGCATGTACACGAGAATTGGCCGGGCGTGCCCTGGCTAGCAGTACAGCTGGCCTGCAAGCACTCCCAAGTATGCAGCCAAACATGCGCCAGCAATGGCACCAGCCCCCTTGTCCCTCACTAGGGCCTCCATTTGAGCCGGATCAGTAGTACCCATTAGCAGCCACTAGCGGGATTATACTAGTGGGCAATAGTGACCCGACTCAAACAGTGTTATTGGGCTGTGTGGAGTAAACCCAGTGCACATGGCACATGAGCCCGCCTACCACCTTCATTATTGCCTGACCCGAGGGCTATGATGTAGAGTTGGCATGACCTGCATGCACTAATTGTAAGCTGATGTCAGCTCAACAAAGGGGGCACACATTACTGTGCCTCAGCAGGCTGCTGCTGCTGCTGCTGGGCCTTTGGTGGCTTGTCTCGCAGCCGCTTGTAGCCCAGGCCAGGGTACTCCTTGCCCTTGGCTGGCAGAGCTCCCTGGTCTGGCCAGTAGCACAGCCCCATTGGGCGCCACCTGCTCTCCCCAATGCGCTGCATGTTGAGCGCTGCATTGCATTCCCTGTCCAGCCACCTGCCTGGCTGTTGTGCTGGCTTGGCTTTGGCAGCCTTGCCTTTGCCTTTGCCCTTAGTGGGCTCAGCTGCCGGCTCAGCCTTGGTGCGCTTGCTGTGCTTGGCTGGCTGGGGAGTGCTGGGCCCTGGCTCTGAGGCTGCTGTCGGTGTGGCTTCCTGGCTGCTGCGTGGGGCCTGTGGGGGCTTGCGGGGGGGCACTACTCGGCACCACATCATGCCCCGCACTGGCTGGTCACGCTGCTGGCTCCAGGCTGGCCGCAGCAAGCGCTGTTCCACCTGCCCTGCTGGGGGCTTCCAGCCTGCGGGTCTTGTGGCACTGAGTGTGTTCAGCTCCACCTCACATGGCTGCTTGCCATTCACTGCTGAGCTGACCCGGGTGGTGCGGTGCTCATCCACGAGCACCACCCTGCCCCGCAGCTGGTCTGTGCCCTGGGCCTGCACACCACCTTGCGGCAGGCACGCAAAACCGCATCAGCACCCCACCCTCCCGCTGTGCCAATGCTAGCTGCTCTAAAGAACACCACCGGCACGCCCATGTCGCTTCATTGACCGCTGGCATGCTTCACCTGGCCCTTGGTCAGCTTCCACCGGCGCAGCTGGTCTGCCATCAGCTGGCTTGACTGCGGATCCCACACCCCAGAGGCTGCGCTGACTGCCTGGGTGACGCCGGGGTCGATGCCCACCCCAATCTGTGTGTCTGGGTCAAACACGAACTCACGCATCTCAGCTATGCCCCTGCCTATGTGGGGGAGCCCCACTGCATGAGCCACTGCTGCTGCTGCACTTGGGCGGCTGCTGGTGCTGCTGCTGCTGGCAGCTGGAGGTGGGGCTGGAGGAGGGGGAAGGGGGCGCGTGTAGTGCACGCACACGCTGACACCATCTGTGTCCACCAACCTCTCGAAAGCAAACTCCTTGTTGCGAAGCTTGCTGGCGTTTAACCACCTGGCCCAGTGATGGCTCAGTGCTGGCTCTGAAATGAATGCTGCCCGGGTTTCCTTGGTTAGGCCCAGCTGCTTGCACACCCCATGCAGTACCCTGCTGTCCACCTTGATGAAGTGCACCTCCACCCTGGCCATGGGGGTGAGGGTGAAGGGGGGTGGACAGGCCCCTTGTCCAGGGTGGCGGCCTTCAGCTCCGAGCTCTTGGCGTTGATGCCATACCCGCACGCCATCCTGACGAACAGCTGCGCCTCCTCACCGCTCCAGCCTAGCTGGGCCCTGGCTGCCTTGGCGTACAGCTTGACAATGCGCTCTGCAGGTCAGGTCAGGTCAGGTCAGGTCAGGTCAGGTCAGGTCAGGTCAGGTCAGGTATAAGGTCAGGTACAAGGTCAGGTCAGGTACAAGGTCAGGTCAGGTCAGGTCCAGATCCAGATCCAGATCCAAATCCAGGTCCAGGTCCAGGTCCAGGTCCAGGGTCTAGTCACCACCATCACTTGCCTGGGTTGGAGTAATGCTGCTGCATGGCCACCGCCAGCTGCATGGAGTGTGCGTTGATGGTGTTGGCGTCACCCGCCAGGTTTATGCTGCCCAGCTCATGCAGCTTGGCCAGCAGCGCCTGGTTGCTGGGGTCCTCAAAGGCTGGCATGAGCATGGGGTGGCGGTGCCGAACAAGGCGCCGCTGCAGCTGGTTGTAGCATGTCTTGTAGTTGGGGTTGGCGAAGAACTTGCAGAAGTCTTTCAGCTGCCTCAGCATCGCTGGGTCCTCGCAGTCAAGGGGCAAGGGAGGGCCAGTGGGTGCTGCAGGTGCAAGGGCTGCCAGGCGGGCGCTGCAGCGCCTTGGGGGGGGCTGCCTGACTGGCTCAGGTTCTGATTCTGACTCCGAGTCAGACTGTGGCTCTGGCTCAGAGTCACAATCTGACTCGGAGTCAGAATCAGTGTCACACTCCATGCTGGCAGGCTGCGCAGGGGCAGACTGGGCAGGGGCACGTGGGGGTAGGGGGGGTAGGGGGGGGGCATCAGGGGGTTGGGGGGGCTGCACGGCTGGAGGCTGAGGGGCGCTGGGGAAGCCCGGGGTAGGGTAGCCCACCAGGCACGTTAGGAAGATTATGAGCACCAGCAACGACGCGATCACGCGGAGCTGGGAGTGGATTTCAGCCCGCAGCCGGAGGTGCTCCCGCAGCTTGCGCCTCGTCTTCTTGCACCCGCGCAGCACTGCGCCCTCGGGGACCTTGATGACCTGCATGACCAAGCACAGTTGCCATTTTGACAGGACAAGACAAAAGGCGGGGACACAAACAGTGCGGGGACACATAAGGCGGGGGCGCCACCTGACGTCTGCGCGTGGTCCAGCCATCCCGACGCTCCTGTCGTTGCTTGCCTTGACGGAGACGAGACGCTAGGAACAGGAGCGACGGGTTATCTCACAGCGCGTAGTGCACGTAGCTCACAGTCGGCTAGGGACACGAACCTTTCTGTTTCTTGTCGCTACCCTTCCGCTTCTTCTTAGCCATCACGCGATGCGCAGTGCGACGGGCGGTGGCCTTTTCAAGCAATTTGGGTTTCACGGGAGATTCATGGAGGGATGTCAGCATGGACCACGTCGAACCAGCAGCGACGCCTTGACGGCCAGGACGGGGATTGTCATGTCATGTCGGGGATTATCCTGCCCAATCAAGGCAAACAGTCACAAGCAACTGCCATTGGGGGTGGCGGGAACAAGTCAACCGGGTTGTATTGGGTGCTCTGGGAGTGGGCCGTGCCCCTTGGAGCTGTGCATGCCTCTGGCAAGGAACCCAGTGGTCCCCGTAATGTTACTGTCGTTCCCCGTTATGCTATTGTTCATGTTTGTCTGACTGTAAGTTTTCAGGTGTTTATATATGTACTGGACCTTACTTCCGCCTCACTCCGTTGGCCGGCACTCTGCTTAGATGGCAACCTGATGCACACCCTAGCACGGCCATTCCGCTTCATGAGTTGCACCGGGCTGCAGAAATCCGGCAGGGCATTGATGGCAGGGCCCATCTGTAGTTTGGACAGGCTGTTAGCCTATCAAGCATGGAGCTGTTACTGTGAGGTGCCAGTGGTCGAAGGGGAAAGTGCCACCGGTGTGGGGTCATTAAGGCTGCGACCAAGGACCGTGTTGAATGAGTTATGTTTGTCTGTGAAAGGAAGCCCCTACGCTGCCCACTGCAGCACACAGCACCGCTCTCAGGGCACCATGCAGGCTGCCTAGCGTGCACGTGTCTCACTGCATGCAGCCCGCGGTAGCCGTCTCCTGATGAAGTACCTCGTAGCTGTGAAGTGTGCCCATGATTGGAGGATGGCAGGGTTACAATGCAGGGCTTGGACTGCACGGGTACCCTTCATGGGATGCGTGCCCAACACCCGGTTTGCAGCTTCGCAGGTGAAGCAATTGCAGCACAACCATGAATGTGTATCCCATGTATGGGGCATGCGTAATCTTGATCAAACAACTCCTGAACCCCACAACCCTCATGCTACACCAAAATAAAGCAAGAGTTGGAATCGAACCAGGCTGCGAGCTCATCATTGTAAAGGCTACCGACAGTGTGCCTAATGCCCACTTCAGCTCAGCCTTCTGGTGTGTGTGCCTGTTGCCAGTGCCTGTGCCACACACATCCCCTTTGTGAGGGGTTCATTGTTTTTTTTTGCTTAGGATTGTCTTGAGTTGTAGCTGGCTATTGCTGCAACTGGCGCCGCCACTTGCGCAACAGGGGCTTGTCGGGTATGATCACCCAATCCTGGCCTGGCTGGCCTGGCTTTGGCATGGCTGGGCGGTTAGTCCAGTAGCACAGCTCAGTGGGACGTGGCCCTGGGCCGACTACACAGCGGCGGATGTTCAGCGCGGCTGACACGTCCCGGTCGTAGAACCTGCACATGGGTGTGGGAGATGCAGGAAGTCACGTCATGTGTCATGTCATGTGGGCTATGCTCATGTCATGCACATTTGTAGGATTGGGTCAATGCTTACCTGGTGATGTTGTTGATGCTTGTTAAGCACATCAGGCCCCGGTCCAGGCTTGGGCCGCAGGAACATCACGCTGATGGCGACTCCATCGGTGTGCACGACCTGATCGAATCTGTGCTTTGGGCTGGCGAGCTTCTGGCGGCGAGGGTTAGGCAGCAATGCATCCCACCGGCTGGCCACCTGCAGCCACCATCAACACAACCAAGGCACCTCATCAGCTTGTGTAGGCAGCTGACAGCACACATGGCAGGCACAAGGCAACTGACAGCACACAAGGCAACTGGCTGAGGACCATAGGCTGGTACCTGCCTGCATGCAACACCCACCTTGCTGTTTGCAGGCCCTTCAATGTAGTGGCCCGGCCTCGCTGGGTCAGGTAGGGCACCGTTCCTGAACTTGTCCAAGGAGGTCACCCCCTGCTCCGTCAGCACCCCCAGCATGCCGGCGTCACTCATCAAGCCGTAGAGGCCCCGGGTGTCGATGAAGATGTGCCGAGCACGGCACTTGCTGGTGGGGGTGAGGGCATAGGGAGTGGGGGGGGCGGGGGCGGGGGGGCCTTGTCAACAGGTTGGTGGGTTGAGACTGCTCCCAAGGCACCATATCAAGCTGCCAGGCTGCCATGGCTGCCTCCATCTCTCTGGTGGTGTGCACCGCATGGCGCAGCAGCCGGCCACGGTTTGCTGGATCCTCCACCCAATCATGATCCACCTTCTCCCCCTCCTCAAGCCCCAGCAGGCCCCGCTGCAAAGCCACCTCAACCTGCATGGCTGCAGTCACCACCACCCCACCCTCCCCCACCAGCCAGGTGACCTCCAAGCCGCACACCATACGGCGCACGTAGGTGCACTGCCGCTTGGACCAGGCGGGCAGGTGCCCACCAACCAGCCCCCTCACCCCGAATCGGCGCTGGTGCTCGTTGGTGCCCAGCAGGACCTTGGCCCCGGCCAGGGACACTGACTTCTTGAGCCTGCCAGCAAAGAGAAGCGTGAGGATGTTGCCAAAAGCTGTCTGCAGCTGCTGGCCGACGTGGTCCACCATGTTGGTGTCAGACAGGTTGCGTGGGATTGCTTCGAGGCGGGCACACAGGTCGGGGTGCGCGGCCAGCACGGCAGCGACTGCTGCACTCGGCTGAGTGTTCTCGCCGGGCAGGCCGCGGCACAGCTGCAGGAACAGATTCCTGCAGCTCAGGTCCGGGATGTCTGCTGCGGAGACTGTGATGTCTGTGTCTGTGTATGACAGTGGCTGGCCTTGCGCGTCAAGCTGGTCGGCTACGTGCGGGGTAAACAAGTCGCGCACGAGGAAACCCAACAGCAGGCTGCCAATCACCCCCCGCTCGCTGATGGCCTTCACTCGCGGGCGCACAGCCTTGTCAAGGAAGGCGTCCCAAAGCGCTTGCGGGAGGTGGTCGGTGAGGTGGGCTAACTTGGCCTTTCTTGCGTGGAACGTATTGTCCCTGCTGCGGGCAGCGCGGGCCTCTCCTGAAGCCTTCCTTTTGCGCTGTGCCTCGGTCAAGTCAGGTTGGGCTGCCTCGTCTCAGTCAACTATGTCGAAGTCGGGGTCCTCCGGCACTGCTCTAGGCCCACCCACACCGGTTCGTCTCTTCTTCCTCGCCATAAACAATAGCAACGCGAGGCAGCTACATATACTAAGGATTTTCGTGTTTGTCACACACATGTATGTAGAAGTTGTAGTTGTGTATCCACCATGTGCGGCACAATTCCGTTTTGGGCGCGGCCTGCTCCCACCAATCAAGCCAAGAAAGAGGCGACCCCCCTACCCCCCCTCCCTGTTAGTAGCCCTGAGTCTGTAGCTTGTCTTTGCAATGGAGTGGGCTGTCTCCACCGCGTGTCTTGTTAACTTGTGTAATAGTTTAGTAGTGTTATCTTGTGAGATCCCTGGCCAGGAGGTGTTGCCGTGCTTTTGCGCTGTGTTTTGCGCTGTGCCTCGAGGTGTTTTGCGCTGTGCCTAGAGGTGTTTTGCGCTGTGCCTAGAGGTGTTTTGCGTTGTGCCTCGGTCAAGTCAGGTTGGGCTGCCTCGTCTCAGTCAACTATGTCGAAGTCGGGGTCCTCCGGCACTGCTCTAGGCCCACCCACACCGGTTCGTCTCTTCTTCCTCGCCATAAACAATAGCAACGCGAGGCAGCTACATATACTAAGGATTTTCGTGTTTGTCACACACATGTATGTAGAAGTTGTAGTTGTGTATCCACCATGTGCGGCACAATTCCGTTTTGGGCACCTCATTAGGGTACGCCCATATAATTATAGTTGGCTCGGATTCTATAAGCCAACTAGCCGTGAGCAGCCCATCGACCCGCATGTTCATAGCAAAAGCCCATACACACGTTCGACGTGGACGTTGGACGTGTGACGTTGGGAGGCGGTGTGGGCTGAAGGGGGGGGTGATGTCAAAAAATGGTCCTTCCGACCCCGGGCAGGGTCCTGCCGACCCTGCCCGGGATCCTGCCGACCCTAAGTAGGGTCCTGCCGACCCTGTGGAGGGTCGTCATGGAGGGTCATTTTACATTCTCACCTAAGTATGAATTCTGATCGTCTCACTGCAGTTACTGATGTGCATGTCATCCAAGCCATCATGACAGACACCTTGCACGTGCAAACTTGCCATGTCATGTCTTACAATCATTACTTCGTGCTTAGTGGTACACCACACCACCAAAAAACAGACAACACATTGACTCATGCCTCACACACCACCTACGCTATATGCACAACAAGCAAGTACCGGCTGCACCTCCTTGCTTAAGCCTTGCTGCCTATGCCCCATGGCACCAAATCAGGGTGGGCTGGGCTGGGCTGGGCTGGGCTGGGCTGGGCTGGGCTGGACTTTGCTCCAGCTGTCGTGTCAGCTTACTAACTCCTAACTACCTCCTTATTGGCTGCTGCTCTACGCTGTCGTGGCCTTGCTTGCAACCACCAAGCCATGCTACACCTGTCATGCTCCAGCTGTCCACAACTGCAAGCAATCATCAGTCAGCTAAGGCTTAGCAAGCAGATGAACAAGATTAACACCCCAGCTGCATGTGCACTCACCGGAAGTCCAAGCTGACGCTCCAAGCGCCTCCTACCTGCTGCTCTTGGCTACTGCTCATGCGATGACGAACAGCTTCTTTATCGAGCTGATTCGAATATGGCGATAGTTGTCGCGCGTAGTGAAGCCTTTGACCTGGTTCTACACCTGAGCGACAGTGCTTTCCTTCCCTCCTAAGGTTTGCGTGGTGGTATGGGCAAACTTGGGCAGATCATACGACCCCAGCGCATTGGGGTCATTGGGGCTAGGCGCAGCCAACGCGCTGGTCGGCGGTGGAAGCGAATGCAAGATTGGAGGACATATAAAACATATAAAAGTTCTCAAGGTATATAAAGCTATAAATATAATTATATGTGGCGGGTCGCTCCCTACACCTCATCAACTGTTTCTCTCGTACTATACGTTGCACACCACCTCTGCTTGTTATGCAAGCCTGAACTCTAGAACGCTGCACGTTAATGACAGCTTGGGCAACCTTGCAAACTGGGACCATTCTCCTCAGGCCATTTACAGCTTAGCCAGTGGTGTACAGGCAATGGCTTGTACTCATGAAGCAGTCGCTATCGTTCTATCACGAGCACATACGACGAAGGGAGGGGAGAATGTAAAGCCGCGTAAAGATTCATTATGGTCATGATCAAAAAAGATCAAACAACCCTTGTCGTGTTCACATTGCTTGTGAGTGGTCAAAAGATCGCGCTTCCGACATGGCTGCAACGATAGCAGGCGGAAAGCGCCTTACCATTCGCCGCGACTTGCTGCCAGCAGTGCTGCTAATCTTGGCCGTGTCTGCTGCTGCGATTGATCCTCCAGTATGGCCGGACGCGTATGAGGTAAGCCAGCGTCTCGCGAGGCTCGCCAGGCAAACGATTGTGGGTCAACCCTATTAATCTCAAGTGGCTCTTGCGCCCGCAGGTTTCATATGTGCTATCGCTGGGTGGGTGGCCCACACGCTCTATACATTGAATATGACATTTCTGACGAGATATCTGATGGTCTGGCTGATGGTGTCATGTACATGCTGTTCCAGGATATGTGGACTCTTTACAACCGTCGGGGCTCAAGTGCGTGCCATGGGATACATATGGGTGTAGTGACACGAAGCACCTGACATGCAGCAGCACAACACAGCAACTAAGCCAGAACAAAGTTCAGTGCTACATGTTCAGCTCTACACATTGTCTCTCTGCATGATGATCTGAAACGTTTGCAGCTTGGCGATGAGCATGCAGGTACCCTGTACATGTGTGGTATGACAACCCAGGGAAGCAGATGCGTGTTACTTTCTACAATGGTCTGGACGAGACCTACGTCATGCCGGTAAGCATGGCTGGCATAGCACGTGAACATCCTCTCCACTGCCCACCTTGCATGAGTGAGTACCATTGGAGTTATCTTATGTCAAGTGTTGCACTTGCATTAGGGCTGGACAGTGACTTTTCATGTTGCGCACTGGTGACTGCCTTGCCAACGCTTTGTTCTCTTCAGTAGTCTTACCCTGTATAAAGCCTTGTCGTTGAGTGGTAGTTATATGTTAGCTATGGGTAGCACAAACATCATTGTGTCCCTTGGGAGGTCAAGACTCAGGTATGTAGGCATAATACAATAACAGCCATCAGTAAACTAAAAAACTACTAACAAGAGGGCAAACATCATCATGTCCCCATGAAAGAGAGAGAGAGGCTTGACAACTATATATCTGTTCATCAAGTAGAAGTCGTCATCGTAGATCGTAGAGATCGTAGATTGTAGATAGCAATGATGCCGCCCACTGTGCATCAAGTACGTACGAGAGATCGTCATCGTAGAAGCCAAGTAGCCAGGTCGTCATCGTATAGTGGTCATTATCCCCGCCTGTCACGCGGGAGACCGGGGTTCGATTCCCCGTGACGGCGACTTTTATGGTTCAAATTTACTGCATCTTGCCAATACTGTTCAACTTTTGTGCATATAATGCTACGATCACGACGTGGTTGTATTCGCTCTCTCCCTACGCATTGTGTGCTTGTGAGAAAATGATTGTGGCTGGCTCCTGCTGATGCCAACAAGGACCTAAGGTCAGGCCCCTAAAGACTGTGCCATGCTTGCGCAGGGCATGACCTACCAAGTGTTTCCCAGGTGGGTAGGGAAGGCATGCAAGGCAGCACAAACCATTGCTTATTTGCAAGCAAGCCTTAGCTTGCAAACCACCCACGTAGCCCACCTCCATGTCAGCATCTGTAGCTCATGCGCCACGTAATACTTGAAGTGGCTTGGCTGGAGTGCTCCTGTATGTAGGATCACCACCAAGACCTGCTTGGCAATGAACACCACCACCGGCCCTACAGTCCCTGGCAGCCCCACCAGCAGTGGCAACAGTGACGGCGGTAGTGACAGCAGACGTGCCGGCCGCAGCAGGAGTGAGCAGCAGGGGCCGGGCCCCCTGGACCTGAACAACCCTGATCAGTGGCTGCAGGATGAGGATCTCCCCCCTGTAAGTCACACTATGCCTGTCCTTGCGGGGAAAGAAGTGCAGTAGCCTGAGGTCGCCCCCCTAGAGACCTTGCCAACAGGGGATGCGACCTGCCCTGGGCTGCCCTGGGCTGCATGCCTGCCTGCCTGCCTGCCGCCCTGCCCTGCCCTGCCCTGCCCTGCCCTGCCCTGCCCTGCCCTGCCCTGCCCTGCCCTGCCCTGCCCTGCCCTGCCCTGCCCTGCCCTGCCCTGCCCTGCCCTGCCCTGCCCTGCCCTGCCCTGCCCTGCCCTGCCCTGCCCTGCCCTGCCCTGCCCTGCCCTGCCCTGCCCTGCCCTGCCCTGCCCTGCCCTGCCCTGCCCTGCCCTGCCCTGCCCTGCCCTGCCCTGCCCTGCCCTGCCCTGCCCTGCCCTGCCCTGCCCTGCCCTGCCCTGCCCTGCCCTGCCCCACATTAGCAGGCAGTGGGCCAGGCAGGGCAGCCTATGCCAGCGACACCCCTACGTGCCCAACAGTAGCACATCATGGCAGCAGCACCAGGCCGTCGTTCCAGGCTTGCTTGAGATGGTGCACTGAGGCATTGTGGTGTTGGGGTGGCCCCCCCTCCCCTGCAGCCCCTGCCCTCCCTGGCCGGCTGGACATACAGCGGCACAGCCCGCCTGCCCAGCCGCCCACCCTCCCACGTGTGGCAGCTAACCCAGCGGGTGCAGGACAAGGTCAACACCTACACATGGCACGTGGGCCAGGTCAGTGGTGGTGCGGGTGAACAGGAGAGTGATGGTCCTTGGCGGTGACAGCCCACTCCCTCAAGCTGCTAGCTTAGTGAGCTGGCTGGGAACATGACCTGTATGCCCAAAGTAAAAACCACATCTAACACCAGCACCAGCCCCTAACGGACTGACATAGGCAACCAGCACCTTGGCCCTCAACCTTGAGCCTTCATTGCAGTCGAACACACTAATTGTGAACCACTACAAAACGGTGTTTTTGTCTGTGTGGAGTTCCCATCGCATGGCATACACATGGCCTATACATGGCATACATATGGTCACGGTCGCCTACCACCTACAACATTGCCTGACCCCTGTGACAGGGCTATGCATAGATTTGGCATGACAAAACATGCACTAAGCGTGAAAGCTGATGACAGCTTCAAGTTGGGGGGGGGCACACACTACTGTGCCTCAGCAGGCTGCTGCTGCTGCTGCTGGGCCTTGGGTGGCTTGTCTCGCACTCGCTTGTAGCCCAGGCCAGGGTACTCCTTGCCCTTGGCTGGCAGCTTCCCCTGCTCTGGCCAGTGGCACAGCTCCAGCGGGCGCCACTTGCCCTCCCCAATGCGCTGCATGTTCAGCGCTGCATTGCAGTCCCTGTCTACCCACCTGCCTGGCTGTGGTGCTGGCTTTGCTTTGGCAGCCTTGCCCTTGCCCTTTGTGGGCTCAGCTGCCTCTGGCTCAGCCTTGGTGCGCTTGCTGCGCTTGGCTGGCAGGGGAGTGCTGGGCCCTGGCTCTGAGGCTGCTGGCTGTGTGGCTTCCTGGCTGCTGCGTGGGGCCTGTGGGGGCTTGCGGGGGGGCACTACAGGGCACCACATCATGCCCCGCACTGGCTGGTCACGCTGCTGGCTCCAGGCTGGCCGCAGCAAGCGCTGTTCCACCTGCCCTGCTGGGGGCTTCCAGCCTGCGGGTCTTGTGGCCCTGCGCTTGTTCAGCTGCCTCTCACATGGCTGCTGGCCATTCACCGCTGAGCTGACCCAGCTGGTGCGGTGCTCATCCACTAGCACCACCCTGCCCCGCAGCTGGTCTGTGCCCCTGGTCCTGCACACCACCTGTCAGTGTTGAGGCTGTACCCACACGTCAGCTTGGTGAAGAGCTGAGCCTCCTCCCCGCTCCATCCTAGCCTGGCCCTGGCTGCCTTGGCGTAGAGATAGCGCTCTGCATGCATGCAGGTCAGGTCAGGTCAGGTCAGGTCAGGTCAGGTCAGGTCAGGTCAGGTCAGGTCAGGTCAGGTCAGGTCAGGTCAGGTCAGGTCAGGTCAGGTCAGGTCAGGTCAGGTCAGGTCAGGTCAGGTCAGGTCAGGTCAGGTCAGGTCAGGTCAGGTCAGGTCAGGTCAGGTCAGGTCAGGTCAGGTCAGGTCAGGTCAGGTCAGGTCAGGTCAGGTCAGGTCAGGTCAGGTCAGGTCAGGTCAGGTCAGGTCAGGTCAGGTCAGGTCAGGTCAGGTCAGGTCAGGTCAGGTCAGGTCAGGTCAGGTCAGGTCAGGTCAGGTCAGGTCAGGTCAGGTCAGGTCAGGTCAGGTCAGGTCAGGTCAGGTCAGGTCAGGTCAGGTCAGGTCAGGTCAGGTCAGGTCTATGTCAGGTCAGGTCTTTGTCAAGTCAGGTCTGGTCAGGTCTATGTCAAGGTCCAGGTCCAGAGTCTATGCACCACCACCACTTGCCTGGGTTGGAGTAGTGCTGCTGCATGGCGACCGCCAGCTGCATGGAGTGATGGTTGATGGTGTTGTGGTCACCGGTGAAGTTGGCGCTGCCCAGCTGCTGCAGCTTGGCCAGTAGCTCCTGGTTGCTGGGATCATCAAAGGCTGGCTTGATGCTGTAGTGTAGGTTCTGCCTTGGGCGCCCAAGCCGCCGCTGCAGCTGGTCGTAGGGGGTGAGGAAATTGGAGTTGGCAAAGTACAGGCAAAACACCTTGAGCTGCTGCAGCATGACTGGGTCTTCGCAGTCAAGGGGCATGGGTGGCCCAGTGGGAGCTGCTGGTGGGGGGTGGCGGGCAGCAAGGCGGGCGCTGGGTGGGCGCTGGGTGGGTGGTGCTGGGGCAGGCTCAGGCTCAGGCTCTGGCTCAGGCTCTGGCTCAGCCTCAGGAGCCCAGTCTATGTCCATGCTGGCTGGCTGGGCAGGGGCACGCATGGGGAGTGGGGGTAGGGGTGCAGCATCCAGTGCACGAGGAGGCTGCACGGCTGGAGGTGTAGGGGCGCTGGGGTACCCAGGGGTGGAGTAGCCCACAAGGCATGTCAGAAAAATCCGCAACACATACAAAGACGTGATGACGCGGAGCTGAGAATGGATGCCGGCCCTCAGCTGGAAATGTGCCAGTAGCTTTCGCTTCGTCTTCTTGCAGCCGCGCAGCACGGCGCCACCCGGGACTTTGATCACCTGCAGCCCATTACGATCAATATTTTGACAGGCCGCCAATGCGGGGACACCAATAGTGCGGGGACACGAGCAGTGCTGGGGCATACAAGGCGGGGGTGCGCACCTGTCGGCGCTGGGTTTTCCATTCAGCCCTTCGCTCCACGCGTTGTCTGCCTGGAGGGGTCCTAGGACCTGCGCTGGCATGAACAGAAGCGATGTGAGTAGCGCGGAGCTCACCGGACTGCACAGGTGCAGCGGACCACACTGCGATTACGACGAACCTTGTTTTCGCGGGCTTTCAATCGGAAGCGGATCTTGCTCCACGGCACTGGGCCGCTTCCTCGGAGGCATTGCGCCACTAGGCTCATATCAGCTCACACCTGCTGAGCTCCTAATTATACCCAGGAGGCGATGTCACTCGTTCTCACACTCCCAAGGGCACTCCGACCAAAGGGCAAAGGGCAAAGGGCACTCCGACCAAAGGGCAAAGGGAACCCTGTCCCAGCACTAAGGCCCTCCATTACCACTAGTGCCACGATGCTGCAGCCTAGAGCCTACTCTCAAGTACAGAGCCTGGAGCATGGCTCTTGCAAAGCATGGCGAGTGAACATGCAAATGCCTTCTGCCAGACCACACAGGTTGAGTGATAGGGGATGATGATAGATGGGCGATAGATGATGAGTTGAGATGAGTGGGTGGGTGGGGGAGCAGGGGCCCAGTGGCGGCCCCATGGACAACAGCCTGAGCACAACCTGAGCACAATCTAGCTTAGGCAACCAGCATGATGATGTTCAGGCGCACACAACCGTTGCTTGTGTATTGACCAGCTGCCTCAACATGGTGCAAGACTCCCATAAGCCTGTAGGCCATCGATTGGCCCCTGCTGCCCTCACCTCCCTCCCTTGCCACAGAAGGACGGGCGGCCCCTGGCCCTGTACATGCTTGGGGTCAACCTGCTCACCGGCTCCCACTACGACCAGTACACCCTGGAGTTTGAGGTGTGGGTTCCGGGAGCTCCTGCACCGCGGTTCTTCAAACCCCCCGCCCACTGTGATGACGTGGACGCCCCCCAGCCTGGACTGCTGGCAGGGGGCCTGGGAATGGCGGCGGCAAGAGCAGGGGCAACAGGGGTGGCAGACGCGGCAGCAGGGGAGGTGACGGCAGTGCAAGCGGCAAGGGTGGCAGCAGGGGCCTCAGGGGCTGAGGAGGTGGTAGGAAGGGCAGGTGGGGCGGTGAGAAGGGGAGTGGTGGCGAGCGCTGTGTTGCAGGCTTACTCAGTACTGCCTGGGGCGCTGCTGGCAGGACCCACTGCCTTGCTGGCCTTGCAGCCACAGACAGAGGTAGGTGACAGCACTACCACCAGCAGCAGCAGTGCGGCCAGTCAAGCAGGTGGTGCGGTCAGTGGGGTTGCCCCTGAGCTGCTGCGTGTGCATCTGGCTAGGAAACTGGCGGCAGTGGAGCACCACCTGACCACCCACCTGGCAATGTCCAGCAGCAGCCATCCCTCAACCTCCACCAGCATCAGCACAGGCAGCAGCACCAGCACCACCAGCACTGACAGCAGGGTGGGCACCAGCATCAGCACAGACAGCAGCACCAGCAGCAGCACCGAGCATTCACCAGCAGCTGCAGCCGATTTGGCGTTCATCCAAGACTGGAACAGGCGCCAGCTGGGCCTCCGTGCAGCTGCTCTGTCCACCTCCACCAGCTCCTCTAGCACCAGAGGGGGGCCAGAGGCTGAGGCCGAGGCTGAGGCCAAGGCTGAGGCTGGGGCTGGGGCTGAGGCTGGGGCCGGCCCCACCGGCCTCAGGGCCGGGGCGGGTGCGTCAGGTGCAAGCGCTGCGGGTACCCAGGCCGGCCCTGCCCTGGCGGACAGCTTCCTGCTGGCCCCCAACAAGTGGCTGGGGGTAGGGGAGCAGGTGTGGAGGGCGACGGCTCTGGGAAGGCTGCCGGCCAGCAGCAGGCGGCGGGTCACAGCCAGGTGAGGCGGGCGCAAGATATTGCTTGCAATGCTGTGCTTTGTGATGGGCTGGGCTGGGCTCAGTATGGAGGTGTAGGGAATGGAGAGGAACGGAGAGCAGGGGCATGGGCTGGGGGCAGGGGTCTGGGTTGAGGCTGATGCCTGCCCCTGCCCCTGCCCCTGCCCCTGCCCCTGCCCCTGCCCCTGCCCCTGCCCCTGCCCCTGCCCCTGCCCCTGCCCCTGCCCCTGCCCCTGCCCCTGCCCCTGCCCCTGCCCCTGCCCCTGCCCCTGCCCCTGCCCCTGCCCCTGCCCCTGCCCCTGCCCCTGCCCCTGCCCCTGCCCCTGCCCCTGCCCCTGCCCCTGCCCCTGCCCCTGCCCCTGCCCCTGCCCCTGCCCCTGCCCCTGCCCCTGCCCCTGCCCCTGCCCCTGCCCCTGCCCCTGCCCATCATCGCTTCCCTGCCCCTTCCCACGTGGTCGCAGGCCCAGTGGCCGGCACCTGGGTCAGTTCCAGCGCCGCCTAAGTGATGCCCAGCTGCCCACCAGTGTTGACTGGCGCGGCACAGGGGCAGATGGCCCTGTGAAGGACCAGGCTAGCTGTGGGTCCTGCTGGTGAGTGCTGGGTTGCTGGGCCTAGTGTGCCCTGCTGCTGCTGGGGCCACTGCTGCCGCTGCCCCTGGTAGTGTTGCCCCTGCCCCTGCTGCTGGTGTTGCTGCAGCCCCTAGCCGCTGGCAGTGGTGCTGGTGAATGTGTGAACCTGCGCAGTGGCAGCTGGGTTTGGTCTGTGCGCTTTGCTCCTCCCTCCTCCCTCCCGCTCCTCCTCCTCCACCGGCTCACGCTCCCGCTCTTGGCATTCCCGTTGCATCATCCCAGCAGCACCCTGGCTCAACAATTGTTCACACTACACCCCCTTCACCACTGCCTCTGTCCCTGAACCAGCCTGCCCCACAGGCTGTTCACCTAACATTGCCTTCACCCCTGCCTTTGCTCCCTGCCCCTCCCACCGCCCCTGCGCCTCCTTTCACCTGAACAGGGCGTTTGCTACCACTGGAGCCATGACAGGCGCCTGGTTCCTTGCCACCGGCCAGTCCATCAGCCTGTCAGAGCAGCAGATTGTGGACTGCAGGTCAGGGGGGTCAGGGGGCGGGGCGGGGTATGGGAGGGCAGGAGGAGGAGCGGGTAAGGTGTGGGAGGGCAGGGGGGGGGCCGGGGCAGGGCAGGGGGGTGGGCGGGGCAGGGCAGGGGGGTGGGCCAGGCAGGGCAGGGGGGTGGGCCAGGCAGGGCAGGGGTGGTCAGGGCAGGTTTGACCAGGTAGTGGGGGGGTGAGGAAAGCACTAGGCATGGGGTGATGGTCAGGTCATGGTATGGTGTTGTGAAGTGTGAGCGCATGCCTCCTGCCCGACTCTGACCCTGATGCAAGCCTGCTGCCTGCCTGCAGCTGGGACCATGAAGTGAACGGCTGCAGCGGTGGCTGGGTGGAAAATGCGTTGGAGTACATCTCTCTTGATGCGGGCGGGGCGGTGCAGGAGGCGGACTACCCCTACATGGGCCAGAACGCTTACTGCCGGTGCGGCCAGGGCGGGATTTGAACCTAGGACCTCTGGTGGTGTGGGACGGGTTTGAACCCATGACCTTGATGTTGCAAGCCTGAGCCTCCCCTGGACACTTGTGTCGCTGCCAGTAAACTGATGTGCAGTGGGGCCGAGGGGGAGTGGAAGGGGGTCCGAGCCACTGTGGGTATGTTAGGGCAGGTGGGAGAGCTGGGGAGGGCTGGGCTGGGCTGGGCTGGGCTGGGCTGGGCTGGGCTGGGCTGGGCTGGGCTGGGCTGGGCTGGGCTGGGCTGGGCTGGGCTGGGCTGGGCTGGGCTGGGCTGGGCTGGGCTGGGCTGGGCTGGGCTGGGCTGGGCTGGGCTGGGCTGGGCTGGGCTGGGCTGGGCCTCCTTGGTGCTCCCCGCAGCATCCATTGCAACAATGCTGTCTGCTGCCCCCATCCTCCCACCTCCTGCCCGCACCCGGCTGCTGCACCCCTACCCTTCGGCCTGGTCGCCGCCTGTGTCAGGGCCAACAAGCACGGCAAGGCCGCGGCGTTCAGCGGCTACCTCACGCTGCCTGAGGGGGACGAGGGCGCCATGATGGAGGCGGTGGCGACTCATGGCCCCATAGGTGAGCCGCAGGCAGGGAGGGGAGGCATGGGGCAGGGGGTGAGGTGGGGGCTGGGATGGTGGCTGGGTGGGGATAGCTGGGGGGCTGGGTAGGGGTGGGTGGTGGTGGAAGCATGGGTCCATGTGGGGTAGCATGTATGGGGTAAGGGGGGGGGGGGGCATTTGACGTCAAATGCTCATTGAGCGAAGTACTCTAGCAATGGACCATTGGCTTGGCTGTAGCATAAGCAGCCTGCAGCAGGTCAGAGGTGCCGTCTATGTGCAGCACTGCTGCTGTTGCAGTGTCCTGCTAACCCTTGCGCAGTGTGACCTCCAGACAGCTACCTACCTGCCTTACCATTGCCTGCCTGACTGCCTGCCTGGCTGCAGCCATTGCCTTCGACGCCAACCACCCAACCTTCAAGTCAGTAGCAGCACCCAGCCCAGCCCTGCACCCAGCCCAGCCCTGCCCAGCCCCTTTCCAGGCCCAGCCCTGTCCCCTCTACCCCAGCCAGCCCAGCCCACTAACTATACCCAGGCTGTGTGAACATGGGCGGGCTGCCTGTCTGGCCAGCTGATGCCTGCATGTGACACCACCGCCACCGCCAGCACATGCTGCATGGTGCATGCTGAGTCATTGTCCTGAGCTGGACATGAGGGGGAGGATCTGTGAAGAGGATGAGGGGGAGGAGTTTGGGGGGTGGTCAGATAGGCATGCATAGGGGCGGTAGCGTACCCTGCCGCTGCTGCAGCTGCTGCTGCTGCTGTTGTTGTTGCTGGGGTGCAGGTACTACTCAGAAGGGGTGTACTACCGAGCGGACTGTGGCCATGACGCAGGTGAGGCTAGGAGCCCTCGCCAAGGAAGCAAAGCGCACAGCACAGCACAGCCTACCCCACCACCTGTCCCCCACCCTGTTCCCCATGACCCCTGATGGCCCTGCCCTGCCACCACACCCTGCCCCTGGCTGTCCTAGAATCCCCCCCCTGCCCTGCCCTGCCACCCACCCACCCCCTTATCGCTTGCTATCCCCATGCCATCTCGCCGTCTCAGCCCCTGCCCTTGCTTTCCCCTGTTCACCCTCCCCCCCTCCCTCCCTCCCCATCCCCCACTTCCCTCCTGCTGCAGATCATCTTGACCACGCCGTGACCTTAGTGGGTTACGGCACCACTGAGGCCGGCACCGACTACTGGCTGCTGCGCAACAGCTGGTCCCTGCTGTGGGGCGACAACGGGTACTTCAAGATGGCGCGCAAGGTGTGCGCCTGCAGCGCGTCGCACCTGCTGCACTCCACACACCTGCTGCTACCTGGACACATTCACCACAGGGGAAGGTGGCGCTTGTGCAAGTGGGCGGGAGGGTGGAAGGGCGAGTGGGCGGGTGGTAGGTCAGGCGGGCAGGTGGGGTTGGGTGGTGGGATGTTGGTGGGGGTGGGTGGTTCGCGATGATGGGGCATGATGCATCGCCTGGTGCGCTATGCATATATGTGTGTTGAGGTGCTGTGAGTCCATGCACAAACGCAAAATTTATCCATCATCTGCATGTTGCATTTGACCAGCTGGCCAGCACTTCAGCAACGCATGAGCGTGGGCACTGACTGCCAGCCATGACTGCAGCCGGCAGCAATGCCTGGGTCACATCTGCGCTGTGTGCAGCTGAAGTTATCAGGCATGGGAATGGCCTATGACCCTTGATCATGGCTTGGAGTCATTTGGAGTGGTGTGATGTGGTGTGTTGTGGCGCAGGGCAATGACTGCGGTGTGACCATTGACGGTGTGGTGGCGGTGGTGGACACCAACTCAACGCTGGGGCAGTTGAGGCCAGGCTCAGCCGGTGCTGTGGCAGTGGCAGCAGCCCGGCGTCAGGCCTTGAGATATTGACGGCATGAGGGGCATGCACAGGCCTGCTGCCTGGCCCCCTTGAGGCTATGCTATGGCTATGCTTTGCCATGCTGGTCCCTGCATGGGTGCGCCATGGGCAAGTGGGCTACGTTTGTAGAAGGGACTGTGGTTGAGGTCACGGGCTCGAACCTAACCAGACGCAGAAATGTTTTGAATGAGGGGGTGGGCTTGTTGGGGCAACTGTGGTCCTGCTACGTTGGGTAGACAGATGGGACAGCGGTCGCCCTTGCTGACACTCCTACAATTTAGTCCCTGCGTTTGTCCCTGCGTTCTACCGACCTTGTCCGATCGGGCTGAAAATTTGATAGATGGCAGTTTTCAGAAAATAAAACATATTTTTTCAAGTAAAATATTTGGAAAAATCCAAAAGCTGTTGCGCTGTGGCCCGCAACCTATCCCTGCACTCATCCCTGCACTCTAGCCACAGGGCCACAGCGCAGCCGCCTTTGATTTTTTTAAAATATTTATTCTGAAAAATATGTTTTATTTTCTGCAAACTACCATCTATCAAAATTTCAGCCCGATCGGACAAGGTTGGTCAACACGCAGGGACGGACGCAGGGATTAATTTGTAGGAGTGGATCCTTACTGATCCCTACTGATAAGCCTAGGCAACTCTGGCGCGCAAGACAGCTGGCTACTTTTGATAACGGCAACAGTACAGGTTGCCTGCACAGCTAAGCAGGGATGACATGAACGGGTTGCTGTGGCTGTGGCTGCGAGTATTGCGGAGGATGTTGAGGTGTTACTCGTTGCTTTCGATTGCTAGCTAGTTACACTGTTTTGCTTGTTAGGTAGGCAGAGCATCTGTGTAATGACAGCCAATCCCAAGGCCTACTGGAAATCATCAACGTGCACGTGCCAGTGGGGGTGTCAGTCTGATGAAGCTGCTGGGTTCGGCCCTACGCCTTTCCTCAGCCGCCGGGAGAACGTCGGGCCGCTGCAGACAACGACCTTTTCTGTTGATCCACAGGAACGTTTGAATACAGCCCGCGTCGCGGATGCGTTAACGCGACGCACTTCAAACATCGTGCTCAACGATGCTGGGGAAGCGCAGTGTTGTTGTCGAACAAAAGAATACAGTTCTGAGCAGCAGGAGGCAAGGTAGACATTTGCAAGGGCGAAATTGGCAAAGACATGTGGGCTTCCGCAAGCAGGCTCAGCCAGCAGGGAAAGAGCAGGTCATGTCACTCCTTGCCCAGGTGACTGGCATGCCTACCCCACCCCTGCCCATTGTACACTTGCTGCTGTGCCTAGACCATGCGCACTCACCTAGACACACACACACACTCTTGGCCCAGCTTGAGCAATTCGACCTGTGATCTGGATTTCGCACCAATTCACACCATCGGTGCTTGCTTGACCTCGCCTCAATGCTATAGCGAGAGGGGTGTGATGGCAGCAGTGGTGGCATAGCCAGCACGTCAGCCCAGCCAGCACTGACCACACAGCCATTCCTGGTTGGCGGCTTAGCAGACCTACAACAGCACTCATGGACCGACAACAGCACCCACAGCAGCACCAGCATCACTGGCAGCATGACATGGGGCTGCATGGCGTCACTCCGGGGGACATGGGCATGCAAGCAGTGTGACTGTGTGGTGTTGGGCCGTCAGGGCCACACCATGTACAACCCACTGCCAGGCATGGCGGACGCCATTGCCGCCCTGACCTCTGAGGGCGCCTGGAGTGGGAGCGGTGGCGTGGCCTCAGCAGCACCATGGCAGGGCACATGGAAGGTGTGTGGCCTCTTGCCCACATCAGCCCTTGTGGCTGGATTTGCATACACAAGCTTCGTGTCAGGATAAGGTTTTGATCAGCATTAGGGCACATGGATGGGGATGGATGTGTCCTGCTGCTGCCGCTGGAGCTGCTTGTCAGCTGATGCCAGTGGCAGTGTTTGTACTGCTGCTGCTGCCGCTGCCGCTGGTGGTGCTGGAGCTACTTGCCAGCCTTGACATGTTGTAGACCAGCCAGGACCCACCGTAAGCCATGTCAGCCAGCGCGAGGCGACACCAGGCAGCACATGCGTCAGACTCGCTGACTGCACATGGTAAGTCACACTGATCTGCGTGTGACCTGCGCATGGATCAGGTGTTCTGGGCGCCTCACATCTCCTCCATGTCGTCCTCCATGATGGGAGCTGTGTTTGAGCCAATCTTGTGCGTGACTGCAGCAGCTGAGCCGCGCAGTGTGGCAAGTAAGCCAAGCAGGCTGCTGCCTGGCAATGTGACATGCGCACACTGTGCTTTGAATGAAGGTACAAGGTCAGTGGTGATGGCAGCTTGGTATCTAATGTACGCTACCAAGCGCCCATTGTCAATGCGGGCTGGCTCAGCGCATCAGGTCAGTTGCTGCTGCTGCGGCGATGGCGGCGGCTGCAGCTGCTGCTGTGGCTGCTGCTGTGGCTGCTGCTGCTACTACTGCTGCTACTGCTGCTACTGCTGCTGCTGCTGCTGCTGCTGCGTTGGCTGCGACTGCGGCCGAGGGCTGTGGGCGCACTTGCCACTGCCCTTGTGGCTGCGGCTGTGCTTGTGGCTGCCGCTGCGCCTGCCGCTGCTATTGTTGCTGGCCATGTACCGCTGGCCATCTTCACACACAGAGGCAGTAGGTCAAGATTGAAGGTCAGGGTCAGGGCACATGGAAGGTCCACGTCGCCCAATGTCCTCCTGCTGCCAGTGCTAAGCAATGCCTGTTCCGCCTATGCCCGTGTCAGGGCAGCTGCAGGTCTGTGCTGTGCCCCAGTAAGGGTCCCCCTGCCGCCGGGTCACTGACCTTGCCCCTGGCCTGCACTCAGGAAGCATGCGGCCCAAGTTTGACGCAGCAGTGGAGGTCAACTTTGACAAGTTCTGGGTCGACCTGGGGCCTGATAAGCTGCGCCCCTCCCTGTCAGGTGCTGGCCAAAGCATAGCATGGCAGGTGCATGCAGACATCATACACAGACCCTGACCCTGAACCCTGCTCTCCTGTTCCCCCCTGCTGAAGAAGGAGCTTCAATTGTGTTCCTAGAGCAACGCTCGGTTTTCACAATTGATAGGATTCATTGGGTTTGGATGGCATTCGCAGCGCAGCCATAACAGGGTGGTGGCTTACAACTGCTCTCACAGCGACTGTGTGTGTGTGTGCCAGCGCTTGGTCCAGTGCGCAAGGTGCAAGTGACAGACTTCACTGCCTGGCAGCCACAAACAGCTCAGGCCACACCCCTCTTCCTGTTCAGCAGCCACCCCACCCCACAGGGTGCGATCCACACTGTCTTCAGGGTCTTGGTCTGTGTGCCCCTGCCCCCTGCCTTCACAAGCCCCTGCTCAAACCCCATGTGCTCATGGCTCATGAACAGGCAGTGCAGCAGCCAAGCGGATGCTGGGCCTGGACGTGGACGTAGACGCGGTGATCAGCTCAATAGGCCGGGCGGCCTTCTTCCCTCAGTTTGCGGTGTTTCCTGTGCACTACCTGGACAATGAGCTGGCCATCTTTGAGTTCACTCCGCTGAAGTCTAGGATTGCGATCGTGAAGCAGGAGGGCGCTCTGGGGGATGTGTGAGGGCTCTGCCTGTCCATGGCTGGCCCAGAGGTCCGTGTGAGGTCTTTTGTGAAGTTCTTCTTGAGGGTGGATGGTGGGCGCACAGCCGGGGAGGGGATGGCGACCTCAGGGTCAGGCACCTGCTTTGGGTCGCAAACCCGCACATGAGTGATCATGAGGGTGATCATGAGGGTGGATGGCATCCCTGATGTGTGGTGTGACCTCATGCGCATGCACCACGCTGCGTCCCATGCCATGGCAGTGGATGGGTCCGCACCTGTAGACCTTGGAAGACCATGTGCTCAGGCATGGGTGTTTGGAGAGAATTTGGGTTGCGTGATCGCTTGAGCTTGTGCTTGTGCGTGTCGCTGTGCATGTGATCGCTGGGCAAGACTTTCCATTATGTAAGAGTTCAGCTGAGCCGCTTCCATGGTGCCTATTGGCTGGCATGATGCAAGGGGAGGACGGAGGGATTCATCCATTAGTGCTTGTCAGCGCCCAAACCCCACAGTTATGCAGGGCACAGATCAGTAGTAAAGATTGCCGGCCACGCCAGCAGGGGGATACTACGGATGGCGGGGTTGAGAGGAGCAGGCGCAAGGGCAGCTGGCCAAAAGGGGATGGCGGCCACTGCAACTGTGCTGGTGGCCTGGCGCTGCTTACGAAGAGCAGGGCGAACCTGGGTGTCAGTCACATGCGACTGCGAGACCGAGGGGATGTCCCCAGCTCTCCCCCGCCAGTCAAGCGCAGCAAGAGCAACATGGCTGAGCACGCAGCTGAGCCAAGGCAAGGGCAAGCCTGCCAAAGCCAAGCCAGGCAGGTGGCAGAGAAGGGACTGCAATGCATTGCTCACGGCTTGTCCAGCCCACAAGACATGACAATCCCCGTCCTGGCCGTCAAGGCGTCGCTGCTGGTTCGACGTGGTCCATGCTGACATCCCTCCATGAATCTCCCGTGAAACCCAAATTGCCACCGCCCGTCGCACTGCGCATCGCGTGATGGCTAAGAAGAAGCGGAAGGGTAGCGACAAGAAACAGAAAGGTTCGTGTCCCTAGCCGACTGTGAGCTACGTGCACTACGCGCTGTGAGATAACCCGTCGCTCCTGTTCGCAGCGTCTCGTTCCCGTCAAGGCAAGCAACGACAGGAGCGTCGGGATGGCTGGACCACGCGCAGACGTCAGGTGGCGCCCCCGCCTTATGTGCCCCCGCACTGTTTGTGTCCCCGCCTTTTGTCTTGGCCTGTCAAAATGGCAACCTCGCTTGGTCATGCAGGTCATCAAGGTCCCCGAGGGCGCAGTGCTGCGCGGGTGCAAGAAGACGAGGCGCAAGCTGCGGGAGCACCTCCGGCTGCGGGCTGAAATCCACTCCCAGCTCCGCGTGATCGCGTCGTTGCTGGTGCTCATAATCTTCCTAACGTGCCTGGTGGGCTACCCTACCCCGGGCTTCCCCAGCGCCCCTCAGCCTCCAGCCGTGCAGCCCCCCCAACACCCTGATGCTCCCCCCCTACCCCCCCTACCCCCACGTGCCCCTGCCCAGTCTGCCCCTGCGCAGCCTGCCAGCATGGAGTGTGACACTGATTCTGACTCCGAGTCAGATTGTGACTCTGAGCCAGAGCCACAGTCTGACTCGGAGTCAGAATCAGAACCTGAGCCAGTCAGGCAGCCCCCCCCAAGGCGCTGCAGCGCCCGCCTGGCAGCCCTTGCACCTGCAGCACCCACTGGCCCTCCCTTGCCCCTTGACTGCGAGGACCCAGCGATGCTGAGGCAGCTGAAAGACTTCTGCAAGTTCTTCGCCAACCCCAACTACAAGACATGCTACAACCAGCTGCAGCGGCGCCTTGTTCGGCACCGCCACCCCATGCTCATGCCAGCCTTTGAGGACCCCAGCAACCAGGCGCTGCTGGCCAAGCTGCATGAGCTGGGGAGCATCAACCTGGCGGGTGACGCCAACACCATTGACGCACACTCCATGCAGCTGGCGGTGGCCATGCAGCAGCATTACTCCAACCCAGGCAAGTGATGGTGGTGACTAGACCCTGGACTTGGACCTGGACCTGGACCTGGACCTGGACCTGGACCTGGACCTGGACCTGGACCTGGACCTGGACCTGGACCTGGACCTGGACCTGGACCTGGACCTGGACCTGGACCTGGACCTGGACCTGGACCTGGACCTGGACCTGGACCTGGACCTGGACCTGGATCTGGATCTGGATCTGGACCTGACCTGACCTGACCTTATACCTGACCTGACCTGACCTTAACCTGACCTGACCTTATACCTGACCTGGACCTTATACCTGACCTGACCTTATACCTGACCTGACCTGACCTTATACCTGACCTTATACCTGACCTTATACCTGACCTTATACCTGACCTTGGACCTGACCTTGGACCTGACCTGAGACCCGACCTGAGACCCGACCTGAGACCCGACCTGAGACCCGACCTGAGACCCGACCTGAGACCCGACCTGAGACCCGACCTGAGACCCGACCTGAGACCCGACCTGAGACCCGACCTGAGACCCGACCTGAGACCCGACCTGAGACCCGACCTGAGACCCGACCTGAGACCCGCCCTGAGACCCGCCCTGAGACCCGCCCTGAGACCCGCCCTGAGACCCGCCCTGAGACCCGCCCTGAGACCCGCCCTGAGACCCGCCCTGAGACCCGCCCTGAGACCCGCCCTGAGACCCGCCCTGAGACCCGCCCTGAGACCCGCCCTGAGACCCGCCCTGAGACCCGCCCTGAGACCCGCCCTGAG
The DNA here is from genome assembly GCA_030144725.1 of Haematococcus lacustris. NCBI lineage: Eukaryota > Viridiplantae > Chlorophyta > Chlorophyceae > Chlamydomonadales > Haematococcaceae > Haematococcus > Haematococcus lacustris. The sequence goes on along the minus strand of JASKMD010000025.1, from coordinate 2,153,210 downwards.
ACCCGCCCTGAGACCCGCCCTGAGACCCGCCCTGAGACCCGCCCTGAGACCCGCCCTGAGACCCGCCCTGAGACCCGCCCTGAGACCCGCCCTGAGACCCGCCCTGAGACCCGCCCTGAGACCCGCCCTGAGACCCGCCCTGAGACCCGCCCTGAGACCCGCCCTGAGACCCGCCCTGAGACCCGCCCTGAGACCCGCCCTGAGACCCGCCCTGAGACCCGACCTGAGACCCGACCTGAGACCCGCCCTGAGACCCGCCCTGAGACCCGCCCTGAGACCCGCCCTGAGACCCGCCCTGAGACCCGCCCTGAGACCCGCCCTGAGACCCGCCCTGAGACCCGCCCTGAGACCCGCCCTGAGACCCGCCCTGAGACCCGCCCTGAGACCCGCCCTGAGACCCGCCCTGAGACCCGCCCTGAGACCCGCCCTGAGACCCGCCCTGAGACCCGCCCTGAGACCCGCCCTGAGACCCGCCCTGAGACCCGCCCTGAGACCCGCCCTGAGACCCGCCCTGAGACCCGCCCTGAGACCCGCCCTGAGACCCGACCTGAGACCCGACCTGAGACCCGACCTGAGACCCGACCTGAGACCCGACCTGAGACCCGACCTGAGACCCGACCTGAGACCCGACCTGAGACCCGACCTGAGACCCGACCTGAGACCCGACCTGAGACCCGACCTGAGACCCGACCTGAGACCCGACCTGAGACCCGACCTGAGACCCGACCTGAGACCCGACCTGAGACCCGACCTGAGACCCGACCTGAGACCCGACCTGAGACCCGACCTGAGACCCGACCTGAGACCCGACCTGAGACCCGACCTGAGACCTGACCTGAGACCTGACCTGAGACCTGACCTGAGACCTGACCTGACCTGACCTGACCTGACCTGACCTGACCTGACCTGCAGAGCGCATTGTCAACATGTACGCCAAGGCAGCCAGGGCCCAGCTAGGCTGGAGCGGTGAGGAGGCGCAGCTGTTCATCAGGATGGCGTGCGGGTATGGCATCAACGCCAAGAGCTCGGAGCTGAAGGCCGCCACCCTGGACAAGGGGCATGTGCCGGACCTGGTAGAGGAGGCCAACACGCACCGCCGCCTACTGGGCATGAAGAAGCAAGGCTCCCTGTAGGACACCCTGCCCCTGCCCTGCCGCATGCGCCATGCAGTGCATGTGTGCCGGTGGCTAGAGCGGTGGCAGCAGCCCCCCACCCCACCCGCACCAGGGCAGCCAAAGCGCGGCAAGAGGCGAGGGGTTGGTCCCCGGACCCTGACCTGTCCACCCCCCTTCATCCTCACCCCCATGGCCAGGGTGGGTGTGCACTTCATCAAGGTGGACAGCAGGGTACTGCATGGGGTGTGCAAGCAGCTGGGCCTAACCAAGGAAACCCGGGCGGCATTCACTTCAGAGCCAGCACTGAGCCATCACTGGGCCAGGTGGTTCAACGCCAGCAAGCTTCGCAACAAGGAGTTTGCTTTCGAGAGGTTGGTGGACACAGATGGTGTCAGCGTGTGCGTGCACTACACGCGCCCCCTTCCCCCTCCTCCAGCCCCACCTCCAGCTGCCAGCAGCAGCAGCACCAGCAGCCGCCCAAGTGCAGCAGCAGCAGCGGCTCATGCAGTGGGGCTCCCCCACATAGGCAGGGGCATAGCTGAGATGCGTGAGTTTGTGTTTGACCCAGACACACAGATTGGGGTGGGCATCGACCCCGGCGTCACCCAGGCAGTCAGCGCAGCCTCTGGGGTGTGGGATCCGCTGTCAAGCCAGCTGATGGCAGACCAGCTGCGCCGGTGGAAGCTGATCAAGGGCCAGGTGAAGCATGCCAGCGGCCTGAACAATGCCCGCCGTGACACTGAGCGGTGGCTAGCACCGATCAAGCCCCACCTCCAGCACCTGGCAGCAGCAAGCTCAGCCGGCACCTCCCTGGAGGCAAACCTGAAGCACATCATCGTCACCCTGGCCACCTGGGATGCGGTGTGGGAGGTGTACCTGAACCCCAAGTGGTCACGGCAGCAGCTGAGGCTTTACGGAGCCCAGGACCGGGCGCTGGAGCAGTTCTTCAACAAGAGAGTGGGGGAGGGAGGGTAAGGGACTGGGAGGGAGGGAGGGTAAGGGACTGGGAGGTGGTGGGTTGGGCATGATATGAAGGAGTAGTTGACTGTGCCATGCCTAACCGTGTGCTACCATGTCAGCCACCATGTGTGTGCCTTGTGTGCATGGCTGCAGCTTGAGGAAGAGGTGGCTGAGGTGTTCATGGAGCGACATGGGCATGCCAAGCAGCTGGTGGTGTTCTTTGGAGCAGCTAGCATTGGCACAGCGGGAGGGTGGGGTGCTGATGCGGTGTTGCGTGCCTGCCGCAAGGTGGTGTGCAGGCCCAGGGGCACAGACCAGCTGCGGGGCAGGGTGGTGCTCGTGGATGAGCACCGCACCACCCGGGTCAGCTCAGCAGTGAATGGCAAGCAGCCATGTCATGTGGAGCTGAACACACTCAGTGCCACAAGACCCGCAGGCTGGAAGCCCCCAGCAGGGCAGGTGGAGCTGCGCTTGCTGCGGCCAGCCTGGAGCCAGCAGCGTGACCAGCCAGTGCGAGTCATGATGTGGTGCCCAGTAGTGCCCCCCCGCAAGCCCCCACAGGCCCCACGCAGCAGCCAGGAAGCCACACCGGCAGCAGCCTCAGAGCCAGGGCCCAGCACTCCCCAGCCAGCCAAGCGCAGCAAGCGCACCAAGGCTGAGCCGGCAGCTCAGCCCACTAAGGGCAAAGGCAAAGGCAAGGCTGCCAAAGCCAAGCCAGCACCACAGCCAGGCAGGTGGCTGGACAGGGACTGCAATGCAGCGCTCAACATGCAGCGCATTGGGGAGAGCAGCTGGTGCCCACTGGAGCTGTGCTACTGGCCAGACCAGGGAGCTCTGCCAGCCAAGGTCAAGGAGTACCCTTGCCTGGGCTACAAGCGGCTGCGAGACAAGCCACCAAAGGCCCAGCAGCAGCAGCAGCAGCAGCAGCCTGCTGAGGCACAGTAATGTGTGCCCCCTTTGTTGAGCTGTCATCAGCTTACAATTAGTGCATGCAGGTCATGTCAACTCTACATCATAGCCCTCGGGTCAGGCAATTATGTAGGTGGTTGGCGGGCTCATGTGCCATGTGCACTGGGTTTACTCCACACAGCCCAATAACACTGTTTGAGTCGGGTCACTATTGCCCACTAGTATAATCCCGCTAGTGGCTGCTAGTGGGTACTACTGATACGGCTCAAATGGAGGCCCTAGTGAGGGACAAGGGAGTGCGAGACCGAGCACACAAGGCCCAGCAGCAGGATGAGCCTATGGCACAAAGAATGCGTGCCTGGTTTAAAGCTGTGTAGGCTTACATTAGTGAACTAGCAGAAGAGCAAACTGAAAGAACAAACCAATAAAACAAATGACGTTCTGGTTTTCACCCACTGCTGGGGGTGCATGCAGGAGTTGCTAAGAGCATGCAACCATGCTCCCTATAGGGTCATGTTGCTGTAACTGCCTACCGGTGTTAATCGACACATATGAGCGCTCCAAAGCAAAGGAGGCTACGACAAAAGATCCGTACAGAAGAAGAGGACGTGCCAGAACCGAGCCGGGAGGAAGACGATGCTGCACACCGGTGGGGAATGGACCTGCGTCGTAGCACAGCCCCTCTGAGCGTGCCTATAATCATCATTCGCTGCACCTCCCGAGCAGGACTAAGTTGGAGGAGGTGAAGCTGCTGCAAAAGTTGCGGAAGAAGGTTGGCGGGACAAATGCAACAACGCTTGGCTTGGGCACCACCGAGGTGAGTCGAGAAGGCAGCGCTCCTTGCTATGTATCACTTAACTTAGTCCCCGCCCTGACCCTGCCCGAAATTCCCTGCCCTGCCCAAGCACATACCCTCCCTTTTGCTGTGCTCGTTCCCAGCTGCACATCTGCAAACCGGCCCCTTGCCCTGTTGCTTGTGCCCAGCACCAGTTCGCTAATGGCTGCAGGAAGTAAAGCCAGTGTCTGAGGATCCTGATGACAATCCGACAGAGCTGATGGGGGCATTTTCCAAGGCCAAAGCTGTGGTCACGGCTGACGAAGACCCCCACATGTGTGTGGTCACAGACAGCAGCAACCCACTCTCTGATTGGCTTGCCGGTCAGTGCTGTTACCCTCAGACACCACCCACCGCCTTCACTGTATGTGTTGGCTGCACCTTCTCAGCAACCCAATGGGCAACGAGTATGAAAGCACAGGCTGAGTCATAGTTCCCCTCACTAGGGGGTGGTGTTTTGTCTGTATGCGACTTAAGTGCGTGTGTTGGGAGCGTAGCATAGCAATGAAACACAGCCTCTGCTACCAGCTTCACATGCTGCTGTGGGTGTGTTCCTGGCCTGGTGGTATTGGTGGTGACAAACCCCTGGTGACAACAGCCTGATGACCCGGCCTGGCCTGCCTTGGTGGCATTGTTGACATCACTGTGCTGGGCACACTTTTGCCGGGCTTGCGTTCATTGCTGCCCTGCTGCATGCGTGCAGGAAAAAGTTTGTTGAGCAGGAGCTCGCCAAGCGGCTGGGCACTGACGTGAACAGTCGGGACAACGAGGATTCTGAGACACGGCGCAGGCGGTTGGAGGTTGAGATGTACCAGATCCCTGAAGAGTACAAGGTGCAGGCAGGACAAGGTGCAGGCATCCGGGCAGTCCATACACAGCTCAGCAGGCTGGGTAGAAAGGGGATCTGTGTCATGGGCAAGGGGCTATGGCATGGGTTGTTCCTTGGCTGGCTGGTCTGGTTGCAAACGCCTATGATGAAGTCCTGCCCTTGCTTCCCTGCTCCTCCTCCTCCTCCTCCTCCTGGATCTGCCTGCAGCCCTCTGACAGGGGCTCTGCACTTACTCCTGCCTAATACATGCTGCTGCCTAATACATGCTGCTGGGGTCTGTGCCCACCTAACAAGTGCCGCTGCTGCCATTGCCTGGGCCTACCTTACACCCGCTCCTGCTGCTGCTGCCACTGCCTGTGTCTGCAGAGCAGCTTGCAGGGTGACTTCACAGTGCCGGGCATGACAGCCATTATCACGGAGGTCAACCTGTCTGCTGCCGTCAGGCTGCAGAACATAGAGGCAAACGAGCGCAAGAAGAGGCAAATGCTGGGGTGGGTGCACAGCCCAGGCCGCAGCCAGCTAGCACCAGGCTGACCCTCCGGGCTAGCCTACAGCCCCAAGCCAGCGCCAGCCCTAGCCCTAGCCCCACTCATCAGGGCATCTCGCCTAATGCAGAAACGCAACGCTCCCTGTCTATCCCCTGGTAGTTACGTTTGCACCAGTATGGCTGTCAGCGTGGTGTGGCCGCTTGATCTTACCCATGTGCAACTTGCTTTGAAATGTTCTGTGAGCCATGCAGTGATGATGACTTGCTACAAAGCAAAGCCGAGGCCAAGATGAAGCGCAACACCTGCGTGCCTGGCTTTGGCAAGCAGCCGGTGAAGGACCGCAGCCGCAGCCGGGAGGAGATGGAGGCAGAGGCCAAGCGAATGCGGTTCATGAGCGAGCGCCGGCCCGCGCTGCCCGCCCACAAGCTTGCAAAGTATCAGTAGTGCCACAGGGGGAGCAGCACAGCTGCAGCAGCAGTGATGTATGGCAATCCCGCCTGACAGTAGGGTGGGCCAGCACTGGGTGCAGGAAAGGGGCGGCAGGGGCGCCCCTGGGGTTGGTAGTAACATGGTCCACCCCAGTAGCTTGTGACTCAGACCTGAAGGCATGGCTGCTGTCCAGATGTCACTGGTTGTGCTGCCCCTTGCTGCCCAGCTTTGCTGCCACAGTGCACCTGCTAGCGAGCCTAGGGCTCCGCCCCAACTCAGCTGATCTGGTGTGCGCAATAGTACCGCTACTATCTTGAGCCCCTACCCTCAGCTCCTGCTCACACACATCCCCCAGCACATAGCAGGCATGTGTATGGTACCTGGCCGGGGAAGGGCGACTCCATAATGAATGCGTTACATAATGAATCCTATTAAGGTTACACACTCATACAGGGTGGGCAGCCACCTGCCTGGCTGTGGTGTTGGCTTGGCTTTGGCAGCCTTGCCTTTGCCTTTGCCCTTAGTGGGCTCAGCTGCCGGCTCAGCCTTGGTGCGCTTGCTGCGCTTGGCTGGCTGGGGAGTGCTGGGCTCGGGCTGCGTGGGGTGTGTGAGCTAGCTTGGTGACACCCGAGGGCGCCGGCTGATCGCACCGCTGGCTCCAGGCTGGGTGCTTTAGGATGAGCTTCTGACCCCTGCTGTCGGTCTCAAGCGTTCACTCGGAATTGCTTCGGCCCCGGTCGATTAAAAGCTTCGTCATTGCATTTATCCTCATCATAATGTACTCGGCCCGCCGATTATCCGTTGCATACTTGGTGCCATGGGATAGGAGCTCTACACCCGGCATACAAAGGCAGCACAAGGCATGTTGAATCCTGCGTTGGCAGGCATTGGCTGGTTTACTCTGTAAATCACAGGCAGTGGCTTGTACTTGAGGAGCGTCTGGATCATGAAGTAGCCGCTATCGTTTCATCACGAGCACATACGACGAAGGGAGGGAATGTAATGCCGCGTTAACAATATTCATCATACACATGAGCAAACAAGAAAAAATCGCCGTCACGGGGAATCGAACCCCGGTCTCCCGCGTGACAGGCGGGGATAATGACCACTATACGATGACGACTTACAGTACTTGACGACTGATCGATGATGACTCTACTTGATGCACAATGTGGGGTAACGTACATATATAGTTTTAGCAAGCCTCTCTCTCTCTCGTTCATCCTTTTCGTAAGTATGTATAGTTTACTAATGGCTGTTATTGTATTAAGCCTAAATACCTGAGTCTTGACCTCCCAAGGGACACAATGATGTTTGTGCTACCCATAGCTAACACATAACTACCACTCAACGACAAGGCTTTATACAGGGTAAGACTACTGAAGAGAACAAAGCGTTGGCAAGGCAGTCACCAGTGCGCAAAATGAAAAGCCACTGTCCAGCCTTCTTGCAAATGCAACACTTGACATAAGATAACTCCAATGGTACTCACTCATGCAAGGTGGGCAGTGGAGAGGATGTTCGCCTGCTATGCCAGCCTTGCTTACCGGCATGACGTAGGTCTCGTCCAGACCATTGTAGAAAGCAACACGCATCTGCTTCCCTGGGTTGTCCTACCACACATGTACAGGGTACCTGCATGCTCATCGCCAAGCTGCAAATGTTTCAGGTCATCATGCAGAGAGACAATGTGTAGAGCTGAACATGTAGCACTGAACTTTGTTCTGGCTTAGTTGCTGTGTTGTGCTGCTGCATGTCAGGTGCTTCGTGTCACTACACCCATATGTATCCATCACGATGACGACTTCTACTTGATGCACAAATGGGGGTGACGTACATATATATAACAATAACAACTTATCGTACGTACTTGATGCAAAGTGGTCGGCCTCTTATTGCTATTAACACATACCGTACTATCTATTTCGATTCGCGAGGCCCCGAAAACTAAAATTAAATACTCTTTCCCGACCCCAAAAAAACATTGTTTACTTTTTCCCGATGCAAAGTTAGCAGCAAAACACAGTTTTGAGGATGTGGATGTGCTTATAAATATTCTAGACAACCATCCCTTGCATAACATGTCAATCCGTCATGGTTTAAACACTTCTTGCACAGGTCACCATGTCAAGCTTCCCGATCACCAAGTGAAAGCCATTATGCAAGGGTAGTGTCACCGTGCACCAAGTCACCAAGTCTTGACTGTGCACTAGATAGGGCACTGAACCTCCCCATGAAGTCATGATGCTCTGTGGCTGCTTGCAGTGCTGGCATATCTCTGCATCTTCCTCTGAACACTCAAACTTGCTTGCCCTTGCAGTCACCCATGCCGCAGCTTTGGCCAAGGCAAAGACCCCAGTAGCTGACTTGGTGCGGCCAGCCACCCGAGCTGCTGCCCCGGTTTGGCCAGCCACCCCAGATGCTGACCTGGTGCGGCCAGCCACCCGGGCTGCTGCCCTGGCCTTGCCAACCACCCCAACAGCTGACTTCTTGCAGCCAGCCACCCCGGCTGCTAACTTGCTACCTACCCACCCCTCGCTGCTGGCACTGCCATCATCGTTGCTGCCGTCGTCGCCGCTGCTGTTGCCGGCGCTGCTTGTGTTAGCGCTGCTGCTGTTGGCGCTGCTGCTAGTGTTGCACACCAACCGTGCCTGCTTGCGTGTGGGAGTGGGCGTGGCTTGTCCTGTTGGGGCTGGCTTGGGCTTGTTCTTGGAGCCCAATGGCCTGCCACGTTTGCGAATCTGCCGTTGCTGCAGCTGGCTTGACTGAAGGCTTGGCTGATGGCATGGCTCTTGTAATGGCAGACCACTGCTGAGCTGCCACCATCAGCTCAACGGCTGTCATGGACTGAACATCAATCTCAGCCACCTGCTCTGTAAGCAAGGAACAGCCCCCCATGGGAACGACCATGCCAAGTAGCAGCATCATTTACGGAGGTCAAGTAATTGTTTGACCACTTCGCGATTTTGTTAATATTCACATTGTTTACTCGTTCGCGACTTCGCGAGGCAAAAAAAACAACTCGCGGACGCGAATCGAAAGAGAGAGTACGGTATTCATTGTTCTAGCATACAGGCCCTCGCAACAAATGTTACGATGATAGTGCTACTCATTGCTAACAAACCAATACCACCCAAGCAGCACAACACAGCAAACTGAATGAAACTACTGAAGGGAACAGAGCACGAGCAAGGCAGTCAGGCACTGTCTAGCCTTGATGCACATGCAACAAGTTACATGGTGAATCTTACAAAGGTTACACACTCATACAGGGTGGGCAGTGGAGAACATGTTCACCTGCTATGCCAGCCATGCTTAGCGGCATGACGTTGGTGTCGTCCAGACCATTGTAGGAAGCGACACGTATCTACCTTCCAGGAATGGTACCTGGTGGTGCATCCAGATCCAACGTTAGTAACGAGCAGCAGCCAACACAGTCGGCCCTTCCCTGGTGCCAACAAGGGGCAGCTAATCATCCACAGTTGAAAGGGCACAAGGGCAAACAATGTTATTGCATGGTACTGTGTCTCAGCTCGGGAGGCCTAGTTGCCAAGCAGGAGCCAAGCAGCATGCATGCATGGCGGTGCTAGAGGATGACATAAACCGTCGTGTGACTGGCTATTGGGAAGCAAGGTATCTGAGGGCTCCTGGCCTCTCCATGCGCCCACAGCAGACAGATGGTTATGCAGGCAAATGCCCGCGACAGCAGGCTTAGAGACCTGACTTCAAACCTCCTGCCATCCCAGTCACAATGCCTGCCAAAGCTGTGCAGGGTGCCAGGGCTAAGGCAAGGGCATGAGCCAGGGGTCAAGATTTATAGACAGAGGCCCCTGTTCCACAGCCAGGTTGACTAGTGCTATGCCTCCCCCAAACCTACCGAGCCCACCAAGGGCAAAGGCAAGGGCAAGGGCAAGCACCACAGCCAGGCAGGTGGCTGGTCAGGGACTGCAATGCAGTGCTGAACATGCAGCGCATTGGGGAGAGCAGGTGGCGCCCACTAGAGCTGTGCTGGTGGCCAGAGCAGGCAGCTTTGCCAGCCAAGGGCAAGGAGTACCCATGCTCAGGCTACAAGCGGCTGCGAGACAAGCCACCCAAGGCGCAGCAGCAGCAGTAGCCTGCTGTGGCACAGCAGTGTGTGCCCCCTTCTTGAGCTGTCACCAGATCACAGTCAGCGCATGTTTGTCATGCCAAATCTACACCATAGCCCTCACAGTCAGGCAATAGTGTAGGTGGTGGGCACTCATGCACCATGTCCATGAGCATTGGGTATACTCCACACAGCCCATTAGCATCATTCCAGTTCCGCTATTGATACCTTGTGGTCCCTAGTAGTCTGGCTCAGAGGGAGGCCCTAATGAGGGACAAGGGGGCTGACTAGTGCTAGATGACGCAAATCAATTACCCTAGGCAACAAGCACTTACGGTAAAGCAATCATGCCTGCAGCATTGACATGGGCTACATGGACATCCCAGCTTAAATGGTGCCTGCTGCACACTATGCTACATCTGCCATCTCTGGCCAGCCCTTTCCATCTGACACTGCTGAGCATGCACCCCTGCAACTTACCATCCAAGTGAAGGTTTACGTTCACATGCACCCCTGCTGCTGGGCCTTGGGTGGACGACTTTGCAGCCGCTTGTAGCCCAGGTCAAGGTACTCAGGCAGGTCAGGTCACCAGAACAGCTCCAGCGAGCGCCACCTGCTCTCCTCAATGTGCTGCATGTACGATGTTGCATTGCAGTCCCGGTCTACCCACCTGCCTGGCTGCGGCTTGGCTCTGGCAGCCTTGCCTTGCCTTAACCTGTGCCCTTGGTGCGTTGAGAGGGTTTGACATCCTGGTCAGCCTTGGTGCGTTTGCTGCGCTTGGCTGGCAGGGAAGCACTTGGCCCAGGCCCAGAGGCTGCTGGCTGTGTGGGTGCCTGGTTGCGCGGGGGTTATGGTGTCACCCGACCAAAGGGCAAAGGGCAAAGGGAACCCTGTCCCAGCACCAAGGCCCTCTATTACCACTAGTGCCACGATGCTGCAGCCTAGAGCCTACTCTCAAGTACAGAGCCTGGAGCATGGCTCTTGCAAAGCATGGCGAGTGAACATGCAAATGCCTTCTGCCAGACCACACAGATTGAGTGATAGGGGATGATGATAGATGGGTGATAGATGATGATGAGTTGAGATGAGTGGGTGGGTGGGGGAGCAGGGGCCCAGTGGCGGCCCCATGGACAACAGCCTGAGCACAACCAAGACGGCCCCACCTGGTCCTGCCACCCCTGCAGGTCACCCCCGCCATTGGCCCCGCAAATGTGAGACGGTCTGGGGCGCGAATCTCCGTGTAGCTCGTGACAAAGTTTTGACGCAGCCGGGTGTAACAGGCGTATGCGACACCCACCAGCCGCAAAACACTAGCTCAGATCGGCGCCCGCCCAAACCTGACCTGTGCCTTCCGCTCCTAAAAGACTCACGCACATCATAAGGCGAGGCTGGTTATCCTTCTACGCACGCCGTAAGCCAACGGCACAAGTGCAGTACGCCTGCTTGCATGTCAGTGCATGGAGCATATAATTCGTGAATATGCGCACAAGTCAGCCAGCTGGCATCCCTTACCTCATTTACGTCCCGGCATGACTCTGAGCAAATACAAGCTGCATCACGACAGCGCTTCATCATCACTTGGCACTATGTTGTCGGGATGGCTCGGGATGGCTCTGGCTTTCAGTTTTACATGTGCCGTGGTGCCTCAACCTTCTCCCTCAACTTTAGCAGGCGCATGTCACGCAAAACCAATACAGCAATACATATATCGATGCTTAAACGCCTTGCAACACCACTACAGAAGACATGTATCGCTGATGCCAAGCACATGCATTGATTTAAGAAGGTGGCAACACCACACAACACAACAACACCTCAACAACACACCACCACCACCACAACACAATGACTTATGCCTCACACACCACCTATGCTATGTGCACAACAAGCAAGGACTGGCTGCACCTCCTTGCTATAGCTAACACTCACTACGGGACTGCTAAGCACCTTGCCTTGCTGCCTATGCCCCATGGCACCAAATCAGGCTGGGCTGGGCTGGGCTGGGCACTGGTATCTTTTGGATGGCATCCTGCAGCAAAAAACACATAACCATGTCAGGCCCGCATAAGAGACATTACCTATCAAAAACAATGCATGAAAATCAGGTTGGGGACTGTTGTGTGCTTCCCTCAGCTGTTCATGCCTGTCATGCGTTGCGCAAGTGTGCGCATGAACATCAAACTGACCTAGACAAGGTGAGGTAAATTACAACCTTACTCACCTCTTGCTCACTGTTTTCAAGTGCTGATTCCCTTGCTGCACTCCTGCTTGGAAGACCCTTGGGCTGCTGTGGGTTTGATGCTGATCCTCACAACTGCCAAGCACCTGTGGAGGTCAGCAGATTTGGTTGCATGTGTTGACATTGTATGCAAAACGCACTAAGAAACAGCACCCCGTGCTTACCTGGGATGTAACCGCGAGTTGCCAGTCCGACGGCAGCAAAGGCTGCTCGGCACGGAAATGCCTCCGGCCACCAATTCATCTCTCCTGTTGCGACACGCATATAAACAGATGGAGGATGACATTGCGAAGCTAATCAAGTCGTCGAGACAATGCAGTACAATCGACAAAAGAGGGCCTAACCTGCTAGCGACACCGTTGTGAGATGTAGAGCCCAATGGTGGAAGAATTACATGCAGCGGATCAAAGACGGTGCCAAAAAGTGAATTGCGGGGCCAATGGCGGGGGTGACCTGCAGCGTGTGGGCTACATTGTTTTGTCGCTGTACCGCCATCATCCCAGCTAAACCACCACATATTACTTGCTCAAGCGCCTCTTCTTCTCATCCCGCCAACTTGCAACAGTCGGGGGCACGGCTTACTCAATTGCCATGATGTCAGCGCAATTGCTTATCAGTCTGCCTTTAGTCGAAGTAAGCATATGTTGCATAATGTGTGCAGACGAACTCCCTCACCTGACAATTTGAGTTTGAGTAAACACGAAATTCCTGAACATCAAAGATTGCAAGCTTGGTGTTAGAGTAAAGCCGCCAGCAAGTAAGCTCGTTGATAGCAGTCAACCAAGCGCAAACTCCACACTTTGAGCAGAGTCGGACTGCGCGATTAGCCGTGGGATGGAATGGATTGGGCTGTTATTCAAGTACATGCGGCGAAGTGGTGGAGCCATGTGACTACCGCAGTGCAGATGGATGCCGTAGGCTTGGCTGTGGGCGCCTTCATCCTTGCCGGGTTGTTCTGGCTGGGTTGGTGGTTCTTAAGTCGAAGTTTATATGGCCACCTCGATATTGAGAAGGACAGTCGTGTCCAGGTGCAGCAACTGCCGGGCAGGTCAGTACAGACAGGGCTCTGCTGCACCTGGATGCTGACACCCATGTCCTCCATTTCCAGGCTCTGTGGTCAGCTGTGTTCATGCTATCATGCAACATGCTGCTACTCATCCTCATGGAGATCATGGGCAGCCTTAACCGAGGGTGAGCTTGGTACCCCCCTGGAGCAATGATTAGCTCCCAGTTCCTCATCACCGCATGTCAGCTCAGCTGTGAACCCCGACAGCAGCAGTGCCCGACCTCTCCTCCCATCCCTGCCAACCCAGTGCCTGGGGGCCTGGTCAACACCAGCTGGCCCACATCCACCTGGACAGATGTCAAGGTGCTGCCCTGCCTGGCAGGACACGCCTGGCCCTGTGGCACCTCACCGTGTGGGGCCTCTTGGGCCTGCTGTTGGTAGTGCTGCCCTTCTACCATAGCTACCACACGCTGTCAGGTGTGGCACTGGCGGCAGCGCTGACGGCGACAGCAGCCACAGCAGCAAGGCCAGGCCCCAACAGCAATAGCAGCACTTCCAGGGCCTGAGTCGGCAGTTGAGGACCCTCAGTGGAGGCAGCAGTCATGCAAGCGGCAGTAGACGGACCGCAACAGATGCAATGAACACCATGCGGATGCACTGGATGCATGCATGCCCCTTGCTGTGCCCGTCATGCACATGCACAGCAAATGAAGGCAGCTGCCTGACACATCCAACCCACCCACGCACAACGGGCGCACCCGGTGGTGAGATCCACCTTGTCAGTGAACATGGGTTGCTGCCCTGTGCCCACCTCACCACCTACAGCTAGTACACGCAGCTCAGACAACCTGGTCAGGCCATGCCTCAGTGGTGCATAGCTAGTAAGGACCATAGAGGTAGTATAGAGGCAGGGAAGAGAAAAGGAAGGGGAAGACTCCTCAGGCAAAGCCGGCGTGCATGAAGGGAGGAGCTTCCGCCTGCAGGGGGCGCGGCCTGCTCCCAGCATCTACCCTGGGTGATGGGGAGAACCTTCCTAGCCCCAACCCCCTTTCCCTGCTCTGAGGGCATGCGGGGAGACTCTCCCTGGGACTGGCTGCTCCCACCACCTAGCCCTAGTTGTAAAGAGGCAGCATAGACCATAGACCATAGATGGTACATAGCTAGTACTGACCTGAGCCTGCCTGTAGGCGCACCATGCCCCGTAGCTCGCACTCATGACCAACCACTGGTACTGCCTGCCTGGTGTCCGCCTGCCCGCCTGTCTGCCTGCCCGCCTGCCCGCCTGTCTCCCTGCCCGCCTGGTATCTACCTAGCCTGGCCTGGGTGGGATGTGTTTGTCTTCACAGGCTTGGTGCGGCGGCCCCAGGCTCTCACAGCCTCTCTGCTGCTCTGGCTGGTCTTCATGTACTGCTTCTGGCGGGTGGGCTGCTACTTGCCCGGTGTGCCCCTGCCTGTGGAGGGCGTGTTCCGCATGAAGCAGGTCAGGCAGCAGGGGGTGGGCAGGGCTACAGAACAGCTGGTGGGGCATGGTGAGGCATGAGGGGGTGAGGGGGGTAGTGAGAGGTGGGGTGGGGTGGGTGGGTCTGCAGGGTGGGGCGGGGGACATGATGAGGGGCATAGCTTCCAGCATGGGTTGGTTTAAGGGGTTGTGGGTGGGTGGTGGGCTGCTGGGTAGAGCAGGGCAGGGCGTGACATCTGTCCCAGGAATAGCTGGGAGCAACTGCTGCCATCTGCCTGTCGAGTCATTGGCAGCCACTGCCACACGGCCAGCCAGCTCTTGACCAGTTTTTGGCCAGCTTCCAGCCAGTGTCCTGTTCTGCTGCTGCTCCTCCAGGCCATCAGCCGGGTGGGCGTGATGGGCACCTGGATGATCGCCATCCTGTCAGGCTACGCGGCAGTCAGCGTGCCCTACTCTTACCTCACGCTGTTTGTGAGGCCTGTCGAAGCGTTTGAGGTGACGGCCATGGAGGAGCAGTGCAGGTGTGGTCCAGGCCGCAGGAGCCTCAAGGGCCTCAGTGGCAGGGGGCTGCAGGGCAGGGGCTGCCGCGGCAGGGGCCACAGGGGCAGGGGGTCCAGGGGTATGGGTCTCAGGGGCAGGGGGCCCAAGGTGCAGGGGCCTAAGGGCCAGGGGCTGGGGTTCAGGTGCAAGAAGATGAGGAGTTCAGGATCTTGGCAGGTGTCGAACAAGCTGAAACAGGCCGGGGTGGTGTGGACCATGGGAATGGGCAGAAGGAGAAAGCAGCTTGATGGAGTGGGAGATGATAGATGGAGAGGCACTGCTCAGGCAGGCAGGAAGTGGCAAGTAGCGTGGATGAAAAGTGATGAGAAGCAGGTCACTGACCAGGGGTGTGAGTGCAACCATTCACACTAGAAGGCAGATCTAAGACCAGGGATGCCCACCATGTACCATGCGCTGGCAGCCTGCACTTGTTCCTGCAGCCTGAGCCATGGGGTGACCCCTGTTGGTGCCCTCAGGCAGACCGCTGCATTGTGTGAGGAGAAGAAGAAGCGCATCGCTCTGCTGCAGCAGGAGAAGCAGCAGGCCCGTCTGGCCCAGGCAGCCAAGCCAGGTAGGGTAGGCTGCAGGCTCAAGGCAGGGCCAGCAGTGGGCAGTGGGCTCAGGGTGCCATGCCTGCTGACGGCAACAACAGCAACCCGGCTGCTAGCTCCTGATCATGCTCTGGCTCTGCAGCGCTATTCCTTGTGCTAGCCTGCTAGTGCCCTACTGCTACTGCATAGGCTGAGGGTCACAGTGGCGGTGGTGGAGTAGTCATACGGTGGGTGGTGGTGGTGGTGGTGGTGGTCTAACACCATGACCTCTGGAAGCCCTGCAGCGCCAACGCCTTAAGGCTTGACTGAGCCTCGCCTAAGCAAGCCATGCCCCGCTTTGCCCAACCATGGTCACAGTGGGTGGGACAGCTTGGTGTGGTGTGGTGTGGTGTGGTGCCGTGTGCAGGTACAGCTTGGGGTCTGGGCGGGGTGGTGAAGGGCATGATGGGTGGGTGGGGCGGCGCATCCAGCCCACAGGAGACCCTGCGGCAGTTGGAGGCAGAGCTGTCCAGCCTGCAGCAGCTCGCCAGGTGGGCGGGGAAAACACACAGATACACACACGTGCGACATGACCCTCTGACTGCACACGTTGTCAGCCTTGCCTCTGCCCCTGCCTGTACAGCCTTCCCCCTGCCCTGTCCCTGCCGCTGCCCCTGCCCCTGCTTGCCCTGTCTTACGCCTGCCCCTGCCTTGGCCCTGCCCCTGCCTACCCAGCCTCGCCCCTGCCCTCGACTGCCCCGCAGGACGCTCCAACAGGAGCTGGGTGAGCTGCGTGTGGAGCGTGTGAGGGCCATTGAGAGCCGCACCGTGTGGGGCCACTGCAAAAACCTAGCGGGCTACGCCATGAGCGCCTATTGCGTGTACAAGTGGGTGGACAGGCGGGGTTAGAGCAGGGCACAGGGAGGAGAGCAGAAGGCTAGGGGCTGGCCAGGGCCTGGCCAAGCAGGGTGCTGTATGCCTGCCCTATCATGTCCTGCCTTGTTCCCCTCGGCGCTACCTCTTCTCGTGTTGCCCAGGCCACCTGCCTTGGCTGCTGCCACTGCCACCTACTATCATGCTGCCACTGCTGATTGCCACTGCTGCTGTCACTGCTGATTGCCACCGCTGCTGCCTCTGCCCCATGCCCGCCCTTGCCCTCAGAATGTTCACCAGTGTGAAGGCACTGATCTGGGGTGAGGACCTGGTGACTGACCCAGTGGGCAGGGGCCTCAGCCTGGCCCTGCGCTCAGTCAGCCACGGCTCCATCAGCCTGGACACGGCTCAGCTGTCGCAGGCAAGGCGTTGAGATTGGGTGGCTGGGCAGACATCAGGGCTGTGACCGGGTCACCCCCTCCCTAGTGCATTCCCCTAGAACAGTCCCTCTCTTTCACCAGTCAATCTCCACTTCGCCTGCAAAATCAAACATCCATAGAACAGGGTGGCTGTGGGAAGGGGTAGGCTGAGACCGGGTCATTCCACCCCTTCACTACCGCGTTTCACCTAGCAAAACCTCCTTCACTCTTTCACCAGCCAGCCAACTCCCACAGTGCCTGCGAACCTAAATGGACAGGGTGGCTGCGGCGAGGGGTAGTAGGCTTGTTCCCTTGAACACCATGGGGCTGGGCTGTGGCTGGCTCTGAGGCGTGTATTGGGGCTGGGTCTGAGGCTGGTGAAGCTCAGCATTTTCACCCTGCCACGTGTCCAGATGCACTTGCCCTATATCGCCCTCACCATACTGTGCAGCTTGCCATGCACGTCCTTTGCTGTTTCAGCCCAGCTTCCTGCCCAGGTTGCCCTTACCTCCTGCTCATGCCCTGATGGTGTCTGAACGGCCATGTGTCTGCACCTCCTCGACTGTTGCACCTCCTCCACTGCTGCACCTCCTCCACTCCTGCACCTCCACTGCTGCACCTCCACGTCTGCCGCTCCTGCACCCTGCAGTACCTGACCCTGGTGTTCATCGCTGCCATCAGTGTCATGTCCCTCAGGGGCTTCCTGCGCTCACTCAGACGGGTGAGAGGAGGCCTAGGGGGCAGCAGAGGGAGGGGAGGGAGCAGCGGGAAGGGAGAGCGCAGGATAAGGGGTCAAGGGTGTAGGGGATACAGCCTGGGTTAGAGCGGGAGGGGATGGGCAGAGGGTGCAGGGTGGAGAGGGACAGTCTCGGGGTGTGGTAGCCAGAGGAGGGGCAGTCATGGGGTTGGGATAGTGGGAAGGAAAGGGAAGGTCACAAAGGACAGCTGCCCGACACACGGATGCTTCACTCATCACCATCATCATCATCATCATCATCATCGTCAATACATACCTTTTGTGAGATGTACACCACCTTCCTAGAGTTAGCCCACTGAAACGCGCCAGCGTGTGCAGGCTCCCTGGTACACCTGACTGGCTGAGTGGTTGGCTGTTTGTCTGACCGCCCGCCTGGCATTTGGATTGTGCTGTTCACAGATTTTTCGAGCTGTCAAAGGCAGCGCGATGGCCTCCCACCTGGTGCTCCTGCTGTCGCAAGTCACGGGCTTCTACACCATCAGCTCGGTGCTGCTCATCCGCAAGAACGTGCCGTTGAAATACAGGTGCGACCTGGCATGTGCGGCTGTTGTGCCGGCGGGGAGGTGGGCGGGCGAGCGGGTGGGAAGGGCCCGCGGCACAGATCACGCTGTCATATGCGCACATTCGCTGTCATACGCGGATGGCGCGAGCGCATCGCAGGGCAAACATGGACGCGTCGTTGGGTGGCCAACTTGACTTCCAGTTCTTCCATACCTGGTTCAACTGCCTCTTCCTCGCTTCAGCCCTGGCCACGTTCGCGGCTTTCTGGTGGCAGCATCAGATGACGGCGTTAAACAATGAGCCGCTGCTGCCCACGCACTCATACTCCCACAAACGCAATCTGTCGAAGTCGTGAACCCCCTGGTAACCCCCGCCATCGGCCTTACACAGTGTGGCCGGTCTGGGGCGCACCGCCTTGTGCAGCTCTCAATAAGATTCCATTGCAGCAGGATGTGACACTAGCACGCGGCGCCCACCCCTCTAGATCACTTGCTCAGATTGCTGTCCGCCCCTCCAGCCACTGTTCCTGTCGTAGGGCTCTGGCTTCAAGCACACACACCAGAATGGCTGAGCTGAAGTGGGCATCAGGCACACTGTCAGTAGCCTTTACAACAATGATCGCGCAGCCTGAGCTTGATTACAACTCGTGCTTTATTTGGTGTAGCATGAGGGCTGTAGGGATTCTAAACTTGTCCCTGTTGTGGCTCTGTTGGTGCAAGGATGAAGAGAAGGGAGGGTGCTGTCGGTTGTCGGTTGCCGATACAGCCAGTACCTACCTATAGAACCTGGCTGGAACGCCGCTGTGAGGCACTGAGCCGACCTGTGATGTAATTAACACGTGCGGATAGCAATCGGGGTTGACGTCAGTCATCGTATGTGTCGTTCACAGTCCCTCTTCCTTGATGTGTATGACAGCAAACGCACGCGGTTGCGGGGTGGTAGCTTCAGGTTTCACGACTGGGACGTGTGCAGCCGGGCCGGGGCCGCGCCCACGGAGCTAAGCAGCTGGCCAAGCCGTGCCAAACCCAACGAGACCAGGCCAAGAATGGGTAGGCGTGCGCGACAAAGAGCCTGCTGCGGAAGTGGCAGCTGCGGCACCAGCGGCAGCAATAGCATAATGTGTATTACCGTACTCTCCCTTTTGATTCCCGAGGCCTCGGAAACTATAATTAAAATGTTATTCCCGAGCCATACTTTGTATTGTTTCAAGTTCCCCGATGGCCAAAGCACGTCGAAAGCTAGTTTTAAGAACGTCTTCGTGCATAGAAATAATCAAGCCTCCCACCACAGTTATCTCGCATCAAAATCATATGATCGACATTGTCGACTGTTGTAATCTCTCTTCTAGTGGCCTTACCACGTCACGTTCTAGTGGCCTTATCACCTGACCACGTCACATGGGGCACCGAATCTCGCTCATACAGTCGTGGTCCTCCTGCTGCTGCTGGCAGTGGCGGCATATCTCATCATCTGCCTTGGAGCATTCAGACTTGTGTGCTTCTGCAGCCACCCATGCTGCTGCCTTGGCAAGAGCAAGAACCCCGCCTTGGCCGGCTGCCCGTGTGTGAGCGGCCGCCTCCCCACTCGACATGGTTGCCAGCCTGGTTGCCACCCTTGCCTGTCCTGTGACCCCAGCCTTTGCCCCAGCCTGGCCCACCTCCCTAGACCTTGCCCGGGGCAAAGCAGCCACCCTAGTTGCCACCCCGGCCTGGCCTGCCGCACCAGCCTTTCACCCCAGCCTGGCCCGCCTCCCCCTTGCAGGGTGGGCTGAATCCAAGCAGGATGCCACCAGTTCTCATGCGCCTTGCCGGTGCGTGCGAGAGCTGAAGAGAAGGCCCAAAGTTAGTAGTCCCAGGTAGTCGCTTCTCAATCATTGCCGCTTGACGGTTGAGAGACATTTGGAAGCGTTTTTCATCGTGCATAAGGAGCTCGCGGTGCAGATTATTAGCTGCGTCGGCGGCGCTGATACCCCGGACCACAGACTGGTCCATTGCTGGCACTTTCGTCAAGGTCAACTAATTGTTTGACTACTTCCCGAAAGACCAAACAATTACATTGTTTAATCATTCCCGGTTTCCCGAAGGACAAAAAACGATTCGGGATAGGGAATCAGAAGGGAGAGTACGGTATCCTAAGAAACAAAATCTTACGGCCAAGGCCGAAGCAGTCGGTCCTTTACAGAAGTAATTCTGCCGAGGTAGAAGTAGACGGAAAACCCCATCCCCCGGTGGCACGTTTCACTCCTTGACCACAGGGCTACTAAAACAATGACATTTTCACGCTGAAAACTGCATAAAGGTTTAGCCTTGGTTAGCTAGGCTGGTTGCTTGTGGGCCTGGGCTTCATTGCTCTGCCTGTACCCTGCAGCCTGGTGCAGCCGTCGTTGACCAGCTTGGAGCCCTGCTGGCATTCCTTGCCCAGGGGGGCCAGCGCCTCAAGGCCCTACCATGCAGCGGCACATCTCTAGCGGGCATTGCATGCTTTCCCAGTGCGCTAGAAGTGAATGCACGGGCTGGTGTCCCTGACCAGCCACCTGCCCCATGGGGGAACCTGGGGCATTGGGCCAGGTGCAGCAGGGGGGGGCTGTGCAGGGGGCTGTGCAAGGCCGGGGCAGGGGGGGCCGGGGCAGGGGAAGGGGCTTGAGGTGGTACCTCACTCAGGCAAATTAGTAACAGTATTTTTGGGATTCAGAGCCTCGGACTTGGTACATAGTCAAATGAAGGCATTGTAAGATTGGGGGTTGAAACTAAAATTCGTGATTTTGCGCGGTTGGTGAGATACGGCCATGCTACAGTACTGTAGGTGTCTACAGTACTGTCGGGGTACCTCGAGAGACCACTTACAGTACTGTAGGTATCTACAGTACTGTAGACATCTACAGTACTGTAGACATCTACAGTACCTCGAGGTACCTCGAGGTACCTCGAGAGACCATTTACAGTACTGTAGGTACCTACAGTACTGTAGACATCTACAGTACTGTAGACCTCTACAGTACTGTAGACATCTACAGTACTGTAGACATCTACAGTACTGTAGACATCTACAGTACCTCGAGGTACCTGGAGATACCTCGAGAGACCATTTACAGTACTGTAGGTACCTACAGTACTGTAGACCTCTACAGTACTGTAGACCTCTACAGTACTGTAGACATCTACAGTACTGTAGACATCTACAGTACTGTAGACATCTACAGTACCTCGAGGTACCTCGAGGTACCTCGAGAGACCATTTACAGTACTGTAGGTACCTACAGTACTGTAGACATCTACAGTACTGTAGACCTCTACAGTACTGTAGACATCTACAGTACTGTAGACATCTACAGTACTGTAGACATCTACAGTACCTCGAGGTACCTCGAGGTACCTCGAGAGACCATTTACAGTACTGTAGGTACCTACAGTACTGTAGACTTCTACAGTACTGTTGACCTCTACAGTACTGTAGACATCTACAGTACTGTAGACATCTACAGTACTGTAGACATCTACAGTACCTCGAGGTACCTCGAGGTACCTCGAGAGACCATTTACAGTACTGTAGCCTTTAAGCACTTAGAAAAATTCTGAACATCTCACTTGCATTTAAGGCATCCGTCCAACACTTAGTCGCAGCATCGTGTAGCCGGTATTGCAGCGATGGCATCGCACGAGGTTACCCATACTCGCAGCCACATCTAGCCCATACTCGCAGCCACATACTCGGCAATCAACCTCGCGGCCACACAGCTGGTCCAGCAGCGCAGAAGCATACCTGCGAGGCAGCTCGGTGCGAGGATCTCACCTCGCAGCCAGCCTCGCAGCCATTTTCCTCGCAGCCAGCCTCGCAGCCAGTTTCGCAGCCAGCCTCGCAGCCAGCCTCGCAGCCAGCATCGCAGCTAGCCTCGCGGCCAGTTTCCTCGCAACGATTCTCCGCAATGAATCGCAAGTATTGATGCACCAACGCAAGGCCGGTGCAACGTGTTGTGAGCAGCCAAGAGGCCAGAAGGACCATGGTAAGAGTTTAGGATCAAGGTAAGAGCTTAGAAGGAGCTAGCATTACGCAACATAGCCCTTAGTATCCAGCCTAACCGCTACCACACCTGGTTGCTGCAGGTCTTACAATCACGCCTAGTAACCCCCTGATTACCACCCCCTCCCAGCCCCCCTCACCACCACCACCACCACCATCACCACCACCACCACCATTTCATCACCTCCCACAACATTCCCACTATTGCCTCCCTTGTGTTGCAGCCCAGCCCAGCCCAGCCCAGCCCAGCCCAGCCCAGCCCAGCCCAGCCCAGCCCAGCCCAGCCCAGCCCAGCCCAGCCCAGCCCAGCCCAGCCCAGCCCAGCCCAGCCCAGCCCAGCCCAGCCCAGCCCAGCCCAGCCCAGCCCAGCCCAGCCCAGCCCAGCCCAGCCCAGCCCAGCCCAGCCCAGCCCAGCCCAGCCCAGCCCAGCCCAGCCCAGCCCAGCCCAGCCCAGCCCAGCCCAGCCCAGCCCAGCCCAGCCCAGCCCAGCCCAGCCCAGCCCAGCCCAGCCCAGCCCAGCCCAGCCCAGCCCAGCCCAGCCCAGCCCAGCCCAGCCCAGCCCAGCCCAGCCCAGCCCAGCCCAGCCCAGCCCAGCCCAGCCCAGCCCAGCCCAGCCCAGCCCAGCCCAGCCCAGCCCAGCCCAGCCCAGCCCAGCCCAGCCCAGCCCAGCCCAGCCCAGCCCAGCCCAGCCCAGCCCAGCCCAGCCCAGCCCAGCCCAGCCCAGCCCAGCCCAGCCCAGCCCAGCCCAGCCCAGCCCAGCCCAGCCCAGCCCAGCCCAGCCCAGCCCAGCCCAGCCCAGCCCAGCCCAGCCCAGCCCAGCCCAGCCCAGCCCAGCCCAGCCCAGCCCAGCCCAACCCAACCCAACCCAACCCAACCCTACTCTCCCACACTGCACTTCCTACCGAGGTGAGGACAAAGGAAGGTGGGTTGTGATGGAGGGCTGCTACACCTGCCCCTCCATCTGCCAGCTCTACATCTCCCTACTCTATTGGTGAGTGCATCCAGTACCCATGTCCAATGTTTGCTTCTGTTGACAAATCGTCACACCGTTGCCGCAGGTCTTGTGCGCCTACACCTGAGACTATCAATGCCCTCCCCACTTCTCTCGCCCTCCCTATGGACCTCCCCTTCCCTTCCCTCCCCTTCCTCCTCTACCTCCCCTGCCCCGCTTCTCCAGCAGCTCGTCCACCTCTGGATCCCGTTACCCCCTCCATAACCAAGCAACAGCAGCAGCCTTCCTACCACACACATATACACCACACCCCAGCAAAAGGTGAGTGCAGGTATGTTGCACCCTGTACCCACCTCAAGCGCTAGCATGCCCCTTGTCCCGCTGCAGGATTGATCGTCACACCCTTCGCCATCCCCTCTTCCTCCCCTTTCCCACGCCCACCACCAACGCCCAGCTTGTCGTCCCTCCACTTCCACCTCTACCCACCCCCCACTTCCCCCCTCCCCGTCACCTCTCCCCTGACATCCCAGCCGCCAGGAGAAAGCCCACCCCACCCACCCTCTTCCCACCCCTCCCTTCCCCCTCTCCCTCCCTCTCCCCTCCCATACTTGTCAAGCCTCCTCTTCCCCTCTCCCACCCTTCGATTAACGTGGCATCGCAACCCCCACCTCACCCCACCTTCCCTTCCCTACACCCTACACTCCCCACCGCAGTCCCACCCCACTGGCGCATGGGATATGTTGCCTGGTGTGAGCAGGTAGGAGGCCAGGAGGACCACAAAGGTAAGGCCACGGTGATAGCTAACACAGTGCCCAGCCTGGTTACCCTACCGCGCGTGCACGCCCCTTGGTTGCAGGTCTAGTGGGCACCTCCCTTCCACTTCCCTTTCCCCTACACAACCACCCCCTCCCAATTCATCCTCCCCCGCCCCCGCCCCCGCCCCCGCCCCCGCCCCCGCCCCCGCCCCCGCCCCCGCCCCCGCCCCCGCCCCCGCCCCCGCCCCCGCCCCCGCCCCCGCCCCCGCCCCCGCCCCCGCCCCCGCCCCCGCCCCCGCTCCCTCCCCCGCCCCCACCCCCACCCATGCCCCCACCCACCCCAACCCATGCCCCCACCCCATGCCCCCACCCACCCCAACCCATGCCCCCAACCCAACCCATCCCCGCCCAGCCCAACCCGGTTGAGCCTCCCGCCTCCCTGCCTCACGCCTCCCTGCCTCCCGCCTCCCCGTCTCCCGCCTCCCTGCCTCCCACCTCCCGCCTTCCACATCTACCCCCCCTCCCCGCCTTCACTCTTCCACTCCCCCCCCCTTCACTCAGCAGCCAAAAGGTAGGTAGGTGCTACAGTGCCCCTACTATATCTGCTGCTGCTGCTGCCCCCCTACTGCTGCTGCTGCTGCGCCCCTGCTGCTGCTGCTGCCCCCCTACTGCTGCTGCTGCTGCGCCCCTGCTGCTGCTGCTTCGCCCCTGCTGTTGCTGCTGCCCCCCTACTGCTGCTACTGCTGCTGCCCCCCTGCTGCTGCTGCTGCTGCTGCCCTCTGCTGCTGCAGCTGCCCCCCTACTGCTGCTGCTGCCCCCCTGCTGCTGCTGCTGCTGCCCCCCTACTGCTGCTGCTGCTGCGCCCCTGCTGCTGCTGCTGCTGCCCCCCTGCAGCTGCTGCTGCTGCCCCCCTACTGCTGCTGCTGTTGCGCCCCTGCTGCTACTGCTGCTGCCCCCCTGCTGCTGCTGCTGCTGCCCCCCTACTGCTGCTGCTGCTGCCCCCCTACTGCTGCTGCTGCGCCCTGCTGCTGCTGCTGCTGCCCCCCTACTGCTGCTGCTGCTGCGCCCCTGCTGCTGCTGCTGCCCCCCTACTGCTGCTGCTGCCCCCCCCCCTGCTGCTGCTGCCACCCATGCTGCTGCTGCTGCCTACAGTACTGTAGGTGTCTACAGTACTGTAGGATGTCTACAGTACTGTAGGATGTCTACAGTACTGTAGGTGTCTACAGTACTGTAGGGTGTCTACAGTACTGTAGATGTCTACAGTACTGTAGGTGTCTACAGTACTGTAGGGTGTCTACAGTACTGTAGGATGTCTACAGTACTGTAGGATGTCTACAGTACTGTAGGATGTCGACAGTAGTGTAGGGGTCTACAGTACTGTAGGGGTCTACAGTACTGTAGGTGTCTACAGTAATGTAGGGGTCTACAGTACTGTAGACCCCTACAGTACTGTAGCTGCCTTCCCCCATGCATCCTTAACCCCCATGCCCCCTTCACCCCCATGCAGGAACAACTCAATGTAGCCCAAGCTCGTTTGCTATCCCGACAGTGCTATGCAGATGCGCTGACAACAAAGCGTGCCTATGTTGCCGAGCCCAGCATTATTCAGCCTCAAGGGTTAGGTATCGACCCTGAGACCAGCCCTTGCAAGAGTCAGATCCCTTGCCCATACCATGCATGCAGTGATTGGCAGGACCACAAGTGGTGATGTAATGATGTAGGCTAAGAGTCATGATGTAATGATGTGAGGTTAGATGTAATGATGGATGGTTGAGGGCCAACCGCAAACAACTTTTGGGGCAATCTCTGCCGCACTCGATATTACACGGGAGGGTGCGGTGCAGGAGGTTGTTGCAATTGCGGGGCATCATCAACATCCACAGCTTTGCGGGAGCTTGCAAGCCGAGGTACCCAGTACAACCGACAGAACGGACCTTGCGATAGAGACGGGCCCCGGCCTTAGACCTTACACGTATGTATGTAGCTCCCTATGGCGACCTTATTGCGTGGACACAACTTTCGGCACAAATATCCATATCGAGCTTGCGGGCCTACGCTTCGACGCCTCTCACTATTTATAGCACGCAGAAGCTGACGGTGCAATCGCGGTAGCAAATGGTGGTTTGAATGTGGAGAACAGCATGGTACCCTATTTACAAGAGACCTTGTCAAATCTGACCTACAGTACTGTAGATGTCTACAGTACTGTAGACATCTACAGTACTGTAGGTACCTCCACTCCAACTGCTCACATACTCAGAATTTCAACACGCGCCAAGTGGCGTTGGAGTCGCAAGGACAATCCGAGGCGAACCCCATCAAAAAACTACCCCCCTAGGATGACGAATATTCGTGCTAATTTGCCTGTGTGCTATGGCACCACATCAGCCCCTGCAAAGGCTTGCCATGCCGCAGGCTCCAGCGCAGCAGCCACATGATCACCAGCCCTTCAAGTGGCACCCAGTCTGCAGGCTTAGACCGGTCCCGTGCCTGGTGCCGCTCACAGGGCTGGGGGCCATGCACAGTTGAGCTGACACGGGTGGTGCGCAACTTATCCACTATTATCAGCCCGTCAGAGGGGGAAGTGGGGTTCGGCCAGCCCACCTTGGCCCACGCTGGCTGAAACAGCCTGCTCTGATAAACACCGCCACCCCCCGCACCCGGCCATAGTGTTGCCTGAACACCCGCTTCATCCCCTTCACCACCTGCGAATTACAGGTCAGGTGTCAAGTTAGGCATCAAGTTAGGGCAGGGGCAGGTGCGTGGGCGGCCGCCACCCATGGGCTGTCTGCCATCCCTCACAGCTGTTGTTCACAATCAGGCCATATGGACCCTATCATTCAATGGCAAGCTGTCTGCTCCCCTTCCCCGTTAGTCCATCTCCTGCCCCTATGGCCCTCAGCCCCAGCAGCCTGCTTACTTCCTTCAGCAACCGGGCCTGTCGTAGCACACTATTGACTAACAAGTGCCACTAGTCGTCTTTGTCTGGCAGGCTGTTGTCTAGCTGGCCTAGCACCAGGTTGGCAAAGTGCCCCTGTGCAGCCCTGATGAACCCCTGATTAGCCACCCCAGAGCCTTGGCATCCCACTTGACAAAGCGCCCTGGGTGGCAGTAGTACTCTTTATATTATCTTTGTGTGCTGGCGTTGGTTCTGCATTTGCGTTGCAGTTCCCTTGAAAGTGCACCTCGTCCAGCGCCGTGAACATGTCCACCAGCCAGGCGTTGCTAGGTTGCTCAAACACGGCCACCTCACCAGGCAGCAGCTCGGTGTCACAGTGGTGGGGCACACGGCACAGATGCTGCAGCACTATTGGTGGGCAGCGAAGTGGCAACCCTGATCTGTGGCAGCAGCTTCAGGTCATAGGTGCCTCGCTACACTAGGAGCGTCGGACATTTTCCCCCGGGTCATCGAAACCTCTCAATTGTCGTAAAATCGATGGGGTCGTCAAAATTGTGTCTATTAAGGTCGAAGGCGGTTGCAAGCTGCCGAGCTATCGATGGGCCGAGGCGGGCGAGATCGGCGAGACAGCATCTCGGGTCGTTGCTCGGATGTTTCCAAACCATCATAACAAAAGTGCCTCTGACAGTTATTGAAACAACGAAGCTTACCCCATCGAGCGATTGGGCCGATATCAGTCGGCGTCGGTCCCCCTATTCGGTCTGCAATCGAGGCGCGATCGGCGGGGGGGGAAATGTCCGACGAGGGTGAGCTGAGCTGAGGCGGCTGCAGTGCGCTTGGCTGCATTGCGGGGGGAAGGCGGGGGTGGGTGTAGAGAGGGAAGGCTGCGTCGCGGGGGGAGGGTACATACCTGGTCATATTTGAGGTATAGGGAAAAATATAGGCGTCAATATTTTTCCATAACTCGGGTCAGTTTACCAAGGCCGCAAAGTGCTAGCAGCCAGATCCGCGTGTTCCGCAAGTGAGGCGCAATCGCAAGTGTGCTAGTTGCATGTATGGCTTGCACGTTGCAACTTGCAAGTCGCGAGTTATTCAAAAACAACTTCCTACCGCTACTGATGCAACCTCAACGTAGCCATGCGACGCTACGCGATAGCTTATCGAACATATTGCCAGGCTGGCATGTCTACTTATAAGTGCCAGGCTGGCATGTTGACTAGAAGCTACGTCTTTCGTCGTTTTTCAGGTCGGAGTAAGCCGCTTAGGAGAGGGATGAGGTTATAGGCTAGTTGAGGCAGTTAATATGTGTCGACCGGCAACGCATAATGGTCGAGCGGCAAAGCATAATGGTCGAGCGGCAACGCATAATGGTCGAGCGGCAAAGTGCACTTTTTGATAAT
Organism: Haematococcus lacustris; assembly: GCA_030144725.1. Taxonomy (NCBI): domain Eukaryota; kingdom Viridiplantae; phylum Chlorophyta; class Chlorophyceae; order Chlamydomonadales; family Haematococcaceae; genus Haematococcus; species Haematococcus lacustris. Next base: position 2,125,211 of record JASKMD010000025.1, on the reverse strand, counting down.
GGTCGAGCGGCAATTGATAATTGTCGAGCGGCAAAGTACGATTCTCGCAACTAGTGTCGGGAAGCGTTTATAGAGCGGCTGTGTTGAGAAGGGTTGGTGGAAGCGTTGATCAACGGGATATACGGTGTTGGTCAACGGGGGATGGGGGCGGTTACGGGATTGGGGAACCTCAAATATACTAGATAACCGCCTTGACCTCGCGCATTATGCGAACTAATGGTCTCGTCCTCGGCTCTGCTACCATACATCCCTCGGCTGCGCCTCGGGATGTATGTCCGCGCCACCTCGGCCTCGGCCATTATTTTCGCATAATGCTCTCGGACCGCCAATTATCTACTACCTCGCTTGTACAGACTCACGCTTGTCAGCTACGCTTGTCAGCAGGGTTGGGGGGCCTGCCACTTGTAGGTAATGGTAGTCTTACATTCCAGGAGATACCTCTTGCTTCGTCAACAACATTGCAGGAAAAGTGCCCCAGTGCGTGCCCCAGGCATCTCAGCCCGGCAATCTGGCTGTGAATGATGTGCGATGAAGACAGTCTGAACAGCTGTTTTCCTTCAGCGTCAATTGACCGATGACATATACCAGGCAAACATTGTGCGTCGCCCAGTGGCAAAGCGACTCTCTTTGCTTTTCCTGCCGTCCGACAGCTAGTAGTTCGCCTGTGTAAAAATGACGAAGACTGCATCTGCGGCAGATGCTACGCTGTGCTCCTGCTCGGCCTTGTGTGCGGGCTGCGCAGATGTCGATGGGTGAAAGGCGGCCGTATGGAAGCCTGGTGGTGTGGGAGGGATGAGGTGCTGGCCTACGCCATCAGCTTCCTCTTGGCTGGCTTCAGGCCCACTGCAATGCCGTCATAATCCTCTGGCAGGGAGGAGCCGCCCACGCCTGCCAGCTCTGCGCCCGACATGTAGGCGTCGGCCAGCTGCACACGCTTTACGTTCTCCTGCAGCCAGAAGAGAGATGGCAGGCGCATCCAGCAAAGCCAAGCGAGTTGGAGTCCTCAGGCAGCCAAGGGCAAGCAGGCAAACAACAACAAGCAGGGGGGCCAGGGGCAAGCAGGCTGGTGCTACTCATCCAGGCTTTTCCATTCTCACACACACTTCGCACATGATACCCCTTCATCACAGCTTTACTCCAACTGCGGCCTACTGACTGCCCAGAACCCCACCACCAGCAACCTGCCTCACCTGCTCACCTACCCTCACCACAGACGCCACCTGGTGCACCCTGCCCTGCCTCCCACCTGCTCCTGCCCTGCCCTGCCCAGCCTCCCACCTGCTCCTGCACCAGCGACTGGCCGAACTTCATGAGCACGTCCAGGGTCATGCGAGGCCGCTCAAAGGTGACCTTGCCCTCACGGCTGTTGATCAGGCGCTTGCCCAGGTTCTCCACTCCCAGCTGGGTCACAAAATCCCGCACCTGGTCAGCAGTCAACACGCCGATGCAGGCAGGCTTGCATCAGACAGTTGGCTGCAGAACCCGCCTGTCTTAGGCAGCTGACAGTCCAGCCCCAGCCGTGGCAGTACCTAGCTGCTCAAGGGTAGATTTATGGGTGGCCAGCTGGCACTGCAGGCTCATGAGGCTGCACCATCGCCACTGAACCTGGGCGACCACCGCTATACTGTCAACGTCGAACCTGAACCTTAACCTGTTCAAAACAAATTAGGATAGTGGGTCAGGCTAGTCTTGTCTGTAAATGGGTGGGTGTCACTGGATGGTCACGAGGCTACAGCTTCACCACTCCCTTGATGGTGACACCTAGGTGACCCCCCTGGTCTGCTCTCCTTCCCCTCACCTTCTCGTCGTACACACGCGCCCGCAGCGCACCAAAGAAGTCAATGGACTGCCCCGGGAAGGCGTCCACCAGCTTCTCAACGTCTGCAAGCGCAGCAGCCAGGCCCGACACACAGCACACCAGGTGTCAGGGTAGAGGCAGGGGCAAGTGTGTAGGTCTGTGTATCAAGGCCGTGAGCTTGTGGCACCGCGCTGCACCTGCCCTGCACCCGCACTGCTCACCGCGCTTGTCCACATCGTCCTCCTGGAAGATGCCCATGCACACTCCGATGCGGTCCTCCCGGGTGGGGTTCCAGTAAAACTTCTCCATGCGTCCGTCACGAATCAGAGGGGCATACAGAGTGCTGAAGTCGTTACCTGAGTAAAGGCAGGCAGGCAGGCGGGGAAGGCATGGTGGATGGCAGGGCAAGGCGTGGCTGAAGGACTGAGAAAGAGGCTTGTATGGCAGAACTGCATCAGCTCATGGCAGGGAGCGGGGTCAAGAGTGGGATTGTATGATGATCTAGGGTCGAGGTGGAGGGTTGTCAATAGTGCAGGTGAAGGGTGGAGGTGCAGGTGGGGAGTGTAGGGTTGATGTGCAGGGTGAGCAGCCAAGCATATCCAGGTACCTGTGCACACAATGGGCACGCGGGGAATCTCCTCCAGCTTGTACACGCCGGGCAACTGCACGTTGGTGGGACTGTCCGCAATGTTCATCAGCGTGGCATTGACCATCTGGTTGTTGACAGTGTACTGAGTGGAGTCGCCCATGCGACCAGCGCCGGCGTCGAGGTCATTGATGAACAAGCTGCACATCTTGCCCTTCTTGATCACGTCCGAGGCCTGCAGCGCACATAAGCCAGACAGCCACGCTGGGAAGAACCCCACCCGCCAGAGGTCTTTCCCATACAAGATGGGGAGACAGCCAGAGTAGCCTTGGTCACAAGCTATGGAACGAGCTGCAGCAGCAGCAGTCGGTTGCGCCTGACTCTCACCTATCCTTCTTGCAGTGCCGAGTCAGCCATGCGATCAAGACTTGCTATAGACCTAGAATGAGACCTAGCACTCATGACCGCAAGAGTGTGGTACAGAGAGTGACCACCTGGGGACCTGACGTGGCCCACCTCGCGGTAGCGCTGGCGGATAAGCTTGGCGGGCTCGCCTGCATTGCCAGACTCCAGCTCACCAGCGCTCATGATGATGGGCTGGATGCCGAGCTTCTTGTAAGCCAGCGAGCACTGCATACGCAGCCGCAAACATACATGTGCAGCACTACCATTGGGTTGCCTTACACGTAAGACTGCATGCATACACACATGCAGTCTGCTTGTCATGGCTGCCTTCTCTTTGCCCAGGCCCTGCCAGACTGGGCTGCTGTTGGCTGGCCCACTGCCACATGTGCATGCTGAACCTGTGCAAGCTCACCTGGAATGTCTTGCCTTGACCTTTGCCACCCCAGATACCCAGAATCAGCGGGACCTTGATCTTAGGAAGGTCCATGAAGTTCTTTGCAATGTGGATGGTGATCTTGTCTAAGAAGGAGGGGGAAATGTAGAAACCATCCTCCACATTGTTGAAGGTCGCTCGGGCACTGCTGATGTAGTCTGACGACGACATGATCGCATTGGCTGTGCCAGACATGCCCTGGCCACCCTGGAACAAATCCTCCACCATCCCGCGACCTCTGGCAATGTCTTGCTGCGCACAACATAGCAAACACGCGGGGCCGTCGCATGGAGCACACTCATCGACGCACGGCCCGAAAGCAGGATCCTGGACGCTTTATCAAATCGCACCTGATCGTCAGAGGTGTCAACTCCAGCGTCGATAGACTTCCATCGCCCTGGAGTGGGCTTGTAGGTGGGGCGGTAGGAGCCAGCACGTGCCCCAACCTGGACGCTGCCCTGCAACGCAGTTTAGCGACAAAATAGTAAAGTGCTGCACCTTCAGGTACACGGTGGTGATAGGCGCAGGCTTGGAGCATGACCCAAGCTCACCCTGCTCGAGGCAGGGGCTCGCAGCTTGACTGCGGAGCTGCGAGCATGAGAAGGTCACGAGGGGTTACAAAGGGCCAGGGAAAAACAGGATGAGGTTCTCCCGTTACTACCGTTGCCGAACCCACCTCCCGGGGCTGCCAGCCATGCGCCCAGCCTGCAAGCTCGGGAGGTATAGACACAATGCGTTAAAATTTTCCGAGGCCGGGGTAGCATTTAACGATGCTACTTTAACGCGCCGGGCGCAACGCACCTTGTCTGCAATAGTCTGCATTTTGTTTGTGTGCGCTGCGTTTGCGAGTTGCTAAGTATTTTTGTGATCCCAGCCGCACAAATATTTCAAACGTCACAGCTTCTTCGTCACAGATTTTCGTGGCAATTGTTTAGCAACTCAGCAATTGAATAGCCAAGGAAGCCCTTAAGCGACCACAGACCAGCAGAAACCTCATGGTGTCCAGTGTGCTGTGCTGCTGAGCATCCCTGGCCCCCCGGGTAGAGGTGCATAGGGCGGGGGCCGGGTAACGTAGAAGACACAGGCTGCGAGATCAATATTGTGAAGGCTACTGACAGCGTGCCTAATGCCCACTTCAGCTCAGCCATTCTGGTGTGTATGCCTCTAGGTCTACTACTAGCTCGAGCTTCAACTAACCCTATAGCTCTTACTCACACACATCCCCTTTGTGAGGGGTTTGGTATCTTGATCTCTTGGATTGTCTTGCAGTAGCTGGCTATTGCCGCCACTTGCGCCGCCTCTTGCGCAACAGGGCCTTCTCGGCTATTTCCACCCAATTGATGCCTAGCTGGCCTGGCTTTGGCATGGCTGGGCGACCTTCCCTTCTGCACAGCTCAATGGGGCGTGGCCCTGGGCCGACTGCACAGCGGCGGATGTTTAGCGCGGCTTAGACGTCCCGGTCATAGAACTTGCACATGGGCGTGGGAGATGCATGAAGTCAAGTCATGTGTCATGTCATGTCATGTCATGCAGCAACAGCAACAGTTGGCCAGGTGTAAGAGCATGAGTTGACTTTGGTTGGCTACTGCCTAGCTTCTAGGCCTATTACTAATAGGCCGTACCTTGGACCAGAAGGTCGTCGCGGTCCAAAATGTCATTGTCGGGGTCCTCCGGCACTGGCTTAGGCACGGTGCGTCTTTTTCTAGCCATAGAAAACAACAACGTGGAGCCATTACAAATACTAGGAATTGTTGATTGTTTTGTTTGCATTAACGCATTTTGACACAGAGAGGGCTTGAGCCATGTGCTGCTACCCACACGCAACAGCTACCTACATGTCCAGGTACCCGCACGTGCAGGTACCCCCATGTGCCCACACGCCACAGCTACCTGCACACCAAGTACTTGGGCCCACCAATTTTGTGAGTGCACAACCTGAAGTAGGCAGGGATGGTGCCCCCTCAATCGCAATGGTGGAGGGAGCACGCGAAAGAGAAGGAGGTGAAGGAGGACAAGGACGCAGGCAGAGTAGGAGCAGCAGCTATTGGTTAGCAAAGGGCGCCCCTGGTGGGGCTAAGCTATAAACCCGGCAGCTGACAAAGCCTAGCCAGCACGCTCACTCTTGCAATGGCGTCTCTTGTGATCAGCCCCGGTGCCATGCCCAAATGCCAAACTTTGGGTGCCATGCTTGAAGTGCCCGCAATGGAGGCAGAGCCCATGACATGACATGAAGCCAAGGCAGCTACCTGCATCAAATTGTTCAAGCTATCCAAGCCATGCTGGCCTCCCACTGCCCAAGCAAGGATGCTTGCCCCAGCGCCTTGACATCCTCGTATCAAGCCTTGAATCATTATCCCAACCCTACCGGTGTAGGGGGTCAAGGGTGGTATGCACAGGCTCCAGGACTGCCCACCCCCTCCGCCTCTTCTGCCTGCCAAGCCCTGTTGGATAGGATGTACTGCACAATGGCTTGAGGAGGCCTAGTTTCAGCAGGCTTCAGCGACCGTCTCTATCTCACATCCAAGGCGAATGTACGCATGAGGTGCGTCTAGACGTCAAGCTGCGCACCCGCGCTCGCCCCGGCGCACACCCGCGCCTGCTCACCAGCGCTCAGAAAGCTAGCAGGAAGCCCGCGATCGGCGTCCGACAAAAGGGGCAAGTCGCGGGCCGTGACGTGATGCCGCAACAAAGCTCGTGAGCGCACCCTGCACACAGCCGATGGCCGCAGGGCTGAACGCCCAGCATGCTGACGTCAGCCTCGAAACACACGTCGCATCCGTCCCAGGATGGCCGGTCATCTGGCTCTTCCCAAGCCGTGGCTTGCCGAGTGACGCTCTGCCGCTCGAATCGCAGCGGTTTAGACCGGGGTGGTGGAGTGTGAGCCGCCGCGCTCCTGCCGCCCGGCAATGATGCCGCAGCTTCCGCGCTTCCGCGCGAGCCTGCTGCGATGCTGCTGACGCGCAAGTCCGGTGTTGTGCGTGAGACTGACTCAAAGTGGCCCGTGATGACCGGCCATACTATGGAGGCACCGGAGGTCTGGAGCTGCAACTGACTTCGTCGGCCCGACCCCGCTGCGCTTCCAACCTCTGATCGACAGGTGTGAACGCCGTCAAGCACACCGTGCAACCTGCTTGCCTGGCTGCCCTGCTCGTGCAGTGGGTTGTTGTAGCAGACAGCGCCGGCCTCCACTGGCCCTGTCTGGAACAAGGCGGGCCAGGCCACAGGGCAGCTCCGAGTGCAGCTGGCAGGGGAAGGCAGTGGACGCGGGCCCTGGCCGCTGCCCCACTCCCTGCCACCCCCTCCCGCTCCTGCCTCTACACCAATGCTTCCTTCAGGGTCCTCTGCAATGCCCACTCTGGTCACCACCGCTCCTTCACCTGTCAACCCTTCACTTCCCACCCCTGCACCTGCCCTGCTGCTCGCACTGCCTGTCCCCACCCCCGCCCCAACCCCTGCCCCAGCCCCGGTCCCTGCCCCTGCCCCAGACCCTTCCCCGGGCTCAGACTTTCCCCCTAGCCCAAGGCCGAGTCTTGCCGGGGGTCTGCCGCTAATGGCAGGGCACGAGGGGTCGGTGCCATGGTCAAAAACATCCGAGTCCATGCTTGCATGGGTGTGTCTGTGTCTGAGTCCTGGGTCAGAGCAGCAAGGGCTGGCGCTGGCATCTGGCTCTGGCCTGTGAATGGGGCAGCAGGTGCTGGAGGCTGACTGAGCTGTAGGCCCCAGCCAGGCCCCGCCACCCTCCCCCAGGGACCAGGAGCAGCCACCCCCCAAGCACTCACCACGCCCTGCTGGATGGCGGGCAGTAGGGTGGGGCCAGAGGCCAGCACCCTCTTCCCCCCACTGCCTGCGCGTCACCTCTGCCCAGCATCCAGGCGAGCCAGGGCCAAGGCTGCTGCGGTCAGGCTGACCTGGCAGCTGGCTGGGCAGCCGGGGGGTGGGGGCAGCGCTGCCGGCACCCAGGCCTGTGCTGAGGGCCAGGGCTGAACGGCAGAGGGATGGGCGGGGCTGGCGGGACCAGGCCAGGGCCAGGGCCCCTGGGGGGCTGTCCTCCCCTCCCTCCCCCCCCTCCCCCTCCCCCTCCCCCTCCCCTGCTGCCCCCCCCCCTCCCCCCTGGGGCCCTCCCCCGGCTGCTGACAGGGCGGGGGGGGAGGGCGGGGAGGGGCCTGCACTCTTGCTCCAGCCACTCCCTGGCGGTGAGTGTTGCATGGTAGCAGGCCCTGATCGCGATGGCGGTGAAGGCGGTGACCCATTTGAGGAACAGGGGGGTGGGGGGGAGAGTGCGCCCACACCTGCTGCCCAGTTCCCCTCCATGGCGTGTCCAACCCACTCCCCGCATGCGTTTGCCCCTGGGCCAGTTGGGTCGGGTGTGTCAGTTGTGGCAGTTGCATCCGTTGGGTCCCCCCCTGTGGAGATGCCTGTGGGGGGGATGAGGGGGGTGGGGAGGGCCTGCTGCCCCCACTCCCCGCCACTGATCTCAGCCACAGAGTCCAGGAGGGGGTGAGGAGGGTCGGGTCTGCAGCTGCTGCTGCATGGGGTGAAGCAGAGGTTGGTGCTGGGCGCTACCTCCGCACCGCTTGTGGCAGCCCGGAGGTGCTCACCTCCACCCCTGCCACTGCTGCCACTACCCCCGCTGCTGCTGCTGCTGTTGCTGCTGCTGCTGCTGCTGTTGGGACTGCTGCTGCCCCCTCCCCTGCCCCTGCTGCTGCTTCTTGCATCAGTCACGCTGCTGCTGGTGCTGCTGCTGGTGCTGCTGATTCCAGGACTGCTGCTGCCACTGCCCCTCACCCTAGGGGGGCCTACAGCTCTGACTGCCAGCAGTGGTGGGAAGGGCGCCCCTGGCGGCCCCTCGCCCCTGCTGCTGCTCCCCAGACCCCCCTCATGGCTGGCTGACTGAGCAAGGGGGTGGAGCTCAGGGTCAGGGAGCAGGCCAGAGGCCCTGCCCCTCCCTGAAGGAGTGTGAGCCCCCCCACCCCCCTCAGCCCCCTGCTGCCTCCCTGCTGCTGCCACCCCACCCCACCCCCCTGACCCCCTGGCCTGCTGCCCCTTCACCTTCCCCACCTGCTTTGCATCTGCCCCTGCTGCCCCTGCTGCTCCTGCCTTGGCCTGGGCCACTGCTGTCTTGATGCAGGCCAGCAGGTGCTTGCGCAGGGCGGTGGCGGCGATCTGGGCCAGGAGTGGGCAGGGGTGGTGGTGGAGCAGGGGAGGGAGGGTGGGGGGCGCCAGGAGCCAGTGCAGGGACGGGCCAGGCTGGAGCAGCAGTGCGATGCGGTAGTGGTGGCTCAGCATGGCAACCTGCAGGGCAGCCGGCAACAGGGCAGCCGGCAGCAGGGTGGCTCAGCAGCAGTGGTGGCTCAGCAGCAGTGGTGGCTCAGCAGCAGTGGTGGCTCAGCAGCAGTGGTGGCTCAGCAGCAGTGGTGGCTCAGCAGCAGTGGTGGCTCAGCAGCAGTGGTGGCTCAGCAGCAGTGGTGGCTCAGCAGCAGTGGTGGCTCAGCAGCAGTGGTGGCTCAGCAGCAGTGGTGGCTCAGCAGCAGTGGTGGCTCAGCAGCAGTGGTGGCTCAGCAGCAGTGGTGGCTCAGCAGCAGTGGTGGCTCAGCAGCAGTGGTGGCTCAGCAGCAGTGGTGGCTCAGCAGCAGTGGTGGCTCAGCAGCAGTGGTGGCTCAGCAGCAGTGGTGGCTCAGCAGCAGTGGTGGCTCAGCAGCAGTGGTGGCTCAGCAGCAGTGGTGGCTCAGCAGCAGTGGTGGCTCAGCAGCAGTGGTGGCTCAGCAGCAGTGGTGGCTCAGCAGCAGTGGTGGCTCAGCAGCAGTGGTGGCTCAGCAGCAGTGGTGGCTCAGCAGCAGTGGTGGCTCAGCAGCAGTGGTGGCTCAGCAGCAGTGGTGGCTCAGCAGCAGTGGTGGCTCAGCAGCAGTGGTGGCTCAGCAGCAGTGGTGGCTCAGCAGCAGTGGTGGCTCAGCAGCAGTGGTGGCTCAGCAGCAGTGGTGGCTCAGCAGCAGTGGTGGCTCAGCAGCAGTGGTGGCTCAGCAGCAGTGGTGGCTCAGCAGCAGTGGTGGCTCAGCAGCAGTGGTGGCTCAGCAGCAGTGGTGGCTCAGCAGCAGTGGTGGCTCAGCAGCAGTGGTGGCTCAGCAGCAGTGGTGGCTCAGCAGCAGTGGTGGCTCAGCAGCAGTGGTGGCTCAGCAGCAGTGGTGGCTCAGCAGCAGTGGTGGCTCAGCAGCAGTGGTGGCTCAGCAGCAGTGGTGGCTCAGCAGCAGTGGTGGCTCAGCAGCAGTGGTGGCTCAGCAGCAGTGGTGGCTCAGCAGCAGTGGTGGCTCAGCAGCAGTGGTGGCTCAGCAGCAGTGGTGGCTCAGCAGCAGTGGTGGCTCAGCAGCAGTGGTGGCTCAGCAGCAGTGGTGGCTCAGCAGCAGTGGTGGCTCAGCAGCAGTGGTGGCTCAGCAGCAGTGGTGGCTCAGCAGCAGTGGTGGCTCAGCAGCAGTGGTGGCTCAGCAGCAGTGGTGGCTCAGCAGCAGGGTGGCTCAGCAGTGCGATGCGGTAGTGGTGGCACCCTGCAGGGCAGCCGGCAAGAGGCAGGCAGGTAGAGGAGGCAGCCGGCAGGCAGGTGGGCTGGTGGGGGGTCAGCCTGCCTGCTGACCGGCCTGCTGGCAGGGGTTGGGGGGTGGCCGGCCACCAGTGGTGGCCTACACCTACATCCTGCCCCGCCCCACCCCCCCCACCTTGTGACCTGCCCCCTTGCCCTCCCCCCCTGCCGCCCCCCCGGCCCCCCACCTGCCCCTCCCCAGCCACCCACAGCCAAGGGTTCCCTGCCTGGACGCTGGCCGCACCTGGTGGGGTCGCATGCCCGCCCTGTCCCTGACCAGCCTCAGGTCGAGCTCAGGCGGCAAGGGCGCGTTAGGTCCCTGGGGGTTGCGCTGCAGGCTACGCCGCAACAGGAGCACCACCACCTACACACGGGGGGGGCGGCCAGGCGGGAGGGGGGGGCTGGGAGGCGGGGCAGGGGCGAGGCGGGGCAGGGGCGAGGGAGTGCAGCAGGGAGTGCGGAACAGGGGGGCCAGCGTGACGGCACCCATCCCTGCCCCTGGCCCATCCCTAGCCTCATGGGGTATGCATTCGCATCGCCCCTGCATGCCCCTGCATGCATAAGGTTGTGTGGGCCGGGAGTGAGCTGCAGCTGGCCTTGTTTGCTACCGTCACTCCCGTGTTTCTTTTGTTAACATCCTTCGAACTTACTACTCTTCGAATCCTTCAAACCTACTACCATCCTCCTCCCCGAGTACTAGCTACCATCACTCCTGTGCTGCTATCATACATCCCTTATCACCCGAGTAGGGGCTGAATAGGGTGCTGTGTGTTCATGTGATGCGGGGGTCTGATCTGGCCCTGCCCCTGCCCCTGCCCCTGCCCCTGCCCCTGGCCCTGCCCCTGCCCCTGCCCCTGCCCCTGGCCCTGCCCCTGGCCCTGCCCCTGGCCCTGGCCCTGCCCCTGCCCCTGCCCCTGGCCCTGGCCCTGTCCCTGTCCCTGTCCCTGGCCCTGTCCCTGGCCCTGGCCTGAGCCCAAGCCAGGCCCTGCGGCCCTGCTGACCTTGAGGTGGCCCTGCTCAGCCGCCAGGTGCAGGGGTGTGGAGCCGTAGTGGATAAGCAGCCACTGGAAGCGCAGCGGCCGTATGGGGCGCCCCAGGTCCGCCCCTGCAGCCAGGCAGGCCCCAGCAGGCTCAAGATGTGCCTCAGGGGGGGGGGCAAGGGGGCAGGGAGGGGGTTGAAGGTGGGCATGGGGGCATGGGGGTCAGGGTGGAGGTGGGCAGGTGGGCAGGGGGAGGGTAGGAGGGGCTCAAGGGTGGGGGTAGGCAAGGGTGGAGGGTGGTGTGGGAGCAGTTTTGGCAGTAAAGTAGCTAGGGTGCTGCGGGGTGGGGCGAGGTGGGGCTGGGACTGGGACTGAGGCGAGGCTGCGTGCATTGCCGCCTGTTGTGATGCCTAGCCCCCCTGGCCCTGATCACACTCCGTCACACCCAAGCCCAGAACTCCATCCCCCACCCTCCTTGGCCCCCTGTGTGACCCCTGCTCTTCCCCTTGTCCCCTCCACCACACCTGCACAACACCTCTCCACGAGCTGCAGACTCCCCTGCCTGCTGCCAGCCCCAGTAGCCAGCCCATGCCGCCCCAGTGCCCGCTGCCAGCTTTCCTGACCCGCCCCTTGCCCACCTCTGTCACACAGCACTTTGACAAGGTGGTGGTGGCCTGCATCGCTGGCATAGTGCAGGGCCGCAGCTCCATTGTGGCTCAACACGTCCACCAGCCTGCACAGCACAGCACAGTGCAGTACAGTGCAGTACAGTGCAGTACAGTGCAGTACAGTACCGCATGCGGCCCACACCCCGCAGTGCAGTGCATGCGCCGCCACCCCCACAGCCACCATCACCCTCACAGCAGCAGCAGCAGCAGCAGCAGCAGGGCATGCAGAGCACACACACCCATGCAGGGGCCAGGGCTAGGGTGAGGGAGGGGGGCTGGGTAGGACCCTTCACATCTGTCGAGTACTTGGCAGTGGGCCAAGGAACAATGATACGGGGCAATCACCCTCACACAACATGGGCTCATGCATGCCCTTAGGCTTAGCCATCGCGGGCCATCCCTCAGGCAGCTGGCAATGTGTCATGCAAGCTGGCCAGCCCCCCTCTAACTGGGCATGTGCACGTGCAGAGCCTTGATCTCAGCAATTGCATGGCATCCCCCAAGCGACCTGGGCTCATGCATGCCCTCGAGCTAAGCCATCCCACGTGCCCTCAGGCCACCGACACCAGGCCAGGCCCAGCCGCTGGAGTTAGGGCCAGCCTACAGCAGCTGAACCTGGTGTTGGACTCACGAGGCGTGTTCGTGACGCGCTGCTGGCGGAGCGTCCAGTGGCTGGCTGGCTCCCTTTGTGGAGGCCATGCTGGGGTAGGCGCATGCAGGATCACTGTCCAACGCACCTACCCCACCCTGCCCCTGCGCCCCTCCCTAGTGCGGGGTTAGACCAGGCAGCCCCAGTGCAGCAACGTTAATACCACAGACTACCTCGCCCTGCCCCTGCCCCTGCGCCCTTCCTCTGTGCAGTGTGAGACTAGTCGGTCTGAGTCCAGCTGCGTGTGGAGGGAGGTGGCCCCTGTGTCCCTGCGTGTACCTGTTGGTGCAGGTGTCGTCCCCCTGGGCAGCAGGGCTGCTGAGCAGCATGTGTGCCACCAGGGCGTGGCCGTACATGGCAGCATAGTGCAGGGCCTGCACCAGCAACCACAGCGCCGGCCGTCACCCAAGCAGGGGAAGGAGCAGGAGGGGGTGCAGGCCAAGAGCAGGGTGGGAGGGTGGGCACACACAGCCCCTACAGCCCCGCTGTGCCGACAGGCCTCTGCAGCCCTACCTCCCTGCCCACCCCTGCGGCCCGCTGCGCACCGTGCAGCCCTCCACGCTGTCCACACACAGGGGGTCTGCACCCTGCACCACACCACACAGCGCCACAGGCGGCAGGGGTTAGGAAGGGGACCACCCTCCAGCCCAGCCCCACCCTGCCCCCTCTCTCCGCTGACGCACACACACACACACACACACGCAGTATGGCAAGCCTGACCTAGCCACCCCCCACACCCTGGGATGATGTATGTGCCCACCAGGCTCAGGGCTAGGAGTCCTGCCATCCTCATCCTTACCCTCATCCTCATCCTCATCCTCATCCTCATCCTCATCCTCATCCTCATCCTCATCCTCATCCTCATCATTTCATGGCCTATTCCCGTCAGCGTGGCTACAGGCTCATTGGCTCAACATGCTAGATGCTACGGTACAATTGAAGTGATGAACGGGTGGGTGGGTGGGTGGGTGGGTGGGTGGGTGGGTGGGTGGGTGGGTGGGTGGGTGGGTGGGTGGGTGGGTGGGTGGGTGGGTGGGTGGGTGGGTGGGTGGGTGGGTGGGTGGGTGGGTGGGTGGGTGGGTGGGTGGGTGGGTGGGTGGGTGGGTGGGTGGGTGGGTGGGTGGGTGGGTGGGTGGGTGGGTGGGTGGGTGGGTGGGTGGGTGGGTGGGTGGGTGGGTGGGTGGGTGGGTGGGTGGGTGGGTGGGTGGGTGGGTGGGTGGGTGGGTGGGAGCCATTATTTTCATTTCGCAGCGCTTGCCTTGCCCTGTCCCGGCCTGCTACCGTCCCCCTCTTTACCAGTCTTCCCCATCCTGTCCCCGCCTCTGCCTACACTTCTCACCATGTCCAGCAACAGCTGCACTACGTCCACATGACCCCTGCTGGCTGCTATGATGAGCGGGCTCTGGCCCTTGGCATTCACCAAGTTCACCAATGCTTTGGTAGGTGGGAGGCCATCGCCTGCTGCTGCATCATCTGGAGCACTGGGTGTGGCTGGAGACTCAGCTGGGCTGGGTTGCTGAGCTGAAAATGAGGGGGAGGCGGGAGTGGGAGGAGAGCTTGGCTGGCGCTCCAGGGGTGTTGGCGTTTCATAGGAGGTGCAACGAAACTGCACATAACATGCAAGCATGTACGAGCTGTTGAAGAGGTGATCAATCGGTCAGCAAATTATGAGGGCGGCATACCGGTTTTAGCCAATCGCTGCTCCGTATGCGGCTGGCACCTGCGGGCTTCCATGACGTGCGTAGTTCGTCCGCCACAGCAATCAGTGCAATGAGGATGGAGGTTTGGCCGTAGCGAGAGGTGGCATGGAGGAGCGTATTCCTCCCGGGAAACACAGGCTCAAAAGATACTTGCGGGCTTCGGCGCACAGCCTCAGTGATAGTATGAACATCGCCGAGCTCCACCGCCTTCAGCAACTGCAGCTGGTGCGTCGCTAATAAACAGGTCGATACTGCGGCACCCATCGGTGCGCTGCCCCGCCACTGCCGCCTTCGCGCAAGCCACTCATACCACGACAGCAAATCTGTGGAACTAGGCTTCGCCGCATGAATACCACGTGAAAGAGAATCTATACGAGCATTAACACATCTCGCGCTTAACACCACCCATCACTCGGTGTCACTGAGCACAAACACTATAATGAAGAACGCACTCATAAGACAGGAGTTGTTAAACACTTCAAAACGTACAGCCAGTTGTCGAGGAGGAGTCTGCTTCTGTGCAACAGGTTAATGCTTAGGGAGTACGCATACTGCTGTCACGGAAGTACACCTTGCCCTTATACATATACACCGCCCCGGCACAGGTGCACATCAGCCCGATCAGCCCGCTAGCTTCGCTTAGATAAGCTACACCTACCCATTCTTGGCCTGGTCTCCTTGGGTTTGGCACGGCTTGGCCAGCTGCTCAGCTCCGTGGGCGCGGCCCCGGCCCGGCTGCACACGTCCCGGTCGGGAAACCTGAAGCTACCACCCCGCAACCGCGAGCGTTTGCTGTCATACACATCAAGGAAGAGGGACTGTGAACGACACATACGATGACTGACGTCAACCCCGATTGCTATCCGCACGTGTTAATTACATCACAGGTCGGCTCAGTGCCTCACAGCGGCGTTCCAGCCAGGTTCTATAGGTAGGTACTGGCTGTATCGGCAACCGACAACCGACAGCACCCTCCCTTCTCTTCATCCTTGCACCAACAGAGCCACAACAGGGACAAGTTTAGAATCCCTACAGCCCTCATGCTACATCAAATAAAGCACGAGTTGTAATCAAGCTCAGGCTGCGCGATCATTGTTGTAAAGGCTACTGACAGTGTGCCTGATGCCCACTTCAGCTCAGCCATTCTGGTGTGTGTGCTTGAAGCCAGAGCCCTACGACAGGAACAGTGGCTGGAGGGGCGGACAGCAATCTGAGCAAGTGATCTAGAGGGGTGGGCGCCGCGTGCTAGTGTCACATCCTGCTGCATTGGAATCTTATTGAGAGCTGCACAAGGCGGTGCGCCCCAGACCGGCCACACTGTGTAAGGCCGATGGCGGGGGTTACCAGGGGGTTCACGACTTCGACAGATGATGATGAATGGTGTCAACTTCGATTGCGATTCGCAGAGCAGGACCGGACGTGTTAATGTTAATGTTAAACCGTTTTGTTAAAGACGACCGCTTGGTCTTGATACGAGTCGTTTTTTGCTGTCGTTCTGGTCACGACACGGCAATGCACCCAGCGACACTACGCAGGCAGAAGTGGCCAGTGAGACGCAGTCCCAGGGTAGCAAAACGGGTATGTTAAAGATTTGTTAAAGTTGTTGTTAAACCCAAAACATCAGGATGTTAATTTAACCGGTCGGCCTAGCAGCCTAACGGCTGACGGCTTAAGCGGTGCAAGCCACATCATCAACCGGTCGTGCTCTATACACCGCCCTGGTCACCCCCGCCATTGGCCCCGCAAATGTGAGACGGTCTGGGGCGCGAATCTCCGTGTAGCTCGTGACAAAGTTTTGACGCAGTCGGGTGTAACAGGCGTATGCGGCACCCAGCAGCCGCAAAACACTTGCTCAGATCGGCGCCCGCCCAAACCTGACCTGTGCCTTCCGCTCCTAAAAGACTCACGCACATCATAAGGCGAGGCTAGCAATCCTTCTACGCACGCCGTAAGCCAACGGCACAAGTGCAGTACGCCTGCTTGCATGTCAGTGCATGGAGCATATAATTCGTGAATATGCGCACAAGTCAGCCAGCTGGCACCCCTTACCTCACTGACGTTGCGGCATGACTCTATGCAAATGTAAGCTGCCTTATGACAGCGCCACATCATCACTTGGCAATATGTTGTCGGGATGGCTCGGGATGGCTCTGGCTTTCAGTGTTACATGTGCCGTGGTGCCTCAACCCTCTTCCTCAACTTCAGCAGTCACATGTCACGCAAATCATTACAGAAATACATGTATCGATGCTCAAACGCCTTGCAACACCACTACAGAAGACATGTATCGCTGATGCCAAGCACATGCATTGATGTAAAAAGGTGGCAACACCACACCACAACACCTCCACTCGTACACATCAACACCACCACCTCCACAACAACAACAACAACACAACGACTCATGCCTCACACACAACCTATGCCATGTGCACAACCACAAGGACTGGATGCACTTGTTATGGGCTAACACCTCATCACGGGACTGCTAAGCACTTTGCCTTGCTGCCTATGCCCCATGGCACCAAATCAGGCTGGGCTGGGCTGGGCTGGGCACTGGTATCTTTTGGATGGCATCCTGCAGCAAAATACACATAACCATGTCAGGCCCACATAGGAGACATTACCTATCTAAAACAATGCATGAAAATCAGGTTGGGGACTGCTGTGTGCTACCCTCAGCTGTTCATGCCTGTCATGCGTTGCGGAAGTGTGCGAGTGAACATCAAACTGACCTAGACAAGGTGAGGTATAATACAACCTTACTCACCTCTTGCTCACTGTTTTCAATGGCTGATTGCCTTGCTGCACTGCTGCCTGGGAGACCCTTGGGCTGGTGTGGGTTTGGTGTTGATCCTCAAAACGGCCAAGCACCTGTGCAGGTCAGCAGATTTGGTTGCATGTGTTAGCATCGTATGCAATACGCACTAAGAAACAGCACCCCGTGCTTACCTGGGATGTAATCGCGAGTTGCAAGTCCGACGGCAGCATAGGCTGCTCGGCACGGAAATGCCTCCGGCCACCAATTCATCTCTCCTGTTGCGACACGCATATGAACAGATGGAGAATGACATTGCGAAGCTAATCAAGTCGTTGAGACAATGCAGTACAATCGACAAAAGAGGGCCTAACCTGCTAGCGACACCGTTGTGAGATGTAGAGCCCAACGGTGGAAGAATTACATGCAGCGGATCAAAGACGGTGCCAAAAAGTGAATTGCGGGGCCAATGGCGGGGGTGACCCCCTGCGCAAAATTCGCTGTAAAACTCTTAAAGACCGGTTGGAGTTTATCAGGGGTGCGGCCAATGGCGGGGGTGACCACATGCACATGCCCAGAGGACAGCCAGGGTGTTGGATTTATATTGGATACATGATGCATGTGCCGCGTTCGACTTAATCACCCCAAACCTCTTTTCGGGGACAGTCTTTGCCGGGACCCTCCGCATTTTCTGCTTGTCGGGGAACTTTGCGCGGTTGGCCGCCTGGGCAGCTTGGCGGTTGGCCGCTCTGTGAGCTTTGTACCCCTCGTCGTTTGCGCAGCGGGCCGC
This sequence comes from Haematococcus lacustris, assembly GCA_030144725.1. Taxonomy (NCBI): domain Eukaryota; kingdom Viridiplantae; phylum Chlorophyta; class Chlorophyceae; order Chlamydomonadales; family Haematococcaceae; genus Haematococcus; species Haematococcus lacustris. The sequence continues at coordinate 2,107,876 of JASKMD010000025.1, read as the reverse complement.
ATGGTTGGCTGAGCATTGCTTGTTGTGGCAAGCGACGCAGTGGCTATTGTAGTACCCAATAGTGTATCGGAAATAGAACTTGGCCCCCTCGGCAGGAGTCTTGGCACACTTGGTGCACGCCGCAGGCAGCGGCACCTCTGTCTGTGAGGGCGGTGTGCGCTTAGCTTTGGGCATCGCAGTCCGACTTTGCGAGCGACTATACGTAGCCTCCTCAGGAAATATTATAAATAGTGTGGTCAAAATTACATGTCATTTTCAGTAGCCCATGGTGCCACAGCCCACAGCCATGTGCCACAGCCCATGGTGCCACAGCCCCATGGTGCATCATTTATCAGGTTGCCATGTGTGTGGTCGCCCGCCACGCGTAAGTGGGATGAACGCACCCATCACACGTTTTGATTCACAACACATTTTGGAACACTACAGCTGGTGATTGAGGGGCACCACCTACTCTCCCTGACACAGCAACACAAGCTCATCAAGCAAAGGCAGCACCCGTCGCGCCTCCGCCCCCGACGTGCATCCTAGCAAGCGGGCGACGTCAGAGGCGAGGTTAGCCCGATCCAACCCCGGTCGCCTCCCGTGAATAAACGCTGTATCCACTTGACGCTCTTTCGTGGCACCGTCGCAATCGCCTTCCTCGTCATCGATCTCCTCCCAATCTTCATTTCATGCGCGCAACGAAGGATCAAGTCAGATGGGGTTGCGACACGCAACAGTGGTATCACATGATCTTGGTTGAATTCACGCAGCGGAGGACAGAGTCCAGGCAGCTCAGCCGTATCGTCACGCCCCTGCAGACTACCTTCATACACCCACCTTCACTGTAAGAGCTCGCGTCCTCCTCCTTTTCCTCCTCCGCGGCACGCATACTGCGCGATGGCCCACTCGGATCTTGTGTCACGAGATTTGCGCGGCTCGTTCGAGAAGCAGTTGGGCTGTGGCCCGGGCTGTGGGTTTGCCTGTGTTGAGCGGCATGAGGCTCCGCGCACTCAACAGAACCATCTGGAGCTGTCGAAGGTGCGGCTCGAGCGCGGCAACCCGGACGGGACGCTACACCCGCGACCCCCACTGGATGTCCGCTTGGAGGTTGTAACTCGTTTGCGTCCCTTACCAAGCCTTGGCACGGCTCTCGCGCCATTGTGCCCGCCGTCGCACCACCTGCCGCCCTGTCACCCCGGGCCGTCGACCGCGCCGTCGCCACTGCCCTGCACGCCTCCTCCACCTGTTCGGGGCCGTACTTCAAGCTGAGCTCAGTGCGCAGCCGGTTGGCACGCCTGGTCAGTGTGTCTCGCAAGCACATGGCGCCCATGGTGCGAGTCACACCACCAGTCTCCCCCTCACACAATGGAAAGGCCAGGACGGTGGCCAAGGTGTCCGGCAGGGTGCTGCTGAGTTGCAGACAAGGGCAGGGACGAGTGGGGAGGAGAGGGGGAGGGACTGGGGATTGGGAGGCGAGCTGGGGAGAGGGGAGGGCCCACAGGGGCACTTGTGGGGTGCCTTGCCCAGCTGCTGCCCTCGTTGGCAGCGAGTCTGAGAAAGGTTGAGCAGGGGAGGGAGGGTGGCTTGGGGTTGAGATCTGGGCCAGGTGTGGGGCTGTGGTCAGAGCCGGGGCCAGGATCCAACACCCCTCTGAAGGGGGGTAGGCCACCTCAGCCGCAGCAGCTGGACCCAAGGGCCCCTGAGGTGACTGGTGCAGGCGCGGGCTGTGGACCTGCTTGGCAGATCTGACCCGTGGTGGTTGGGCGCAAGGCAGCATCCCCGCCCCGACTGCAGCCTCCTGGTTGTGTTGCGCAAAGGTGAAGCTGGCGGGGGCTGCCTGGCTGGCAGGGGAGGGAGGTGGACAGCTAGTGCTGACAGGGTAGGTAGGGGAGAGCTCGGCTTTGTGCCCCTGCCCACCTCTGACCTCTCCACCCGCCGCTGCCCATGCTGGACTCGCCCCTGTCCCTGCTGCATGGATTGCCTGCTGCGTACAAGTGTCGGGCAGTGGGGGGTTGACAGGGCGGCAAGGCAGGTGCGGCTGGCCCCAAGAGGGGCTGGAGATGCAGTTGGCCCGGCCTGCTCTGTCACCAGGGAGGATAGGCGGCAGGCGGCTGGGCCGGGCCGACTGTGGCCTCCGCGGCTGCTGCTGCTCGCTGGCAGTCACCGGGGCTGCCTCGGCCAGTGCCCCTGGCCCAGCCTCTGCCCCTGGCTCCACCCCTGCCCTAACCCCAGCCCGCACCTCTGCCCTAACCCCAGCCCCTACCCCTGGCCCAGCCCCTGCCCCTGGCCCCACCCCGGCCCACACCCCAGCGGCAGCCACAGTAGGAGCAGCAAGAGGGGACGGCCAGAGTGCCAGACCGGTGTGTGGATCAGGCTGTGGCTGGGAAGTGGCAGTGAAATAGGCAGTGGCAGTGGCAGTGGCAGTGGTAAGGGCAGGGGTAGTGGCAATGGTAGAGGGGTCACTTTGGCATGGGGCAGCGCATGATGTCCCGCTGAGCGCATGCACTGCGAACCCCATCCCAGCCTGAGGTAGTCCCCCAGCCAGCCAGCCCAGCTCGCGCCCTCCTACCCCCTCCCCCTCCCCCTCCGCTACTGCTGCTGTGCTGCGCAAGCTAACGCTCAGGCGGGGTACAGGGGGCCCCCCAGCCGCCTCCTGGCCCTGCTGCCCCCGCCCCCCTACCCCTGACCTGCCTGACACCGGCCTGGGTCTCAGTCTCAGGGAGGACAGGGAGGCTGAGCCTGGGTCAGCGCCTTGGGCAGTGCAGAGGGCCCTGCCCACGTCCCTGCTGCTGGGCAAGAGCTCACTCTTGTGTGAGAGGGTGAGGTTGCAGGGAGGGGAGGCAGGGAGGCAGGGGGCTAGAGGTGGAGGAGGGAAGGGAGGAGGGGAGGGGGACGGTGAGGGGGAGTGTGCGGGGCTGGGAGGGGCAGCTAGGCTTGGGGTGGTAGGCGGGGGTGGCTGCACTTGGCCCGGCTCAGTGGTGCTGCGGCGCACTGAAGCCACCTGGCGGGCCAGCAGCTGCAGCTCAAGGTGGGGTGCAGGGCCTGCAGCAGGCAGCACAGGAGGGCCACTGAGGGGGTCGCTGATGCGGTCATCGTGGAGATGGGGGATTCGGATTGAGTGTTGCTGCAGCGGCGTGGGGTGCAGTACAGGTGCAGGTCGTGAGGGAAGCTAAAGGGTGGAGGGGCATAAGGTGTTCAGTAAGGGGTGCAGGGTGTCACTGATGGGGTCATGCGCAAGGTGGGGGGTTCAAGTCCTGCACTGCCCTGATGACGTGTGAGCAGAACAGTACTGTGGATGACTCTGCAGGCTGCTCTGTTGCTTCAGGTGCAGCCCTGTCCTTCTCCCTCCTAGACAATACACCCCCCAATGTCCTCCAAAATCCCATCCTTCCCCTACCAACGATAACAAATTGCAATCCCTACTGCCACTGGCGCCGCTGCTGTTGCTGCTGGCGCTGCTGATGCCACCAGTGCTGTCACTCTGTGGCCGACTCAGCCGCAGCCCCGTGACTCACCAAGAGTCTGGTGGTGGTGCAAGGCCACCTGCTCAAAGTCTGTCAGGCCGGATGGCAGGAGGGTGGCTGCCCCTGGGCCCAACTCTGACTGGGGCTGCACCTGCAGTCGATAGGGTCAGAGGAGTCAGGGCGATCAGGCTGCTGCAGCAGTGGGTGGAGCCACCAGAAGCAACAGCCAGCCACTTATGTTGATGCAGCCCAGGAAATGAGTTCAAGAGTGCCTGTCCCTGTCCCTGTCCCTGTCCCTGTCCCTGTCCCTGTCCCTGTCCCTGTCCCTGTCCCTGTCCCTGTCCCCCAGGGTTAAGAGGTAGGGCGGCCACTCAACCAGGCTGTGTGCTGCCTGCCTTCCCACCTGCGATAGCCCAACTGCTTCCTGCAGCAGTGACTGCAGGCCAAAGCCTTCAATCAGCTGTGTAGCCGTCAGCTTGTCTTCCACTCCACGGGGCAACACCTGCCGCCCCACCTCTGACACCCGCCCTGACCCTGGCCTCCTGCAATGCCTGCCGCCTCCCCTCCCAACCTCTTCTGCCTTTCCTCCCACCCATCCTCCCCCTCCTCCTGCTGCCCCTGCCCCTGTCCATGCTCCTGCCCCTGCCCCTGACTCTGCTGCTTTGAGCTTGCCAGAGGCAGGTCTTGCAGTGCGGCTAGCTGCGGGCGCTGGGGCCCCCTGCTGCTCTGCTGCCACCCAGGACTCCCCTTGACCCCTGGCGCTAGAGGGGGACCTGCAGGGCAGCAGCAGGTCACACCATGCGGCAAAGGACACCCGGTCAGACACTCTGACACTCCCCCTCCCCTCACACCTCCCCAACCATGCAGCAGCACGGTGCAGCACAATCAGTCGAGCACCCTCACACCCTTCCGCCCATGCGCCTTGCTCCTTTCACTCCACCCCTCTGCCTCATTGCCACCACTGTTACATGCACCTGTGTTCAGGGTCAAGGTTTCAGGTTGGGGGTCAACCTTACCCCTACCCCTACCCCTACCCCTACCCTATCCCTACCCCTCTAATTCTTAACCATGAATCCTAAACCCTAATCCCTCACGCTTGACCCTCATTCCTCACCCTGAACCCTAAGCCCTGACTCCTGATCCCTAATCCCTAACCCTGACCCTGAAGGGCCTGCACCTGTGGTCAGGCTCCAGCGCTGCAACCTGCGCAAGCATGGCCAGCGGCAGGGCCATGCGCCAGGTGCCCCAGCCCTCCGCCCCTTCAGCTGTCAGGCTGTCCAGGTAGCGCTGCACGCGACTCATCACTGCCGGGTGCTGGAGTACCTCGTTCACCTGGGTCAGGGGTCAGGGGTCAGGGGTCAGGGGTCAGGGGTCAGGGGTCAGGGGTCAGGGGTCAGCGGTCAGGGGTCAGGGCCAGGGGTCAGAGTCAAGGTTAGGGTGAAGGTCAGGGTCAGGAGCAGCAAAGACCATGGCAGTGGTTAGGGGGCTGGATGCAGGAGAGGCGGCGGGCGCGTCAGGTGTCTGGTGTTGAGGTTGCCAGCAGGGTGGAGGCAGTAGGGGTGTGGTCAGGGCGCACGCCGAGGGATGCAATATGACATGCTGAGGTGCTGTATGAAGCTGCAGGGCTGCAGAGCCTGGAGGGGGAGGGTCCTGCAGCCATCACATGGACATTGGATAGCTGGATGAGGAGGATGCTGTGGGATGGGATAAGGGCAGGGCAGTCAGTAGACCCTGAGCACCGCAGCCCCAGCAACAGCATGGACAGGAGGGGTGAAGGATCCCAGGGCGCCGGGGCCTTGCCTGGGGTCAGGGGCCTGGGCCTATGCAGCGGGGCGGGTGGGTGGCCCCGGTGAGATGTGTAAGGGGGTAGCAGACCGTGACATGCCCGGCTACTGCTACTTTGCACAGTGGAGGGGAGCAGGCCGGGCAAGGAGGTACTGGGAGAGGGTGGTGAGGCGAGGGTGATGAGGTGAGGGATAGGGAGCAGCTCCAGGCACAAAAGCTGGCCTTGGGCTGGGAAGCAATGGGGGGCACCCCCTTCATGGCAGCCCACCTGCTCACCCCCCTCCCCACCCCCCCCTTCCCCCACCTGCCTGCCTGCAACTCCACCTGGCCAGCTGGGCCCCCCACGCCCCCCGCTGCCGGGCCCCCCTCCCCCTTTCCCTGCTGTGCCAGCTGCAGGGCGCTCACCTGGGGGCGCTGCTCCACTGACCTGCTCAGCATCAGCCCCACCACTTCCCTTAACTCCGCGCTGTAGCGGGAGGGCAGGGGGTCGTAGGTGCCGCGGATGACCTGGCGCAGGAAAAGCCAGCCACAGCAGGAGTAGCGGCAGGAGATGCGGCAGCGGCAGGAGATGCGGTAGCGGCAGCAGCAGGAGATGCAGCAGCGGCAGCAGCAGCAGTACCCCTGACCCCTACGACCCCTACGACCCCACCCCACTGTTGTGGTTGTGGGAGGGGTCAACCAAGTGGGGGTCAGCTGGGCGTGGTGGTGTGAGGGCAGATGCCCTTCTCAGCGGCCGGGTGGCTATGTGCTCGGGTGGCTGCCTGGTGGCTAGGGGGGCCTACAGGGGCGCTGGGTGGGGGTGCCTGAACCCTACCCTTCTTCTGGAGGGTGGGGGTGCCTGAACCCTACCCTTCTTCTGGAGGGTGGGGGTGCCTGAACCCTACCCTTCTCCTGGAGGGCAGATGCCTGAACCCTACCCTTCTCAGCGGCCGGGAGGCTAGGTGCTCTCCCTGTGTGGCTGCAGGGGGCTAGGGGGAGCGAGGGGCCCCTACAGGGGGGCTGGGTGGGGCGCTGGGTGCAGGGGGGGAGTGGTAGCGGGGGTGTGCTCGGGTGGGTACAGGGCCCTTACAGGGGGGCCAGGGGTGGGTGGGGGTGAGGGTGAGGGCAGCATGACTGGCAGCAGCAGGCACCCCGGCTCCTCTACGCACCCTCAGCACCACACGGGAGAGGTTCTCAGCGGCGAAGGCAGGCTTGCCGGCCAGCATCTCGTACGCCACGCAGCCTAGGGCCCACACATCACTCTTGAAGGAGTAAGGCTGCTCTTCATAGATCTCTGGCGCCCTGCACCTTGCCACACAGCCTGACCGCCAGCCCCGGCACCTCAGCCTGCAGCCCCCCTCACTAAGACCCCCCTTACTCAAGACCCCCCCAGCCCCCCCTCCTGACCTGGGACACCTTATCTATTCTCCTGGGTGGTGGCCTCCCCCTGCCCTGGTACTGCAGGCAATTGCCAGCCTGCCCGGCATGGCCAGGCCTGCCTGCCTGGCAATTGCCAGCCTGCCCAGCCTGCCTGGCAATTGCCAGCCACCCAACTGCCAACTTCTGTGGCTGCAATTACCAGCCTTCATGACGGGGCTGAGGTCAGGTGCTGCTGTTGCTGCTGTCAGTCTTGCTGCCAGTGAAGCTGCGGCCGCCCCACCACCTATAGGCCCCCCACACCACACAACACCACTGCCACCCACCCCCACCTCCCCATTCACACCTCCACTGCCATTGGCCTGCCCGTGCAGCCGCTGCAACCCACCCCACTAGCCCAGAGCTGATAGCGTTGATAGCCCAAGGCTGGTACCCCTGATGAAATGATGCCCATCACTAGCCCCCGTACTACCCACCCACGGACCCCCCCCACCACCCACCCACCCACCGCTAATGAGGTCACACATGTCGCCTCAGGTGTGATGATTGAGGCTGTGAGGAGGTCACACATGCTTGACTGCATGGTGCATGAGGGAGGTGCATGGCGGTGAGCAGCTCACATGTAGAAGGGGGTGCCAATGGGGGTGCGGGCCATCTCCAGCGTGCGCTGCAGCTGCTTGGCCAGACCAAAGTCCCCCAGCAGGACCTGGAGGCAGCAGGGGAAGCACCAGGGGGGCGGAGCAGTGCTTGACTGCATATGTCTGCAGCAGACACTGCAACAGAAAGCATATGACAGCGGCAGCAACAATACACAAAATCAACTGGCGGCGTTGACTGCATGACGCTGCTGCTGCTGCTGATGATGATGATGCTGCTGCTGATGACAACAAAACCCTGACTTGCCAGTTGCCAGCACAGCATCAGTGCGCAAGGGCAGGCGTGTGGGGGGCTGGGCGCTTCATGGGGCACCCCTGTTTGGGCCACATGCTGCACAGTTGCCTGGGAGCTGAGCTGATCCACCACAGGGGGCCTGATTAGGCAATCCAGCTCTTGGAGGTCACTGGTTCAACTCCCAATCCCGGCAGAGAGAGCACTGACTGTGAAGGCTTGGTCATGGCACGCCGCTGGCTAATATTTGATCCGCCTCAACCATCTCGAGTCAAATGCTGCTGACTGCATGGGCTTCAACCATGCATGCCCGTCCATGCACCCATGTGCTGTCGCCGCCTAGTGACGCCCCTCTTGCTGTGTGGCAGGACGCCCAGGTTTGCTGCAGCTATGGCTGCGCGTATCCTCCGCATATCCTCAGCTGGCAGGCTGAGCCTAGCCACTGTGGGTAGCCAGGGCTTCCAGCCTGCTGCCATGGTGCTGAGGACCACATGGCATGGCATGACCTTGATGATGACCTCAGTTGACCCTAAGCCAGATGGCCTCAAACCCGTGCTGAACATAGCCCTGGCAACTGACCCTCAGCTGGATGTCCTCAACATGCTCGCCTCCAGCCCTGAGCCCTGAGCCCTGAGCCGCATGCTGGCCTCAGCCCTGCTGGCCCAGCCCCCTGACACCATGGTCAGGCCTCAACAGGCGGGCCAGCACCATGAAAAAGACATTGGGAGACATTGAACCAGCGCCCCTTAGGGGCAGTCCCACCTTGCCCTTGGACAGCATGACGTTCTGGGTCTTCACGTCCCTGTGCAGCACCTTCTTGGAGTGGCAGTAGGACAGCGCCAGCAGCAGCTGCACCAGCCACTCCCAGGCCAGCCCCTCATCCATGCTCTGGCCTGACCGCCTGCTGGCAGACACAACCACAGGCAAGATGTTTGTGCAGCACTTTCACAAGGCCAGCAAGCGAGCGAGCAAGGTAGCAGGGGAGCAAAGGAGCCAGCCAGCCAGCCAGCCAGCCAGCCAGCCAGCCAGCCAGGCAGCCAGGCAGGCAGGCAGCAGGTAAGCCAGCCAGGCAGCAGCCAAGGGTGTGGCCCTGAGGATAGGTAGGCACGAGGGGCATGAGGGCCCAGCCAGGCAGGCTTGCTCCTGCACCCCTGACAGCTCTCCTCCTAGCTGGGGGACAGAGGGGGCCAGCCAGGCCTGGGGTGCGGCAGGTGGCCTGGGACCCCTGGGGGCTGGGCTGCACCTCACCTGAGGTGCTTGATGTACTGGTACAGGTCGCCCCCCTCGCAGTACGCCATGACCAGGCACAGCTCACCGTCTGGATGCCTGAAGAACTCCCTGTAGGGCACTGTGGGGGCAGGGCGGGGGGCCATCATGGGGGTGGGCGGGCAGGGGGGTGGGCACCGGGGGGGGGGCATGCAGGGCGGGGCGCCACCAGGGTGGTGGGCAGGCATGGGGGTGGGCATGGAGGTGTGTGGCACGGAGGGGTGTGGCGCTGGGTGGGGGTGTGCTGCGGGGGGCAGGTGGCAGCGACAGGCATGCAGGGGTGCCCAGAGGTGGGTCTGGCAGGCAGGCCTCCACTGCTGCACCATTGGAGGGTGCCACAGTGCTGAGGCACCCCTGCCCCAATTGAGGAGGACCCTGCCCCTGCCCCTGCCCCTGGCCCTGGCCCTGGCCCTGGCCCTGCCCCACTTCACTACCCAGCTGCCGCGGGGGAGTTGTACTCCCTGCTTGCAGTGAGGGGACATGTGGGGCGGGTGAGGGGTGGGTGGGGGCTGCCCGGGGAGGGGGGACCATGCAGGAGGAGGGCGACGGGTGGCTGAGGGTCAGACTGGGAGGGGGCTGAGGGCTGGGGGGGAGAGGCCGGGGGTACAGCTTCGCTGGCGGGCATGGTTGTAGAGCAGCGGGCCCCTCACCAATGTGGGGGTGGCGTAAGGATGACAACACACGCGCCTCTGGCAGTGTGGCCTCCTTACCGCTCGCCTCCTGACCTCCATCTTGTCTGGAACACACAACCGTCCCATCGCAAGAGTGTGCGGCCAGGAGCGTGCCCGAATGCACGCCATGCATAGACTAGGCAGCTGCCAGCATTGTACAGGTCAGTGGAGTGGGTGCAACAGCTCAGCTGACTAAGGGCACAGGAGGAGGTGGTCATGACAGGGTGTGAGGTGGCAGGGAACGTGGCAGGGTGTGGCAACAAACTGAGTGGGCTGTCCTGTCTATGGGGTAGAGGAGCGTGTGTGAACTGTAATGACAGCTATGGCAGAGGACAGGGAAGTTGGAGCTGAGCAACATCAGCAGGAGAAGGAGTAGGAGCAGGCGCAGCGGCAGTAACACTAGAGACACGGAGGTGACGCAAAGGAGGATACGGCCCGCTGGGTTTAGGGTGGTCCCCCATTAGTCACTGTCGCCTGCTGTGGCTGCCTTGGTGTCATAGCAGGTGAGAGCGCAGTGATATGGGCACCGGATGCGTCAGGCAAGGAGTGCGACACTGAGTGCCGCTCACCTGGCTTCAATTTTCTTCAGAACGTAGATGTGTCCATCGCTGATGCATCGAACCTGCGCGATGAACCAAAGAAACAAAAGCTGAAGATATCGCTTTCAAGAAGTTGCTCAGAAGCAACCCACTTTCACGACTTTCCCATACGAGCCTTTGCCGCACTCCTCCAGCTCCTCGTAGCATTGCATCGCTCAAGCATACACAACGATCGCAAATGTGTGTTGACATTGCCCATGTCATTTCGTCCGCCCGTCATGGAAAATACTGATGACATCTGTGGTTAGGATGGCAACAGGCACTCATCCATCGCAGGGAGTTACTGGCAGTTGACAGGCATGACTAATGCAGGATTTGTGCCAGGAGAAGCCACTCTGGCTGACCTGCCCCCTGAAGACTTGCAACTGAGCTTCACGATGCGAGCCACAGCTGTCCAGGGGAAGCGGTGCAGCGAGACCCAATGCGAGCTGCGGAAATTGCATCATCGTCGTCCCCACTCCCCGCTAAGTGGTCAGGGCTAACTGGTACTGCTCACACAAGGTGGTCATGTAGCAACGGTCCACGTGGCGATGACCCCATCTAAAGAAGATGTTAGCATCTGCGTGCCGGAGGGATGCACCGCCATAGAACAGACCACGCCGTTGTGTGCTTGCAGGCGGCGCACCACGGTCGCGTCTACCAGGTCCCAAAACATAACCTCGCCTGCACACAAGAGTTGTGAACCGAGTGACAAATATGCCAAGTCGTCAGCCCAAAGCGCTGCTTGCACGCCACGATGCCGGTATTGGCTCCGGCGCAGCCCCGCTTGCCGCATTGCCCGCCATTCGCTTAGTACCGGCAGCGCACCTGTCTTTGAGCTGCCCACCACTTGCGCGTCCGACGGCATCAAGCAACAATCCATCTTCACCGCCTGGTGGACGTGGCCACGGTAGCTGGCCAGAAGCTCCCCACTCGTCTTGTCCAGCAGGCGCAACGTGGAGTCCAGGCACGCGGCCAACAAGCACAGTCCGTCGTGGGAGACAGCCACGCTGGTTACCGCGTGGTGCACGTCATCCGTGTACACGCGGCACATGCGGATGTCGAAGCGACGGATGGAGCCGTCCACGCTGCTGGCCACGATCTCATGATCACGCACCACGACGCAGGTCACACTGTCCTGGGGTGTGAGGAAGGGCAGCGGGCGCAGCCAGCGTCGCGCAGTCAGGGAGACCGTCGTCAGTGTGCCTGGTGCAGTTGAACTCGCCATTCATCACTCCTCGTCTTGCAGCTCGGAGAAAGCATGGCCTTGTGCGGGTTTGCAAACCCAGCCCAGGTGCAGCATGACACATGTGCTGTAGTAGCGATTCACGACATGCTAGCAGGAAGAGGGTGAGGCACATGGTGTGACATAGCTCACAACAGTGTGGCACAGAGGTGTGGGTGAGGTGAGACAACCTTCAAATGTGTTTCAATTTGGTTCCCCACGCTCATGGAGTGCCTCTTGGCTTTCCAGCAGGGCAAATGAGACCTGGTAACCACCCTCCACCCCACAGCCACTTGACCTAGTTGGACACCGTATGTTTTATGTGAGAGGCCTGGCACAGATGGTAGAGACACGATGGCTGGGCCTGGTGATGGGGGTTCAAATCCCATAAGTTCGCACCTTGAAGGCCTTCATGACCTGCATGGCCTCAGTGGAGCGCGACTTGCAGTCCCACAGCTTCACACTCTGATCATAGCCCCCAGTCACCAATACATCATCCTGAGCAGCCCACTTGATCTGCAGGAGCCCAGACCCCACATCCGTACAAGTAACAAAACAGTGACAACAGAGGATGTCGAGCTGTCTAAAGAGTGAGGAGGTAGTAGCAGTCAACTCAGAATTGACGATCTATACATGCGATCGGCAGGCGTGAGTGAGCAGCCAAGAGCAGCTGTACACAACCCTGCACCCATCTGCCATCTGGCAGTTCAGCGAAGCTACCAAGTCAAAAGCTCAGTTGCACAGCCAGGGATGACCTAGCAGGTGAGCTTCGAAGGGAGCTGAGCAATAACAACAAGTGATGACACCATGCAGGAGGCTCCCAAGCAACGGGACATCCTAACATTGCAGCAGGAGAAGGTGAGAAAGAGAGAGGATGAGGGCGAGCGGAGCAGTGAGGGAGAGGTGAGCGGGCAGCAAAGAGAAGGGAGCCAGGACAGGGAGGCGGGAAGCAGGGGAGAGAGGAGTAGAGAGAGGAGACCAGAGAGTGTTGAGAAAACATGTGTTTGTGTCGCACCGAGTTGACAGTGCTGTCATGACCCCTGAGCTTGCGCACAAACCGGCCGGTCCCCACATCCCACAGGAATACCTGGGCAGGGGCCAGGCAGCAGGTAGCCTGGGCAGCAGCTAGGCAGCAGGGTGCCGAGCCTGGCCTACACATACCGCTGGCATATGGCAAGCCAGCGGCCAGGGCCACCAGGTCATGGGCCTGGCATGTCCTCACGTGGTGGAGCAGATATTTCTTGCCACAAGACACGCAGTGGTAGGAGATGCAAAGGCAGGATGCCACGCAGGCCTCCTAGTGATTATGCTCACAACCTGGAGCCTTGCAGCCCTGGCTTTACGTCATCCAGTGAGGCTGAGCTGTTAGCGCTTTACGCTGGTTAGCAATCGCAATGTAATGTCAATGGCGGGTATGTTGTGCTGGCTGGAATGACAACCATGACTAGGATGCAGGAGCGCACAGGGGGCAATACAGCAACCTTGTCACACACCACAAGCCACTCTGCCACCTGCATACCTGCTTGTCTCCTCCACATGACGCAAACTTGCTGTTATCAGCTGACACGCACACATCTCGGACCTCGTAGCCGTGTCCTGGATAGGTCTTGATCAGGGTACCTCTGGCTGGGTTCCACAAGCAGATGTTGCGGTCCTGGCAAGGAAATATGCGTGTGTACTATGATGCAGGTTGTCAAAAGTGTGCTAGTCCCAGGGGGTGGGTGCATGGTCCAATCTCAGCGGCATCAGCTTGCCTTGCCGCAGCTTAAGCAGTAGGTGCCTTGTCGATTGTAACGTACTGCAAAGACTGGTCCTTCGTGAGCCCGCAGATGGTGCTGCTCGTGACAAGGCAGCCCGTCACCCTTTTGCTGTTGCGGTTCGTAATCCTCAGGGAACCCAGGGAGGTGCATGAACAAACAAGGACGCGGAGGTATGCCGGCTCATTATCTAGCCACCACTGCCGCATGCAGGCGAGATATTCATATGAATGAAACTTGGGCACGTCATATGCTATGTGCCTGGGGCGGGTGATAGTAGTTCCTGGAGCCCTTCCTGAGCTTGTTAGTGTAGGCTGTATGTTGAAGGAATTGTACTAGTGCACTGTAACACGTAGGTATGTGCTCCATCACCAGCCTATGCACGTTTGCAGTCATCATAGCGGCACAGCGTTTAAATCATGTCAGGTTAAGCAAGAATGTTAAATCACTACAAGACAATCCAAGAAAACAAGATACCAAACCCCTCGCAAAGGGGATGTGTGTGAGTAAGAGCTATACCGTACTATCCCTTTTGATTCCCGAGGCCTCGGAAACTATAATTAAGATATTATTCCCGAGCCATATTTTTCATTGTTTCAAATTCCCCGATGGCCAAAGTACGTCTAAAGTTAGTTTTGAGAACGTCTTCGTGCATAGAAATAATCAAGCCTCCCACTCCATTAATCTCGCATCAAAATCATATGATCAACATAGTCTACTGTCGTGGCCTCTCTTCTAGTGGCCTTATCACCTGACCATGTCACATGGGGCACTGAACCTCGCTAATACAGTCGTGGTCCTCCTACCGCTGCTGGCAGTGGCGGCATATCTTATCATCTGCCTTGGAGCATTCAGACTTGCCGCCACCCATTCTGTTGCCTTGGCCAAAGCACCCCGCCTTGGCCGGCTGACCGTGTATGACCAGTCACCATGGTTGCCAGCCTGGTTGCCACCCTTGCCTGTCCTGTGACCTCAGCCTTTGCCCCAGCCTGGCCCACCTCCCTCGACCTTGCCCTGGGCATAGCAGCCACCCTTGTTGCCACCCCGGCCTGGCCCGCCGCACTAGCCTTTGCCCCAGCCTGGCCCGCCTCCCTCTGGCCCAGCCCAGGGTGGGCTGAATCCTAGCAGTTTGCTACCAGTTCTCATACGCTTTGCCGGTGCGTGCGAGAGCAGGAGGTGTGCTGGGCGATGCGGCAAGATTAAGGCGTGGAGAAGGCCCCAAATTAGTGGTCCTAGGTAGTCGCTTCTCAATAATTGCCGCTTGACGATCAAGAGACATTTGGAAGCGTTGTTCATCGTGCATAAGGAGCTCGCGGTGCAAATTATCAGCTGCGTCGGCGGCACTGATGCCCCGGACCACAAACTGGTCCATTGCTGGCACTTTCGTCAAGGTCAAATAATTGTTTGACTACTTCCCGAAAGACCAGAGAAATACATTGTTTAATCATTCCCGGTTTCCCGAAGGACAAAAATCGATTCGGGATAGGGAATCAAAAGGGAGAGTACGGTAGGGTTAGTTGAAGCTCTTGCTAGTAGTAGACGTGGAGGCACACACACCAGAAGGCTGAGCCGAAGTGGGCATTAGGCACGCTGTCAGTAGCCTCTACAACAATGATTTCGCATCCTGTGTTTGATTGCAACTCATGCTTTATTTTGGTGTTGCATGAGGGCTGCAGGGATTATAACTTGGTCCATCGCGCACTATAATAAAATAGGTAAGGGACGCAGGAGTCACCCATGACCCATTGGCTGGCTCTACTTGCTGGCCGCTAGTCGTGACGGGTGGACAGGGAAGCAAGCCACTCACTAGCACAACAGCCGGACAGTAGGAAGCCCAAGTCCTCGCGTGAACTTCGTGGCCGGTCAACACTGGTCAAAGCTGGTCGCGAGCGATACGGAGTAGTGAGCAGATACGTGGCTGACTGCAAGCAGTAGGGGTCTTGCGTTGCCAGCCCGGCACAACAGCAGCACGATGACAGCAGCAGTGAGACCTCGTCCCCATGCTGCAGCAGTGCAGTAGCAACATGTTTCAATCAAGCCAATACCAACAGGGTGCAGCAGTTCGAGAACCCATCAATGCTGAGTTGCTCAGTCTGCTGACTAAGCATCTACCCAGCAAGGACTTTGAATATCTTAGGGTAAAGCCAGCCCCAGTTGTGCCCAGCCCAGCCCTACAACTGCATATCCAGGTAGCTGATCAACCAGGCAACACAAATACAAGGCAGGAGCTCAGGGCTGGCCGCTTAAGCCTGCCTGGCACCAGTCGTCGCTTGTCCAGTGATGCTGGCCAGTGCACAGCAGGGGTTTCCGTAGCAAATGCGGTTGCTCAGGCTGCTGCAGCATTGAATCAGCGGCAACCATCCCCGGCTAGCCGAGTACAGCCACAGAAACCTACAGCAGCCACCCTTGCCAAGCCTGCTCAGGCGCAACAGCACAGACCCACCTCACCCTCACGGCCCATCACACTACTGCCTGCCAGCAAGCCTGGTCAGCCCCAGACTGGCAGTCAGCACCCTGCCATCAGGTCAGGCACAGCAGCCGCCGCTGTGAGGGAGCATGTGCGACGAGACCCAAAGGTGGGGCTGCAGACCTTGATCCCGCTCAAGTACTGCACATCATGCGTGGATACCCCTTCTATGGCCCTAATTCAGAATGCTCACAGTTTGCTATAACCCTAAGGGGTTTCCTCGCAAAGGGGATGTGTTTTTTTTTTTTTTTTTTTTTTTTTTGAGAGAAAGAGATTACAGGAGAAAGAAAGACTAAGAGAGAGACTAAGAGAGAGAGAAAAAGAAAGACTAGACCATGTCTCGAGCAAGCTACCCCCTCCCTTCCTCAAAGAGGCAAGCAAACCCCACCCCACCACCCCACCACCAAACAGCGTCCAAACCACCCTAGAACGGTAACTACACCCCCCCAAGGAAAGACGTCCAAACACCCCCCACACCCCCACCCTTAGCAACCCCTCCACCTCGCCGACCCTAGGGACCCCCGGACAACACAACATACACCCCTAGGCCCCCCAGCACCAAGGCACAACCCTCGCTGCCCCTCCGCCCCCACTAAACGAACACAAGAACCTAACCTAGGGCTCCCCAGAGACCTAACAGCCTCCAACCCCTCAAAACACTCAGAACCCCTAACAAGCTAACCCAGCTCAAGCAAGAGGGGCAAGGAAGGGGACGGGCCACTGCAAGGACAGGCGCACAACTAGCTCACCCGCCCCAAACGCCCTCTCCTCCCGCTGCCTGGCCCCCGCTACAATCCCCCCGGCCTCCCCTCCCCCTACCCTCTCCAGCGCCCTCTCCTCTGCCCCCTCCTTGGCGAACCACCCTCCTGACGGCTCCGGCCACAATCGGTCAAACTGGTCTGCGCCAAGCTCCGGGTCCGTACCCCTAAACCAGGTGGAGGGCACCGCTCCACAAAGGCCCACCCGGATGTCTCTGCCTACCCGGTGCCAGTCGCGTTTAACAGCGGAGGAGAGGGTGAGGACGACCTCCTCTGCCACTCGTTGCGCCACCATCTGCGGCTGGAGGGCTGTAGCGGCCCCGGAGCTGCGGAGACGCCACACCGTGCCTAGATAGGCCACGCGCAACCTGAGCCACAGCAAACTGTCTGGGGGCTGGAAGGGGGGAGCCTCGCTGCGGGTGGGGCGACCACTGAGGAGCAGGAGGGCATCGCCGGAGGGGGGGCGGGTGCCGGTAAGGTGGCCGTACACATCCAACACCCACTCCCAGACCGGAGCCACGGCGGGGCAAGTGAGGAAGGCGTGGGTGAGGGTCTCCAGCTGGCCCGGCTGGCAGAGGCGGCAGGCGGATGAACCCGGGGCAGCAGCGCCCTTAAGGATGTGGCCCCACAAGGCCCCAACCATGAGGCTGCCGTGGAGCACCCGCCAAGCCACGATGGCATGCTCCCGGCGGAGGGTGGGGTCCATCAGCTCCTTCCACACCTGGAGACAGGACTGGCCCGGTCTAGTGGCTGCGGCCAGCTCATCCACCGTGCCATCGGGGGGGACTTGCAGGGTAGCTGGCTGCCTACCGGTGCGCCGGGGCCCTTGCTGGGCCTCCAGCTGCCGCTCCGCCCGCTCGGCTGCTCGTTGCTCCGGGGAGGGGCGGGGAGGGGCTCTGGCGGAGGTGTCTCGCCAGCGCGGCGCCTGGCTGCCTTGCACTTCCTCTGGGAGCAGCTCCTCCGCGTCCCTGCCTTGCTGCTCCCGCTCTTCCGCTGCTCGCTGGGCTGTAACTTGCTGAGCGCTGGCCTGCCACCGCTCCTCCAGCTCCCTGAACGCCCCTCCGTCAACTGCTGTCCCCTGAGCCACCCCGGCCTCCCGTGGGGGGCGCCTACCCCAAAGCACCGGCCACAGGCCCCCCCCAGGAGGGTAGAGCGCGTCAGCGCTGACTCGCTGGAGCTGGTGGAGGCGCACCTTGGCATCCCTGACCGTAAACTCCAAGAGGGTGGTGGTGCCCAAGCCCCACACCTGGGGATCCAGCTGCAGGTGGGCCCAGGGGCCTAGGAGCCACTCCTCCTTGGGCCAGGGAGGGGGCCCGGCCTTATGCGCTGGGGCTCCACCTTGCCCTCCTGCTCCACACCCTCCCTGCCCCCCACCCCTGCCCCTACCCCCGCTCCCTCCCCTGCCTCTGCCCCTCCCCCCCCCCCTATCTACCCCCCCCTGCCCCTGGCCCTGACCACCCTCCTGCCCTTGCCCGCCCAGGCGCCCTGCAGGCAGAGGACGGAGGTGGGTAGCTCGCTCCTCCGGTGTCAAGAGGTAGTTGGGCTTGTTCAGGCGGGCCACCGCAGCCGGCTCCCAGACTGCCCCCTCCACCACCTGGAACGTCCCCAGGGGCCCCTGACCCGTGGGGTTAAGGGGGAAGAGCCGCCCGTTGGGGGCCACCCAGTGGGAGGGATGGAGCGCGGGGTGGCACCGAGCCACGAACCCCACCCCGGGCCCCACCCTCAGGCATTCCCAATCAGGCGGGGGGGGGTCACGGAGGTCCACCCACTGCTGCCAGGGCTTCGGGAGGCAGGCTCTAACCAGGTCAGCAGCCCACCGGGTGACACCCTCGAGCTGAAACTGCCGCTGAAGGGCTTCCCGCACGTGGCGGACATGGGTCCAACCCTGGCTCTCTGCCTCTTGCCTAGCAGAAGGGATCAGGCGGATCAGAGGGTTGAACCACAACGGTTCCGCCATCACTGAGTAGAAGGATTGACTCTCTGGGGGTACCACCCGGAACAGACGAAGTTGGGCCAAGGCGGCCACGTGAGCTTGCAGCCGCGGGGTGATAATGCGCAAGGGAGGGGCGCTGGGGTCTGTGATGACCCAGGTGCTGAGGCCGTGGCGGGGGTCTGCCAAAAGGCTGTGGGTAAGGGGTTGCCAAGGGCGCACCCGGGGCGACCAAAGCTGGGCCAACATCTTCGCCCGCATGGCTGTGCTGATGACCCCTAGGTCTGGGAGCCCCACCCCTCCCTCCCGCCGGGGCATAACGCAGATGGCCTCGCTAGGGTACAGGCGGTTGCTGTTGGGGCTGCGCTCCTGGGGAAGGTCTGACGCAGCGACAAAGCGTTTGATGGCAAGGGCCATGGCATGCGCCAAGGCTGTGGGAGGTTGCACGGCGGCCATCTGGTAGATGACCTTACTGGCCAGGCACTGCTGAGCCACCTGTACCCTCCCAAGCAGGTTGAGGCCCAGGGGCTGCCAAGGGAGGGAGGCCGCTGTGATGGCAGCTGCAGCACCACCATAGGCGGCCTCGCCTGTGGCAGCGTAAGAGGTCGCCCCTAGGGGGACCCCCAGGTGGCGCACCACCAACCCCGGCGGCGCGGCGCGGATGACCCCCCCTGCCCCTGCCCCTGCCCCTGCCCCTGCCCCTGCCCCTGCCCCTGCCCCTGCCCCTGCCCCTGTCCCTGCCCCTGCCCCCGCCTCTACCCTTCCCCTCTCCCCTCCCTTAGCGCCTCCCCTCCCCCCTCCCTCCCCTCCCACCCTTGCCAACCCTGCTCCCTCCGCCCCCAGGGCCTCCGGCTCGCCCTGACTAGTCACTGGTTGGACGCACGGCAGGGCCACGCTCTTGCTCACGCTCAGCGCTGGGCCGCCTGCGGCGCGGAACCGCTCCAAGGCCTCCACCACCACTTCCCCGTCCTTGACCCGATCCGCCACCAGGATGGTGAGGTCGTCCGCGTACTCCTTGGTGGGAAGCGCGGGGGTCAGGGTGGCAGCGTGCATGGCCAGGGGACTAGTGGGAAGAGCGGGGGTGGTGATGCGACCCGCCCGCTGGAGCGAGCTGAGGTAGCTAACGAGCGGTTGCAACACCACACACCAGTACAACGGGGAAGCCCCACTGCCCTGTAGAAGCCCAGAGGCCAAGGGGAAGCTGTCGGTGAGGTAGCCGTTGACGAGCACCTGGCTGGTGGCCCCCCGGTGCAGCAGCTGCGCCCAGCGCACGTGCCCCTGCTGGCTGAACCCCATGGCCTCTAGCGTGTCCTGGAGCAGGCTCCAGGAAACGTTGTCATAGGCCCCTGCCAGGTCCAGCAACAGAAGCCAGGCAGGGCTGTGCCGCTGCTGGAGCCACTCCAGCAAGCCAAGGTGGAACTGTACGCTGTCGTTGATGTCCCTCCCCAGGATGAAAGCTGACTGGGAAGGAGAGACCAGCAGGTCCAGCGGCAGCTGCAGCCTGTCCTCTAGGGCCCTGGCCACCAGCCGCACATCGCAGTTGAGCAGCGTGATGGGGCGGTACCCCGCCACCTGGTCTCTAGGCTTGCCAGCCTTGGGCACCAGGGTAATGACCCCAGTGAGGAACTCAGCCAGGGGGGCTGGGTCGCTCGTATCTGCCAGAGCCTCCCTCAGCATGGCCCGCAAAGGGCCCACCAGCTGAGGCCAAAGCCGGTCGTACACCTCCATGGGCAGCCCGTCTAGCCCCGGGGCCTTGCTGTGAGCACTGCCCTGAAGGGCCCGACCCAGCTCCTCCTCCGAGAGCATGGGATCTCCCCCAGGCCCTTCCGCAGCCCTGGCCTGAGCGGGGGTGAGACGTGAGGTAAGGCAGTTAAGCAGAGTGGCGCGCGCGGCTGGGTCGATGGCCTTTGCAGCGTAGACTCCGGTAGGCGCGGCGGCTGAATAGTGCTGTTCAAAGGCCTGGCACGCTGAGCGCACCCCGTTTGGAGTGGTGAGGTCGGCCGCCAAGCCGGGCTGCCCGGGGAGCTGAAGGGAGGAGATGAGGGTGGGGGTGTGCGCAGGCTGGTCGCGGTGGTAGAAAAAGAAGGAGGAGCGGTCGCCATACACCTGGTCCAGGACAGCGCTGGCTAGCAGGGACTGATGGGCCACCTGCACGCGCTCCCCCACCCCGGCTAGGGCTGTCGTCTCACCGAGGTGCTGCGCTGCAAGCACCTCTGCCTGGCCGGCCTGCTCTGCTAGCTGCAGTTGGCGCACGAGGTGGGCCCTTGCAGCCAAGGCTGCCTTCTCCCTTCGCTGCCGCAGGTCACGCCTAGCTCGGCGCTTGGTCCGCAGGAACTGCTGGGCCCGCAGGGCCATGCCCTGCTTGATGCGGGCCCACCTGGCCCTGTGCCCGTCCCTAGGCTGCGTCCCCAGCTGTCTGGCGGCCTCATGGTGAGCGGCCTCCGCCTGCAGGTACCCCTTGAGATAGTCCAGCAGCTCAGGGTCGTCAAGGTGGGCGGGGTGCAGCTGCCAGGGGGCGGGGGCAGTGAGGGGGGGGTCGGGAGGGCACAGGGAGATTGAGACGGGCTGGTGGTCGGTGGGCACCGGCCGCACCCCCAAGATGGTGCTGTCCAACTGCCACTGAGCTAGGCCCTCCGAGACATACCACCGGTCTAGGCGGGCGCCTGTCTGCCAACGCTCACTGAAGTGAGTGAGGTCCCTGGCAGAGGGGGGGCGTAGCTGCCGCCAGGCGTCCACCAGGCCCCTCTCCGTCACCAGCTGCCTCAACTGCTCTGCCCCCTGGCCCCGGCTACCCACCCAGGCCTCCCCGTGCTGAGAGCCCTGCGGGACCCCTACCCTATCCCAAGGGGAGAGGATGCAATTGAAGTCACCCCCCATGATGATGAGGCGGCCCTCCGCAGTTGGGGGAAGGCAGGCGGGGAGGCAAACAGAAAAGAACGTGGAGCGCTCCGACTGTTGCGCTGGGGCATACACGCACACCAAGGAGACGGGCCTACCAGCCAGAACCCCGTCCACTCGCAGGACCCGTCCCTGGGCCGCCTCTGATTGCAGCTGCACCTGGGTGCACCCCTTCAAGAGGGTGGAGGGCTTCAAGAGCACTAGGCAACCTTGGGAGCTGCCGGTGCCGGGAGTGTAGAACCACTGACCACGCCAGGCTGGCTTGGCCCCGGAGAGGGCTTCGGCCCACTGCCACACGCTTTCCGCCTTGTGGCACTCTTGGAGGAAAACCACCTGCGCCGGGCTGTCTGCGGCCCAGTCTAGCAGAGCCTGAAGCTTGTGCGGTTGGGCTAGGCCCTGCACGTTGAGGGTGACCGCCATAAACCTGGCAGCCACACCTGGGCGCTGCATAGCTAAGCTTGGTTCGCCCCCGCGCGGGCTACGCGTGTGTGGAGGAGGGAGGTTGGGCTAGGAGGAGAAGGCTGACCTGACAGGGGGTGGGGGATGGGGGGAGGGACGGAAGTGGCCTCAATGCAAGCCAGCTTTGCCCCAGGGCGACGAAGGCGGACCCGGGGCTCACGACTATAGATGGCTAGTGGGGGCCGAGGGGGAAGAGGACCGAAGAGCAGACCCTCTTCATCCTGGACACTTACTCGCTCTGGCTGCTGCCGCTTTGGCACCCTGGGCCTCTCCTCTTGGGGGCAAGGTGACTCAACTACAGGGCTGGCAGAGGCCCCCTGCGAGCTGGCTAGGCTGGTGGTGGGGCTGAGCAGGCCGTAGCGGAGCGTGTGTGGGGTCCCACGGCCAAGGTGGGTAGCACGCTGCCTGTCGGCTTGCCGCTGCCAAAGCTGAGCCTCCCTCTCATCAGAGCTAGAACTTGAAGAAAGAATGCCAAAGCGGCGCCGGCGAGGCCCACCTTGGGCTAGCTGGGCTGCTGGCTGTGTAGAGCCTCCCCTAGGCCAACGCTGAGCCTCCCGCTGACGCTCCTCCCTAACGGCCCTCCTGTCATCCGGAGAAGGGCGCGGAGTTGCCCTAGCGACGCTGACAGACCTGCGAGGAGGCTGACTGCCATGGAGCTCTACGGCCCGGCCTCGCGCGAAGACAAGCCGGCTGTCCACCCCGCTCGAGGGACTGACTTGTTGCGTTGGGAGGGGAAGGGTGGAGCCAACACTAAGGGCGGCGGGGTCCGCTAACTCAGCGTCCATGAGGGAGGGAGGGCTGCCGGAAGGGGCTCCACCTACCCACTGCCCGGCCGCTACTAGGCCCCTGGCTGTGGCAGCTCTGAGCTTTTTGGCCGCAACCTTGCCTCTGGAGGCCAGCACCGCGCCCTTGGTTAGGGCCTTCTCCAGCAGCCCCAAGTTACATGGGAGGCGAGGGGAGGCTGGCAGGGGGGGACTGGGAGGGGAGCTCATGGCGATGGGTCCCTCAGGGTGGAGGGAGAGAGGAGAAAAGGAAAGAGGGTTGGCCAAAGGGAGGTGGGGGGGGCCAGAGGGTTGCACAAAAGGTAGAGAGGTAGGAGGGGGGTGACACATGGGGTCAGGTACAAAAGGAGGCAGGTGCGTCCGGGCCACAAAGGCCCCTGGGGCTTTGGGCTGGAAGGTGGTGGACGTAGGGAAAATGGTAGGGATCAGGGGGTGGGAAAGGCGGGGACAGTCCAGAGCCATCGGGGTAGCTCCAATCCCCGCCGTAGCTGCAGCCGCAGCCCCAGCCCCAGCCCCACCCCCAGCCCAAGCCCCAGCCGCAGCCCCAGCCCCAGTCCTAGCCCCAGCCCCAGCCCCAGCCCCAGCCCCACCCCCAGCCCCAACCGCAGCCCCAGCCCCAGCCCCAGCCCCAGCCCCAGCCCCAGCCGCTACCGTAGCCCCAGCCCCAGCCGCAGCCGCAACCCCAGTCCCATGCCTAGCCCCGGCCCCAGCCTCAACCTTGGCCCCAACTGTAGCTCCTGCTCCCGCCCCAGCCACAACTTCAGCCCCCGCCCCCGCCCCAACCCCAGGCCCAGCCTCTGCCCCTGCCCCTGCCCTAGCTCCAGCCCCATCCACCCCCCCAAACCCAGCCCCAGACCTAGCCCAAACCTCAGTCCCCTCCCGGGCCCTCGCCGCAGACCGAGCTGTAACCCCAACCCCTACTCCTGTCCCCCAACCCCGCTGCTCTGTGTCACCCCTTGAGGGAACTTGGGCAGCCCATGACGGGCCTAGCCACTGGCCCCCGGGACGCTCCGTAACAGCTGGGCCCCAAGAGCAAACAAACCGGGGATGCCTCCCACGTGAGGGAGCTGACGGGCGGATTCCCAAACCTTTAAGCCCACGCCCTGTAGCCCCTGACTTGACCCCTGACCCTGACCCCGCCCCATCCTCTCTTCCCACCTCTGACCCTGCTACTTCCCCCGCCCTTGCCCCTACCCCCGCCTCCATCCCCGCCTCAAAGCCGGGGTTGGGGCTACGGGAAGCCAAACTCTCCACCTGCAGCTCCCGAGCCCCCTCGACCCAAGCCGTGCCACCTCTAGCTGCGGTGGGAAGTTTGGGGGTGGCAGCGGGGTGAGGCTGCTGCTTTAGCTGTGCCCGCGAGACCTGCTCCACCCTGGCCGCCTCTTGCCTGGCCGAGCCTCCCCCCGCTGTGGTGCGCTGGGTGGGGGTGGCAGCAGCCTGGTCAGGGTTAGGGCTCAGGGTGGCAGGGCTGAGCGGCTGCTGCTGCTGCCCCTGGGAGCCGCCCACCACCCTGGCCACCTCAGGCCTGGCCGTGCCACCCCCCGCTGTGGTGCGCTGGGTGGGGGTGGCAGCAGCCTGGTCAGGGTCAGGGCTCAGGGTGGCAGGGCTGAGCGGCTGCTGCTGCTGCCCCTGGGAGCCGCCCACCACCCTGGCCACCTCAGGCCTGGCCGTGCCACCCCCCGCTGTGGTGCGCTGGGTGGGGGTGGCAGCAGCCTGGTCAGGGTCAGGGCTCAGGGTGGCAGGGCTGAGCGGCTGCTGCTGCTGCCCCTGGGAGCCGCCCACCACCCTGGCCACCTCAGGCCTGGCCAGGCCACCCCCCGCTGTGGTGCGCTGGGTGGGGGTGGCAGCAGCCTGGTCATGGTCAGGGCTCAGGGTGGCAGGGCTGAGCGGCTGCTGCTGCTGCCCCTGGGGGCTGCCCCCCACCCTGGCCACCTCAGGCCTGGCCGGGCCACCCCCCGCTGCGGTGCGCTGGGTGGGGGTGGCAGCAGCTTGGTCAGGGTCAGGGCTCAGGGTTGCAGGGGGGGGCTGGTGTTGGGGGGGGAGGAGGGGGGGCTGCTCAGCCGGGGAGGGAGGGGTATGGTCTTGCCCTGTTTGAGGTGGGGGTGGGGGAGGAGGGGTAGTAGGCTGACCAGAAGGTGCAGAGGAGGGAGGGTGGGTGGCAGGAAGGTTGTGGGACTGGTCAGGGGGATGATCAGGGCGCCGTGGCGGGTGCCCAGAATGGGGGGGGGGAGGGGGTGGAGGGGGAGGGGGTGGAGGGGGCGGTGGGGTGGGAGGCTGGCCTGCAGGCCCCTGAGGGGGCCTGAGAAGCTGCTCAGGGTCAGAGAGGGGGTCCTCTAGGGGCCGGGAGTCCCCACCCAGCTGGAAGACCTGCACCTTGCCCCAACCCCCCGTGGGTGTGGCGAACCTGCTAGGAAGGCGGGTCAGCTTGTCGTCCCCGACAGGGGTGGTCACTATGGCCTCCACAACGCACCCATTCCCCACCTCTGACCCTTTGAAACAGCTGGTGCGAGAGTGAGCTCCCAGGCGCTCACTAAGAACTGCTGCCGAGGACAGCTGCAGGGTCTCAGGCAGGCCAGGGGGAGGGGCAGGGCTGACCTCATACCCCACTGCCCTGAGCAGGGCTGCCACCAAGCCCACCTTGCTTGCTAGGGGACTGTTGTGATGGATGACCACTTTGACTGCCCCAGGGGGAGGGCCTGGATCCAGAGGCTCCACAGGCACCCACAGGGTCTCGCCTAGGAACTGCACCCGAAGCGAGGGTTGGGCAATCAGCTGGGCGTCTAGGCTCCTGCCTGCTGGACTGGTGTGGTCATGCACCAACACCAAACCGTGGTGGGGGTGGCCTGCAGAGTGAAGGCAAGACAGGGAGGCCACTGCCCTGCCCTCACGCTGCTTACGGGCTAGAAGGGCTGTGCTGCAGGCCTCAACAAAGGCTGCAACGTCGGCCTGGGGGGGAGGAAGAAGGGGGTGCTGCTGCTGGTACAGCTGCAAGCGTTCCCTGCAAAGGCGGCCCAAAGGGACAAACCAAGCCCCAGCACTGAAGTGCTGAAGGGGTTGGGGCTGGATATGGGAGTCCCTGGTCAGGGGCTGGGCCGAGGAGAAAATGTAACGCTGCAGCACCTGCGCCAGCAGCTGACAGGTAGCAACTGGCTCCATAGGGTTCTCCGTGGCAGCCTGGGGGGCCAAAGGCGCAGGCAGGGGCACGACGTCAGCAAAGCACCAGCCAGGGGGTAAGACACTGGGTGATAACTTAGCTCAGCGTTCCCCCAATGACCCGGGGGGGAACGAGTATTTAATTTTAATATTCGGGGCCTCGCGAATCAAAAGGGAGAGTACGGTATTTTCTTGTATTTCCTGTATCGATGCATGTAATACCCATCACTGGATGTGTGTGAGTAAGAGCTATAGGGTTAGTTGAAGCTCTTGCTAGTAGTAGACGTGGAGGCACACACACCAGAAGGCTGAGCCGAAGTGGGCATTAGGCACGCTGTCAGTAGCCTCTACAACAATGATTTCGCATCTGTGTTTGATTGCAACTCATGCTTTATTTTGGTGTTGCATGAGGGCTGCAGGGATTATAACTTGGTCCATCGCGCACTATAATAAAATAGGTAAGGGACGCAGGAGTCACCCATGACCCATTGGCTGGCTCTACTTGCTGGCCGCTAGTCGTGACGGGTGGACAGGGAAGCAAGCCACTCACTAGCACAACAGCCGGACAGTAGGAAGCCCAAGTCCTCGCGTGAACTTCGTGGCCGGTCAACACTGGTCAAAGCTGGTCGCGAGCGATACGGAGTAGTGAGCAGATACGTGGCTGACTGCAAGCAGTAGGGGTCTTGCGTTGCCAGCCCGGCACAACAGCAGCACGATGACAGCAGCAGTGAGACCTCGTCCCCATGCTGCAGCAGTGCAGTAGCAACATGTTTCAATCAAGCCAATACCAACAGGGTGCAGCAGTTCGAGAACCCATCAATGCTGAGTTGCTCAGTCTGCTGACTAAGCATCTACCCAGCAAGGACTTTGAATACCTTAGGGTAAAGCCAGCCCCAGTTGTGCCCAGCCCAGCCCTACAACTGCATATCCAGGTAGCTGATCAACCAGGCAACACAAATACAAGGCAGGAGCTCAGGGCTGGCCGCTTAAGCCTGCCTGGCACCAGTCGTCGCTTGTCCAGTGATGCTGGCCAGTGCACAGCAGGGGTTTCCGTAGCAAATGCGGTTGCTCAGGCTGCTGCAGCATTGAATCAGCGGCAACCATCCCCGGCTAGCCGAGTACAGCCACAGAAACCTACAGCAGCCACCCTTGCCAAGCCTGCTCAGGCGCAACAGCACAGACCCACCTCACCCTCGCGGCCCATCACACTACTGCCTGCCAGCAAGCCTGGTCAGCCCCAGACTGGCAGTCAGCACCCTGCCATCAGGTCAGGCACAGCAGCCGCCGCTGTGAGGGAGCATGTGCGACGAGACCCAAAGGTGGGGCTGCAGACCTTGATCCCGCTCAAGTACTGCACATCATGCGTGGATACCCCTTCTATGGCCCTAGTTCAGAATGCTCACAGTTTGCTATAACCCTAAGGGGTTTCCCTTCCTGATGAAACCCGGCTGCAGCTGCTACCCAACCCAGTGGAGGATGAGCGGCAGGTTGCTCAGAAGCGTGCCCAGGCAGCTGCCGCTATGGCGGCGGAGTCACGCATCAAGGTAGTTGCAGCGTATCGTTACTGGTACAATCGTGATGTGATATGCATGTGCCTGCCTGCCACTGCCTGTGCATGCGTAGGCTCAAGCCCGACAGCAGCAGGCAGCGCAACAGGAGCGGAACAAAGCCGAACGGCTGCAGCGGGATGTTGCTCAGGAATCTAAGGCAGCTTTGCAGCAGGCTGATGAGCCAGTGACCCTGCCAGTGAGTGCGCACACACAGAGCACACCCAGCCCCATGCTCGAATCCCATGGACTGCATTCCTGATGGCAAGACAATGGTGTGCGCTCTTGATCCCGAGTAGCAGTCAGCATGCTGGTGCTGGTCTTAGCTGACACAAGCTGTAGTCTTCCCTACCCCTGTGCAGGACCCTGCTGCCCCGCTAATCCACTCACACACTGGCCCACCCGCAGCCCCTGCTGCCAGCCTGGAGGACCCAGGGCTGGCTGGAGCCAGCTGCATGTCAGCAAGGGCGCCTGCAGCCCCCCCACCTGGGCTCGCAGCCGCTGGGGATCAGCCCGTGGCTCGGCCTAGGGGCCGCAGCTATGACAGGCCCTGGGCACGGCACATGGTCCCCCCCGGCACTGCCCCGGCTCTGCTGCCCCCTCAGGACAGTGGTGGCAGCGCCAGTGGCCAGCCCATGCTTCCCCCACCACCTGATGCAGTCATGCTGGATATTGGGCCAGGAGGTCCGGCAGCGGGTGGGTGACCCTGGTCTCTACTTCCCATTCCGTTCACAGCTGTTGTGCTGCACATGGTCTGGCTGTGATGACAGTGCATCTCAAGTGCACATCCTTCACTGCACAAACTCACGTTCACAGACACACCTATGATCATTTGAGGTAGCTGGTCTATAACCAAGGTCAAGAAGCTGGTCTTGAGCTGCAGGCGGTGGTGCAAGAGCCATCAGTCCGGGCGCTTGCAGGCCTGCAGCGGCCTTGGAGCCAGAGGCACGGCATGCCCTGCAGGTAGGCTTGAGTGTGCACACCAGCCATGCAGCAGCTCAACGAGTACCTGTGGCATGCAGGGCAGCAAGGCTTGGCTTATCCTGCTCACGCTGGGCAGTAGGCTTGCCTCAATGTTTGCCTGCCTGCAGGAGTTTATGCGAGCCAAGCGTGAGACTGATGAGCGCATGCTGCGCCAGCAAAAGGAGGCTGAAGAGCTGGCTCGGATGGCACCTCTTCTGCTCAGGCGGCAGCTGTCAGCACAGGCTCGTGAGGTGAATGCTGACAAGACAGGCTGCCAATGATTGCTATCATCATGACACCCTACAGCTAACCTGCTGTGACCGGGGTGTTCAACACAATCTGCTTGTCTGTGACGAATTATTGCTGCATCCTTACATCAAGCAACATGATGCATCCAGTCCGGATACTGCACGAGACGGCAGTGCTGAGGCTGGCGTTGATAGTCGGCACGCAGGAAACTCGACGGCACATGGCAGCCATGATGGACAGGCCCACCCACCGGGAGCCTCGGCGTGCTTGGGTGGATCCTGGCCCCCTTGAACCTGAGGAGGCGCTTCAGCTGCACGGCTACCTCAGCCCCATGCGGGGCGCTGGTGCCCTCACCGCGGCGCAGCTGCGTCAGCGTGATACGGCTTACCGCGCTGGCGTTGGCAGTTCTCGCCCAGATGTGGATGCCGTGTCGCTGCGGCCGCAGCCAAACGCAACGAATGTCGGCGTAGCACGCGAGCTGGCGGGAGCCCGGATGCGCATCACTGGGGTGGAAAACTCCGCGGTCAGACCAGGCAGACGCGGGGCGCAGGGGGTGCGTCCAATCAGCACCTTAGGCGGAGAGGGAGGGGCCGGTGGCGGAGGCAGCGGTCGGGCCTCCGGCAAAGGCCTTTCAGTCAGTTACAGGGACGAATGGGAAAACCGTGATCCCGGTCCAGGCGCTGGGGCTGACAGGCCTCAGGTTATCCGTGTCAGGGACCCAGAGCCAAGGCTAGTGCTGGACAGCCGTCCAGCTTCGGCAGGCAAGGGGCCACCAGGCAGGCAGAGGCCGGCCTCTGCTGCTGCCGCTGCTGTCAGAGTCCTGGGTGTGCTGCAGGAGCAGTCACGCAATGTGATGCAGGTGCGGGACCGGGGACTGTGGCAGCAGTGCTACGTGTCACAGAAATGTCAACTGTGTCCTTCGCCTAGAGTTCAGACTAGGGTTCAGCTGCCAGTCTTTCTCTGGTGGCATGGTTGTGCATGTTAGCATTCACAGCATCCTCATCTCAGCCACTTGTTCTTGAGCGCAAACGATGGTGAGTATGCACTAGCACCTCACCGTTTCAACCATGTTCATCTCATGTGTGGTAGTGAGCAGTCCAACAGGCTGCTAGGGCCTCATTGGCTGGCTGCAGACCATCTCTCCACGCAACCCCCTTGACGGCAACGCTGGCAAGGGCACTGACAAGGCCAAGCGCAAGGCCAGCGTGGAGGCCTTTACAAACAAGACCCTAGAGCTGCTCAAGGCAACAAGGCAGCAGCAGCTGCGCATGCAAAGGTGATTACCAAACCATGCATGCAACCTGCACAGCAGGCCAGCATGACTGGGGCCTGTGGCGATCTTAATGCCTCTTGCCCACCAGCATTCACCTGCCATCACCTGCCACTAGCTGCTGCAAGGCTTGCTGAGTGCAGCTGAGCCACTTTGGTAGTAGGCTGTGCATCATACGTTTCCTCCCCTCTCCTGTTGTGCCTAGGAGGTTGCGGAGGCGTCAAGTGGCTGGCGATGCCACGCTGGTATATGCAGCACCAGGTGAGCTTACAAGAGTAGATGCAGCTGGCCTGCTGCCCCTACCGCTGCCTCTGTAGCAATACCGACTGTAGGATCACAAGCCTGCCTCCCAACAGCCAAAATAGCAGGCCAACCTACCATGCCAGTGGCTCATGGGTGAAGATGGCAAACCTAGCTCTGCTCACCTGTGACTCCTGTGGCTTGCATGCGGCCCTGGTACTGTGTGCTGGGGAGAGGTCCTTAGCAATGTGGTTTGATTCAGTTTCCCGCTTTGTGACATAACTGCAAATGCCAAAAATCTGCCTGACACCTGCTCTGCTGCAACACACAACAACAGCCATCGTCAGACCTAGTCCAGGCTCGCTCAAGGCGTGCACACCGACAATGTGCACCAGCACCCCAACCTGCAGCTAGGCACTCATACTCATCTGCAAGGCATGCATTTATGACAGGCCCCATCCCTCTCAGCCCACGCCCCACCTCACTATTGCTTGTCTTGTACCACAGGCCGCACTCAACCCCGCAAGCGGCGCAGCTCCCCACTGCGTCCCCGATCCCCCTCTCAGCCCCACCCCTCCGCCCACCCGCCCACCAGTTTGCCCGCCCCACCCGCTCCGGGCCCCCCTGTCCAGCCTGTGGCGGAGGCAGTGGCCTCAGAGGTGGCAGAGATCAAGGAGTGGGCAAACCTGATCAAGGCACACCTGAGCAGCCTGCAGGGCCGGCTGGGAGCGGTGGGCCATCCCACCTCCAGCATGCCTCTGCCTGTTGGCCATGCACCTGCCAGGCAGCACGCTGTCAACGGTCCTGAGGTAGGAGAAGGAGTGGCTGGGGCGCGTGGGGCACAGGAGGCGGTAGCAGCAGCCGAAGATTTGCATGCCATGGGTGATGAAGGAGGAATGGCGGGTCAGCAGCAGGCGCTGTCACAGCTGCTGGCCCTCTTGGCCAAGGGCGTTCTTCCTGAGCACATCGCTCGCCAGCTGACCGGCCAGGCACAGCAGGCACAGGCTGTGGCGCAGGCTCGTCAGCAGGCAGCATGGCTGGGCCAGCAGCGGGAGGGCCAGGGCTTCCCGGGTGAGTTTGACAACAGCACTGAGGCAGTTCGGCAGCAGCAGCAGCAGCAGTGGGGTGCGCAACAGTACTGGGAGCAGCAGCAACAGCAGGCAGATGACCAGCAGCAGTCCAGCCAAGCCGGCAGAGG
Organism: Haematococcus lacustris; assembly: GCA_030144725.1. Lineage (NCBI taxonomy): Eukaryota > Viridiplantae > Chlorophyta > Chlorophyceae > Chlamydomonadales > Haematococcaceae > Haematococcus > Haematococcus lacustris. The sequence continues at coordinate 2,076,990 of JASKMD010000025.1, read as the reverse complement.
AGCGAGTGAGGACACTGCCAAGAAGCAGCGCATGTCACAAGAGGTGCGGTGGGTCTGCAGCATGGTCAGTGCAGCAGGCGGGCAGCTCATGTGCACAGTAGCAGGCCAGTTGTCTGCATTCAAAGTAGTCCATGAAGTACTTGCATTCATAGCAGCGGGGCAGATGTCTAAACCACAACAAGTCGGTATTCACAGCTGGATGTTTCTTCATTACTACATGGCACTCGCCTGTCAGTGTTTACTGCGACAGCAGGATGTATGCAACTCACCTGACCAGCAGCAGGCAGCACCGCACCAGCACTGCAGGCGGTTGCTTGCGCCCCATGCCCTTTACTGTGCCAGCCACCCAAGCCCAAGTTGGGCCTACTATGAGCGAGGCAGCATGTGGCAGCTGTGTTGGGCTGTGCATGCATGCATGCAGGCCCATTGGGAGGCGCCTATGGCTGCTGTGCACATCCCCACCGGCCCCCCTAGCACCCGGCCCACCAGCTTCACCAGCAGAGCCACCTCAGAGGCTGACGACTACCACCCCCCCTTGCCCGACCCCACCGCCCCTCCACCACCAGCCCTGGGCTCCTACCCTGGCATGATGCCACACTACGGCAGCAGGCATGAGCCCAATCAAGATGAGGACCATGGCATGGCCCAGGAGCAGGCAGCTGCTGTCAGCCAGACCCTTGCTCAAGATAGCTGGGAGGTCAGGAGGGAAGGGTGAGTGGTCACCCAGCCCTCGTGCACATGCTATGCATGTGTTGCCATGAAACCACAGCTACACACACTACCCTCTCAGGGTAGGTCGTGGGAGCAGGCCGCGCCCCAGGTGGAAGCTCCTCCATCATACATGCCAATTCCATTAGGAGTCTACTAGTTCTTATCCTTCTTGTCTCTCACACCTCTAGGTGCTTCAGCAGACAACTCTCTTTCCGCACTCAGCACCCACATGAGCTGGCACAATGCCAGTCTTCCTGCAAGTGTCACGTGCACAACTCCATCGCCCCTCCCCTGCCTCCAGTGGTACCCCACCTGTGCATCCTCAACCTGCCTGCCTGCCTGCCTGTTTCACTTATGCAGTGACTCCATTATGTCAGACCAGTCCGACTCCAGCTCCGATGACGGTCGCCCCAACGTGCATGACTTTGGGGAGCTCCAGGCCATGGCAGTATCCAGTGACACGCTCTTGGCTGACCCAGCGCATGCCAGTGGGGCGGCAGCAGCACTGCCACAGACAGGCCCCAGCAGCACGGCCTACCCCGGTGCCCTGCACGAAGCCAGTAGCCAGGCTCAGCAGCGTGCCAGCAACATGCTGCCAGGCCCAATGCAGCAAGGCCGGGGACAGCAGGTGCTGCTCCTGTGGCCCCAGCCCAATTCAGCCCATGCGGTGCCCGAACAGCTTCAGCCCCCACTGCTGGGTCAGATGCACAGCAGCTCAGTTCTACCTAAGCCAGAACAGTCCCTGCCACCCAGCCGGGTAGCCCCCTCTGTTGCCGACCAGGTGCAAGCCGAACTGTTGCAGCAACAGGCTCGGCTGCCGGCCTGGGCCTCAGCGCCAGACATCCGTGCCAGCCTGCCCCTACCCACCCTGCCCAGCATGCCACCCTCCCCCGGCAGCGACCTGCTGGCAGGCTTGCAGCAGTACGGTGCCCGCACCTCCTGCGGTACAGTAACAGCTGCTTCTGACAATGACCCTGACAGCAGCCCAGGTGACTACTCCCTGGTCTCTGACGATGAGAGCGACGACAGGCAGGCTGGGCAGCCCGCCCCGTCCTGCGCTGAGGTGCTGAGACAAGAGGAGGTGCAACAAGGCAGTCCCATGCGTCTCCGACCAGCCAAGAAGGCGTTGCTGGAAGCTATGCAAATAGCTGCGCAGGCGTCCGCGGCTGGGGCTTGGCAGCAGGCAGCACAGCAGCAGCACACACAGCAGCGGCGCCGGCGCCAACAGCGACATGCGCAGCACCAGATGATCCACAACGCCTGGACCAACCATGATGAAGACGGGGATGCAGCTGGCAGCTCAGGCAGCGACTCTGTTGAAGGCTTTGCATTCCCCAGGCAGCCTGTGCAGCGAGGTGCGTCTGAGTCAGGAGTATGATAGATCATTGAGCATACCCTGTTACTGTACTGCCACACCAATGCTATGCTGCTGTTGCAGTGTACGTGGTACCGTGCTACCCCTTAACAGCCCTGCCTTGCTTGACTAGCCTTCCTTTTAGCCATGGCCTCATGGAAAATAGCAGACCTTTCCCCGTTTCATTCCAATCATATGCTGTTGTCTACCTGTGCCTCCTGTGCCTTGCAGTCAACCCCCTTTCTGTGGCAAGCCTGATAGCAGCCCGTGCGGTCCCTCCTGCGCCAGTCACCATCCAGCTGCCCACCTCCCTCCTGCCCACCAACCCTGCTCCTCTGCCTCACCCACCCACTGCCCATGACCAGCAGCAGCAGCAGTTGCAGCAACAGCCGCCACTTCATCCACAGCAGCCTCAGGCTGAGCAGGCAGCAGCCCACACAGCGCAGTCAGGCAGCGAGCAGCGGGCCGTGCACCCATCCATGTTTATCAACATCCAGCTGCCCCCGCCTGGATCACCTCAGCGCCACCTGCCCCCGCAGCCTCAGCCAAGCCTGGCCCAGGCTCAATCCCTGGTCCTGTCCCTGCCGCCCTTTGTCATCCTGCCGACTCAAAGCAGGCCTGGGCCTACCGCCATCTATCAGCCAACCCCTCAGGCATCACAGCCATCGCAGCCACCACACCAGGCACAAGGAGACGCCCAGCCACACCTTGGAGAGGGACAATGGGACATGCCTCATGCAAATGGTGATGCGAGCGGTAGGCAAGAGCTGGATGCTGCTGACGATGAGGCACATGACCTGCCCCACCCAATGCTGTTGGACGACTTGATGCCAGATGGCCCAGGTCAGGCAGGTGTGGCTAGGCCTCGGTTGTCACCCTTGGAGCTGCAGCACCAGATGGAGGAGAAGCTACGCAAGTGAGTGGGCTGACTGGAGGTGCAGCCCTAGCCAGGGCTAGCCCTGGTGTGTCACGTATCTTGAGTCTTTGCTTGAGCACCCAGGCTGTGACAGCCTGGGCGTAGCCCCTGGCCTGAGCATCTTCGTTGCAAAAGCCTTGCTTGAGCATCATGGTTGAAAGAGCCTGAGCCACCCTGGCCCAAGCACGCTGACTGCAGCAGCTTGAGCAGCTACCTGACAGATGCTATGGCTAAGGACTCCCTGGTTGTGTCTTGTCGTGTGTTGGCAGGCTGGAGGAGGTGCAGGCTCTGGAGCTGGAGATGGCAGGTATCCTGCATGCCCGTGAGCTGGCTCTGCAGCAGCAGGAGGCGGCCCGCATGGCAGCAGCACTGGACGAGAGCATGGCAGCCCAGGAAAAGGAGGCGCTGAGGCTGCAGCAGGCGATGGAGCAGGTGGGTGAGCCAGGGTCCAGGGAGAAGGGGGAGAGGGAGGAGGAGCGGAGGTTGCTGAAGGGGAGGAAGGGGAGGGCAGCTTGGTGCTGGGTAGCAGGGGTGAAGAGGGGTAGGAGGAGGTGCAGAAGCGGGAGCAATGTCTGCATTTAAGCATGCTTGCGGTAGCAGGTGGGAAGGCAGGGGTGGATGTGCTGCTGGCAGCAGGCTGTAGTGCGTGAGCAGGGCCACCAGTGCCTACTGCCTACTAGCTTCTCCCATAATTCGACATGGTGCGAGGGCATCGTGGCAAGGTCTGGCTTTTATATTCAGTAATGAAGTCTCTCCATGGTCTCACCCCTCTGCTGCTGCTGCCCCTGCTGCTGCTGCCTGCTATGATGGGCTAGCAGGACCGCCGCGCACTGGCTACTGTGAACAGCTTGCGAGATGAGATCCGTGCAGAGGGTCTGGACATCCTGCGCCAGCAGCAGCTGGATTTCAACCAGGTGCTGCATTACCCCTATCAGTTGCAGAATCACAACACCCACCCACATGCTTTACATGACATGCCTGAGTGATGCAGAGATGGCCACCTACACATTCTGGCCCTTGCCATTCCGCCCATGTCCAAGATGTCCTGGCTCGCCTGTGGCGTCTGTCCGCAGGCTCTCAAAGAGACCACCTCCCAGGGCTGGGCCCAGTTGACCACTGTGGCAGCTGCCTTTGCTGAGCAGCTCAAGTCGAACCATGTGGCTCATGCTGCCATCCAAACCATCCCTACTGACCTACTTCAAGAGGTTGATAGCCATCCCCTCAGCCCGCCTCGGCCAGCAGCCCATGAACCAGGCCACACAATGCAGCAGCTTGCCTTGCGCCTACCCCTCCCAATCCCTGCAGGGGCCATTAACCAGGATGGGGCATACCTCACAAGGGATGGCAGGGCAGGGCAGCCCTTTATGGACTCCCCCCGAAGTGAGGGCAGCTCGTCTGCGTACTCCCAGGACTTCAGTGTGAGGGGCACCGTGGCTGGGACGGAGCTCACAGCATCCATCCCAGCCCAGGGCCAGGGCTGGCGTACTGTGCCTGGGCTATCATCGCCGGGGGTCATGGACGAACAGGGACCAAGCTACCTGTCACAGGCGTCCAGGCAGCTGCACACAACCACCATCATCAGCGAGGAGTTCCAGGTGGGTGATGGCCAAAGCCCATGGCACAGCCCTGAAAGAGTACATCACTTGTGTGCAGGAACAGGCCATGATGTGACATGCAGCTGCTGTGTCGCACGGTATTGAGTACCAGGCATATGGCTGCGCAGTAGAGTATGATCAGCAGAGTGGCTGCAGAGCAGTGTATGATCATGGCAATACACATACACGCCCGCTGAAGTCTCCTTGATGAATGCTTGACTAATGTGGCTAGCCTAGACTGACACAGCGATGCGTGTCATGCCACAGGTGTACAGTGAGGCAGCGAGTCGGGAGCCGACCAGCAGCATAGCAAGCAGTGCTCAGGCTACCAGCATGCCTGCCACCATCCACAATGCCAGCCAGCTGCAAACAGCCAGCATCTTGACCACTGGCATGCCACAGAGCGTCTCCTTTGACACCGCCAGCGGCGGCACTGGCTCCAGCCCTGAAACCAGGAGCTTGTCGTCCCTGCAGCACCCGCAGCGCAGCGGCTCCACAGCTGCCACCTCTGTTCGCAGCCAGACGGCTGTTCAAGAGCTGAGCTACACTATGCCCGGCGAGGTCACCGGAGAGGCCACCACTACTGCCGACTCTATACTCCCCGATGCACCTGCTCCCGCAACCGCCACGGGCTCCTCCATCCTGACAGGCTCTCAACCGCTGACTGCATCTTTGGCCACAACAGCCTTGACAGCGGTGCAGACAGCCACAATGTCAGCGTCTGCCCTGACCTCTGCCATCCCCACTGCGACAACCATGCCCTCAGCCTCTGCGTCAGCCATTCCCTCGGCCTCAGCTATCCCCTCCTCCTCTCTATTGCCTGTCACAGCTGGCGGTGTCAGGGCTGGCCTGCACTCGCCCAGCAGACCGTCCCGAATGGCAGCAGCGGGTGGCACAGCCGGCATACCCCTATCACCTTTCAATCACCTTAGGGGTTCGCCTGCAGGTGAGGCCTTGGCTCACTCCCGCCCGTGCCTGCCATGACTTTGCCTGTTACGACTTGCCACATGCAGTGCTATTGGATGTGCTGGGATGTTTGTGCTGGCATGCATGTGAGGACAATAAGATGAGATGCGCTTCCATGTCAGGCTACATGACTATGCATCCACGTGCATGTCACAACAAGTGACATGTAATGGAGCTCTCAATGAGTTGCAAGTGTAGTGTTGTCCCTCAACATCAGCATGGCTATCCATAGGGGCATGTCTGGGTCGTGTGACATGCAGGCGGCTTTGATGCCAGCGCCACTGACTTGATGCAGCTGCTGTACCAGCACCAGGCAGAGGCTCAACAACAGCTGGCGGCACTGGAGGCTGAGAAGGCAGCCGCCATCACTGCTGCACAGCGTCAACTGGACCCAGTGAGTAGTTACAAAGGGAAGTAAGGGTCCAGGAGGATATAGGTGAGGGGAAGCAAGTCAAGGTGAAGGTCACATGCTGTAAGCAGGTTTCATCAGCTGATGTATTGTGTCACAGTCGTCACTGTGTGCATTGAGGTGGGTGTGGAACATGGTGAGGAACACATTTCAGCGATGGGACAGGAACCTTTTGGCAGCTTCTCCTCACCAACATGTTGGGTGCTGATGTGTGCTGTGGTGCAGATTGCTGCAGAGCTGCCCAGCTCACATGGCAAGCGGCGACAAGAGCTGATGCATGCGGAGCTCATGCTGAACATGCAGCTCAACCTGGTGCTGTCAGGCCTGGAAAGCCAGATGCGAGCTATCAGGGACACCATGGTATCATGGGGATTGCAGGTGAACATGACTCCGTTACAGCCGTATGCATTGCAACCCTGGCAGCAAAGCAGTTGTAAAGCTAGGCGACTGCTTGCGTGAGCCACCTAAATGCTTGTTTGTGTAAAACAGCAGAGCATAGCCAGGGCACAAGCACAACGGACAACACAGGCTTGCTGCTTGCCCCCCTGCAGCTCCAACAAGCCCAGGCCCTGGCTGCCAGGGTGGGCCAAACCCCTGGCAAGCCTCAGGCCAGCCCTGCTCCAGAGACAGGCGGTGGAGCTGCAGCTGCTGCCACACCCACCCGCTCCCAGCCTACCTCGTCGCACAGGCCCCCTACCACGCACCCTGCGCAGCACAGCTCTCGCACCTCCCTACCAAGCCAGAGGCGGCAGTCCTCCCACCCAGCCAGCTCTTCACTGCTTCAGCCCAGCTGCATCGCTGAAGGTGTGTGCACCACTGAGCCCCAGTGCTATGAGACCATGCATGGCCTAAACCGTAGTGGTATATGTTAGAATAACTTGGACGGCACATTCACCACCCGCCAGTAGTCATGCTATAAGATCTTGTTATCCATTGCCTGTGGCTTGCCCATTGTGACTACAACACATGTCCCATCACCGCCTGACCTCTCCTTGCGCCCACTCATACACGTCTCCTGATCCATACAACTTGGTCATTCAGGTCACTCCTCAGCACCTACCTGCCATGCTGCTTCGTGCTTGCATGCTGCTGCTGTTGCTTCAGCAGAGAGCACCAGTCAGCACGTCTCCCAAAGCACCAGCAGCATCGCAGACGACGCCATGCAAGACACCGTGTACAGCGAGGGCTTTTCCACCCCGGCTGGCTCTGTTCTCCAGGCTGCTGGGCAGCAGAGCAGCAGGTTTGCTGCAACGGTGTCCATCGTAGAAGAAAAAGGGACCACTGCAGGTGGGCTGAGCACACACTCCCCCCCCGCTGACACCCCTGAAAGTCCATGCCCACAAGGTTCACAAGCAGCACAAGTTGCATGATTAGCACCCCACACCACCACCACCACTGCCACCACCATCACCAATACCACCACGGCTACCATGGAACCTTCTGTCACAAGGCATGCGTCGGCCACGCTGCTGGAGACCACATACCAGACATACATGTCACATACCAGCTACTGCTATGTACTGATCTTGGTGACTGAAGCCCCAGCACTGGGACCAACATTGCTGCTGGCACCAGGTCGTCCACAGTGATGCTTGCAGTGCCTGTGCCCCGTGACTGTGTATTCTCGTGTCAGAGCCATGAGGTGCCTGAGCCGCCCCTCCTGCTCTGCAGCCACCTCCGCACTGGGTGAAGTTTCTGAGGATGCTCAGCACTTTCAGAGTACCAGTCTAGCTGGTGGCATTGACAGCCACCGCCACACTGCCACTTCCTCCACATACCTCCAGTCTGCCATTGTTGAGGAGAGCTCCAGGACACCCCACAGCAGCGATCCTTCGACGTCCATTGAAGACGAGAAAGGACACACCACGGACTGCACAGCCGTCAGCGATGCGCCATCACGAGACCCCACAGCTTCTGCTCCTGCTGCTGCTCGACCGGTCGTGAAGCATGCTGACAGCAGCACCACCAGTGAGTGTGTCACTATGCACGGATGAGCATGGATGAGCATGGATAAGCATGGGTAAGCATGGATAAGCATGGGTAAGAATGGAAGAGAGGGAGGAGGGATTGCTTTGACGCCAGCATTGCTGTGTTGGTTGCTGACCACTGGCCACTGGTCTGGCCCTAGTGCCCTGCTGCCTGCAACAAGCAACTTATAACAAGGGTGCCTTCATGTGCACACAGGCTCCAGCTCCGCTAGCGGGCAAAGCTCCATGTCTGACCAGCTCAGCCAAGAAAAGGCAAAGCTGGCGGCCCAGCTGGCCAGTAAGCAGCGAGAGCTGCGCTCTCTGCAGCGCCGCCAGGCACAGAAAGCCAAAGCCAAGGTGAATCCTGCTGCCCTGAGTTGGTTGCTGCAGGTTCTGGTCCCCTGATGGGGGATGCTGTGTTGGGGGAAGATGGTGTCAGGAGGGCTACATCTTGTGGTGGCAGGCGCACAAGCTGCAGTGCGTCAGGGTTGTTCATTATCTTGGAGCTTGAATTTACATCACTTGTACATGTCACCTGTCTCCCCTGTCATGACCTCATCTGGCAGTCCAGCGTCTGCCTGTCTTGATGACATGTGGTGTGCATGACCACCTGACACCTGGTGCATGACCACATGGTGCGTGATGTGCATGACCACGCATGCCTTATGCTCCCCTGCAGGACATAGCAAAGATGCAGCGCCAGCTTCTACAGCTGGAGGAGGAGCTTCACAAGGCAAAACACCACACACCCAGCAGTGAGTGTGACCTCAAGGGGGAGTGCGGGAGAGAGACACCATGTCTGGGCAGCCCTTGCTAACTTCTTTCCCTCCCTCCCAATCCCTCTAATCGTATCATGCTGTGTTGGCATGTTGAAGCACACTCATCTTTAGGTAGCTGTCATGTCGTTCACGAGTCACCACTCTGCCCTTGGGCTGGATGCTGGCATCCTTACAGCTTTCTGTGTCATCTTGGCTGCCGCCTGCAGCCGCCAGTGCTGTGACTGCCTCCAGCAGCCCCGCCTCACAGCAGCAGCCCACCCGGCACCAGCGTCGCCAGTCAGGCAGTACCGTGACGTCTGCTATCCAGTCAGAAGCGGGGACCGGCAAGGGAAGCGGCGGCAGTGGCCAGGAAACAAGCACAGTCCAAACCAGCAGCGCGGGCCAGGTGCGTGAACTCGAGCAAATGCTCAGCTCGAGAGAGAGGAGACATCAGCCCTCAGCACACCAATGAGCAGATTGAGAGCAGCCGTCTGGGTTCAACCTAGTTCTTTGCTTGCCATGAGAATCAGCCTGAGATAGTGCATACAGGTGCAAGCAAGGGGTTCGATGGCCTTACTCGCTGTCTAGTGCGACTGTTTGGCCGCACTGTTTTCCCTTTCCTTCTGGCTGCAGGTGGCCTCCACCACCACCAGCTCTGTGCCTTCCGTGTCTGTTGAGGATGAGAGGCATGGTCTTCGCGACCAAGCCTCTGCCTCTCGAGCCACTGCTCACCGCCAGGCCAGCGGCAGCAGCAGCGCCAACGACTCCCTGCAGGCTGCAGCGAAGCAGTTGGCACAGCTGGAGCAGCAAGTGGAGGCACGGAAGCGGCAGGTGCGGGTGCATCGTGTGCCCCCAAACCCCCCACTCCTCCACCCTCTCAACATCGTCACCAGAAAAGTCCTTGACCATCCCAACCTGATTGAGGTAGCACACCCCTCATTAAGCTCAAGCATGCGCTCGAGCAAAAGGAAGCCTAATGAGACCCATGCACTTGGGCTGGTGTTTGGTCTTGATGGAGTACATAGAAATGGGATGGAGAGACTGCTGTTTCTGTTGGGGCGGGGCGGCAAGGTTGCAGGGCAACCTGCATAACCCAGTGTGTCACTCCGCACCGGTGCTGGCCTTACAGTCCTTACAGCCTGTGTGGCTTTTCTGTGCAGGCTGCAAAGCTGAAGCTGCAGGCACAGCGGGAGCACTTAGAGCGTGAGCTGGCCGCTGCTGATGCCGACATCCAGGCAGCCACCACCGCCATGCAGCACCAGCAGCAGCAACCTGCAAATGTGTCCCAAGCAAGGCCTACCAGCGCCAAAGGCCTTCCCCCACGCCCTCCCACACCACTAGGCCCTCGGGCCCACCAAGACCCTGTGGGGCCGATACACAACGGTGGCACACATCATACCAAACCCACCAGCGCCAGTGGCCTGATCTCTGAGGACGGCTCCACTGCGCAGTTCAGCGCTTCAGTCCTGTCAGACCTCCATGGCTCCCAAGCCCTTGGTACCACCGCTGCCAGCTCCATTGCCTTCGAGCAAAGCAACCAAGATGTGCCTTTTACTAGGCCTCTGCATCCTGGCACCCAGCAGCAGGCCAGCGACTGCATCCCCTCCGAACAAGGTGCTCAGTCCAGTGCTTCAATGCTCCCCCTGTCAGTGGCAGCCAGCGACGCCAGCATGGAGGCAGCACCCCAACCCCCTCCCCTCCCACCAGCTTTCCCACTCTGCCCTCTCTGCTGCATCCAGCCAGACACAGTCAAGCAAGTCTGGTGCCCCACTGCTGGGTGTGCAGCAGGGCGCAGCAAGCCAGGACAGCTCACCTGAAGCTGGGTATGGCATAGAGGAGAGCGCCCAGTCCCTCCACTCGTTACAATCCCAGCAGCACTCTACCTCACTGGACTCCTCACAGCAGCAGCCGGCATGGCAGCAGCTGCAGGACGCCTCCATCCTTGAGGAAGAGGCCAGTGGTGGTGTGCAGGCCAGAGCATCAGGCTCTCCTGCCCACTCTCAAACCTTTGCCACGGAGGAGGAGGAGGAGGAGGAGGAGGAGGAGGAGGAGGCACAGGGGCAAGATCAGGCACAGGCGGAGGGGTCAGGGTACTGCTCTGATGCCAGCAGTGGAGGGCAGCTGGTCACACTCATGGATGCTGACGATTTGGCAGGCCAGTCGATAGCTGTGGACGAGGAGGTCGGGGCAGAGGAGATGGCATACACCATGATGGATACTGTGCTAGAAGAGGAGGACAGAGGGGACCAGGAGGGGAAAGGAGAGGACCAGGAGGAGGGGATGGAGGAGGAGGAGGAGGAGGAGACTGGCTTACTGGAACGTCCAAGATCCAGGAGGGGCAGCAAGGGCAGCGTCAGCAGCCAGGCGCAATCGGTTGTTCATCGGCAGGCCAGCAGCATGTCTGGCGCTGCCACTCTGTCCGACCTGCCCTCTGGGAGCATTGAGGTGAGGATGAGGTGCTGGGAAGGTGGGGCCCTGTCGACTGCGGCCAAGCTTGCACAGCTGATCTTCATTAACATGGTGAGCATAGTAACATTTGATGGCAATGCAAACTCCTACAACTCCCAACCCTCCAGGCGCCTTAATAAGTGGGTTTCAACTACGTCATCAGGCGTCAGGCTGCTTTGCACCTTGCTTTGCTGACCTTGGGCCTCAATCAACCTGCGCCGTGACTCTTAAGACTCCGCCATGTCCTATGCCTTTGTCTGCTTCCACAGCATCCCTCCACACAAACCCTGCTGTGTGCACTGCAGATGGATGACGTGAATGCAGTGGCTACCACCTCAGCTGCCATTGGTGTGGATGAAGCGCCATCCTTGGCCTCTTCCATGAACGATCTCGACATCGAATACAGCCAGGATAGTGTGGCACCCCCAGCTGTCTTTGACTCCACCCAGCCTTCTGACCTGGCACACAGTCTGCTCAGGAGCAGCCATGAGGTCCATACCAGCAGCAGCCCAAGCAGCGATCAGCAGGCAGTGGGCAGCAGGGCAGCCAGTGGGGCCAAGAGCAGTAGCAGCAGCGGGCTGGGTGAAACACAGATATCTTACAGCCCTCTGCAAAGTGGCAGCGGTCAAAGTGGCTCAGGGGTGAGCATCCAAGACAGCATGGGCAACCAGGCCACCAGCAAGATCAGCGGAGCAAGTTCGGGTGGCAAGCCGCGCAGTACAAGCTCTCAAAGCAGACCTTCAGATTTCCACAGCAGCAGAAGCAGCAAGAGCACCGCCAGCGTGCAAAGTAGCGGCAGTAGCAGCAGGAGTGGAGGGCTGACTAGGAACATGCTGCTAGATGTGGACGAGCTGCAGGCAGTAGAGGTGGATCAGGCAGACATTGAGCTGCCAGGCCATGACCCCTCCACCCTCCTTAGCTCCATACATGATGACCCTGCTGCTGCACCTTACCACGACGCTGCACCACCCTCCTTGACTGCCTCCACCGTAATTCAGCGCTCCTCCTCACAGGCAGCCTCCAGCAGCAAGGCAGACTACTCGAGCTTTCCCTTGGACTCTGGCTTGCCCTCTACCTCTGGCGCCCTCGGCCACTCAACAGCAGCCTCTGCCTCCTCCTCGCTAGATGAGGTGGGCTCAGAGCAGCAGGGTGCATGCACAGCTACCACCACCACCGCCCTTGCCTACTCTTCCACCTTCCCTGTTGAAACCCTGGGCCACACTGCACTGGAAGCGGATGACGACATGCAGCCTCTGCACAGACTTGTGCCTCAGGCAGACAGCAGCCTGGCAGCGGTGGCAGCAGCAGCAGAGGTGGTGGTGCAGGTGGAGGTGTCCAACACGTCTAATTTGCAACACACAGCACTGGGATCCATCAGCAGTGACAATACAGGCAGCTTGGGGCCGGGGCCCGCAGCGCTTCCGTCCCAGGGGCCATGCCTGCATAGCTCTGCCCTCTCTGGGGGTGGTCTGGAAGCTGGCTACCTGACTGATGCAGGGCCAGCACCCAGCAAGACAGCTGCCTCAAGTGCCTCTGGGTACAGCGGAGACTTTGATGAAACAGCTCAGTCCCAACCCTCCTCCACCCCTTCCTCCTCCTCCTCCTCCTCCTCCTCTTCCTCCACGGCCTCTGCCCCTTCCTCCAGCCCCTCTTCTGTGTCGTCTGTGGCCACCATGGCCTTAGCCACATCCGAGCCCGCTGCTACCCCAAGCCGTGCCCCGTCAACGCGCCCATCCACCAGCCCCTCCAACTCCGCTGAAGCAGCACCCAGCAGCACCCTGGTCCCTCCTGAAGTACCTGGAGATCCCCGGTGCAGCCCAGGCTCTGCACAGCCCACCAGCACTGCTCTGGAGCTGAGGGACTCCACAGGGTCTTTGCCACAGGCTGAGCCAGTGGTGCTCACTGTCAGCGTGCCGGTGGCTATGGGCCCACAGGCAAGGCATCTGGAGGCATCTGCTGCCTATTCCCAGAGCTTTGACATTGGCAGCATTGTGGAAGAAGGAGGAGAGGAGGGGCTGAGACAGTTGAGCAGCACAGAGGAGGAGGACCAGGCGTCGGGCCGTCCCTCTTCAGGCCAGCTGTCAGCCTCCGTGCCACTGGCCGATGTGCCAATGGCACCCACTGCTTCTGCCACTGACAAGGCAGACATGGCTCACACTAATATCCACCCTATGCAGCCTCCCACTGCCTCATCTACGACCCACTCTCCCACTTCCTCAAGCTCCTCTTCTTCTTCTTCCTCATCCTCCTCCTCTTCTTCTTCCTCTTCCTCCTCTACCTCATCAGCTGCATCTTCAGTTGCTCTCCCTCACCCTGAGCAGGCCAGTGTGCCAGCCCCCAGCACCAGGGTGCCCACCCCTGCTGATGCGTCTGACGCCATCCAGAGCAGCAGCAGCAGTGAGTCGCAGCAGCTAGAGGCACCTGAGGAGTCATACGAGCAGGACAACGAGTATGATGAAGAGGAGGAAGAGGAGGAGGATGAGCTGGAGGACATGCAGGCAGCCTTCAACCTCACTGCCGGTAATTGCAGCGACCCCACCTGATGGCATTACCACCCTAGCCAAGGCCAAAGCTGAGGCTGACTTGGTGAATCTCTCCACCATGCAAGGCTTGCATGGGCCACAGACGGTGTGACCTGAGTGTGATGCATGCAGGGGCTTATGAAGATGACGATGACTCGTTAGGCAGGGTCTCACAGCAGTCAGAGGACCTGGGACAATACCAGGTGCGCCCTAGCCTGCCGCCAGTGTGTGCATTGCCAGCTCAGCCTTACCTTTGCCCCCTCCCACCTCACCCTCCTCCTCTGGCCATACCCTGCTATGTCATCATCATCATTATTATCATGATCATCTAGCAGCATTTGCCAGCCGGCATTGCTGCTATATGCATACTCATGGACTCTGTACGTCTGTCTCCACACTGCTGTGAGAACATGGCTGAGGTGCATATTGATAGAGCTATGAATCACAAGGCAGCTGAGCCACCGTTGTATAAATGCCAGCAGTGGCTCGTTGCAGTGTCTAGCTCGACTGGCAGGGGCCTTGACCATCCATGGTCCTGCATCAACGACGTGTCCCACTGCAGATCACCAACGCTGAGGTAGAAGCCGCTGAGGAGGAGGAGGGGGAGGAGGGGGAGGAGGAGCAGCCGCAGGTGCCCTCTGCCTCAGTGGCTGCTGCTGCCGCCATCCAGGCAGTGTCCCCACCAGGGCCTGCTGCTGGGCCGTCTGCAAGCCCCCCTGCCCCCTCACCAGAGAGCTCTGCAGAGGTGGACGAGGTGGACGAGGACGAGGCTCTGGTGGCTGCCAGCAGTGACGACGATGACAACAACACTGGCTTCACAGCCACCCAGCCCACCTCAGCTGGTGTTGTGGCTGGGCATGGCCCCAAAGCGAGCCCCTTGCAGGCAGAGATGTCCCCCACAGCAGCCCCTTCTACCCTGACAGCCTCCCAGCAGCTGACGCCTGGGATGTCAGAGGTGGTCAGGCGGCCAGCAGCAGTGCAGGCACATGTTGACGAGGCTCAAAGGGAAGCAGTTGCAGCGGGGGATGATGTCGAGGTAGCTGCGCACGCCTTGTCCATTCTGTCCATAGCATCCACTGACTCTGAGGATGAGCACGAGCCAGCAGCAGTCAGTACGGACTTCCCTTCGCCCCTGCCCCCACCCACGCTGGCAGCCGCAACCCGCCCGGACACCGCCGCTGCAGCTGGCAGCCACCACTCCCCCCTTGCCCCCTCACCAGGGGCCGAGGACATCAAGCCTGCAGGAGGTCACAGCCCAACACTACTCCCAGCGCAGGCAGCAGTTGCGGACGTGGCTTCCAGGGAGCCTCACCAGGAACCCGCGCAGCCAGACACGCTGCCCGCCCTGACCACAGAGCAATCCTCCCTGGCTGTTGGTTTGGAACCCAGCGACACTTCCTCCTCTCTGCCAGGTGGGTGGATAGCTGTGCGGGTTTGACGCGGTGCTGTGGTCTCTCAGCCGAACTTGGTGGCTGCCTTGGCGCAGTCAGGGTGCCATTGCCTGCTGCACACATTGGCAGATTCCTTTGGGGGCAGAAGCCCTTTAGGGGCAGCAGCAGGTGAACAACACCCACACCAGGAGCTCTAGCGGATGTGTCACTGTGTAGCATTGTTCTTCTATGTGGCATTGCAACAGCTAGACTGCCTAGTAGCACCACCTAAACATTTCTTTGCCTAGATCAGCTCCTACACCACCTGCCTGCATGCCTGCTAACCCATTGTAACGCCTGTTTGGCTGTGCTGTTGTGCCATTGGGCTGGCGCAGGCTTGGAAGGGCCGAGGGCGTCAGCACTGGATGATTACAGCATGAGCTTTGATGGCCTGGAAGCAGACCTGGAGGTGGACGCATCGGCCCTGTCCCCTAAGCCAGCCTCAGCCACAGAGGTTGTGGCGGAGCCGCCTGCTGTGCAAACAACAGGTGAGCATAACTGGCTCTGATTGGCTCTGTCCCTGTCTGTCATCTTTGTTGCCTGCCCTCCTCCACCCTGCCTCACGCCACCTCACCACCACCCTGGCTTCAGCAGCCTGCCACGAGGAGGACAAGGTCAGGCCAGTGGCAAGAGATAGGGCAGGTACTGGCTGGTCCTGACCTCACCATACCATGTCTGGCTCAACCTCTGGGACTCTTGGGCTCATCCCGCTCAATGTGGCTTGGCATAGGGTGACAGGCAAACAGGGGTGTAACAAACCGTGATCATGGTCACGGAAAGGGATAGGAGACAAGGCCGGATTCCTGTTGGACCAGGCTGCACTCCTTCTGGCTGTGCCTGAGCCCTGAGTCACTCTGGCTGGCTGCAGGCCCCTTGGACCGGGCACAGGCTGTGGCGCAGTATGTCGAGCGGGAGGTGGACCACGCCCTGGCAGACAGCGTAGAGGTGAGGCAGCCATCAGGGCAGCCAGGCGCTGTAGACCCAGCCTGTGAACTCTAGGCTGGTGGGCAGCCATGCACACAGCACAGCCTCTACTTCATGGGCATATGGGCATACCAGCGACCTGCTCAGCAACCCTGCGAGCTACATAGGTGGTGAAGGGGCTAGTGGCTCCTACCCCTGCCTCAGCAGAGGCGAGAGCGGCCATGACGCAGGCCGCCTGCCTGGGGCTCGTCCTTGCTGCAGGTCATTGTCAGCGTGGCTGGCGGCGTACACGCGCTGCCAGGCACCCAGGCCGCTGCCAGCGTGCGGCAGCCTGCCCTGCCCGCCCCAGACTCCCCCCTCGCCACGTCTCCTGTCAGCCCAGGCCAGGACAGCCCCCCTCCTAGCTCACCTGCCTGGATGGCCACCACCTTACGCCGGGGCTCCCTGCCATTGAACAGCGCTGACTCAGACGAGAGTAGCAGCAGCAGCAGTAGCAGCGAGAAGTATACACAAGATGACCTGAGGTGAAAGCTGGCAGGTGGTAGCAGCACTAACTGGTCCTGGCTGCTATTGTGCCATGTGCGGGGCGCGGGCGGCATTCAGTCATGCTGCATGCAGGCAAATACTCGTTCAGTGGTGCTGCACACACTCTGCTGCATAGCCCTGATTGTCCCTGATGCTGCAGCCACCTCGTCTATGCAAACCTGCTGTTGTCACCCCTATTGCACTCCCACTACCACCATCACCCCTACTGCCACCATCAATCCCACTGCCACTACAAGCGCGCCCTAACCTGAGCTCCATGGGCTGATCCCAGGTGGCAAGAGGACGACCTGGAGTCCCCCTCCACCCCCCTGGCTTTCAACCCCAACAGCTATGTGGTTCCCCCGGTGCCGCCCCCAGCACCTGTGGAGGAGGCCCCCCTCCCCCCCACTGTGGACATGTCCCAGCAGGCGGTGGCCAGCTATGTGGGGGGCGTGGTGCAGAGCTGGCTGGCTGACACCCAGGTGCTGCCTGAGGTAAGCTGGGCCGCCTGCCCTGCCTGACAGGCCATGTCCATCACATGACGCACGGCTGCCTGCCTGTCAGGCCATGTCCATGATGTGGTGTATGGCTGACCGCCTGGCATGTCGACATTGTTACAAGACTGTACGCTGCTGCAAGCTTGATGCACGTGCCCATTGCCTGCCCAGTCTGCAGTCCTCACTTCCGCCCTGCTTACCATCCTACCTCCACCCATCACTGCTGCCTGCTACCCTGCCTACCTGTCCTACTGCCAGTCCTGTGCTTCTGCCAGCTTTTGTGCCTGTGCTTCTGCCTGTGCTTCTGCCAGCTTTTGTGCCTGCCTGCTGCCCTTCTGCCTGCTGCCAGTTCCTGGAGGTGGGTCGGGAGCCCCTGAGCTTGCATATGTTCCTGGCCCTGGAGCGCCAGATAGAGGGCGTCAGCGACGAGCAGCACATTGCCAACAAGCTGCTGTACGACGCGGCCAATGAGGCCCTGCTGGGCATCTACAGGGCAGCAGGGCGCATCAAGGTCAGGAACCCAAGGTCCACCCCCCTTGCTGGTCAGAGGGCCAGGCAGAGTCCGGTGGGCCAGCCTAGCAATGCATCCAGCACTGACTGTAAACCAGACCATGGCCCTGGCCCTGGCTTCAACCTCGACACTGACCCTGGTCCTGGCCCTGACTCCAACCTCGTCACTGACCCTGGTCCTGGCCCTGACTCCAACCTCGACACTGACCCTGGTCCTGGCCCTGACTCCAACCTCGACACTGACCCTGGTCCTGGCCCTCAGGGTTGATGTGCCAATGTATGCCATTGCAGGACCCGCTGGTGTTCCGTCCGCGCCGCCCCACCCGCCCTCTGCCCAGCCCTGCAGCGCTGGTTGCGGCGGTGCAGCAGCAGGTGCAGGCGTGGAGCAGCACTGTGGTGCGGGACAGGGCAGACCTGGACAAGCTCTTTGCCCAGGAAGCAAGTGAGTTGAGGGGGGAACAGGGTGAGATGCGCCAGCGGCAGGTCTGGCAGAGCAGTGTGCTGAGTAAAGAAGGTCATGGCAGTCCACATCAAGCTGTGATGGCAGGGTAGGATGACTGTGCCACTCTGCACAGCTGGAGTGCAAACAATGTGCTAGCAAAGCCGTTTGGCTGTCCCTGTCTGATGTGACCTCTGGTATGCTGGCTCTCTGCAGCCACATGCTAGCGCCACAGCCTCCTCGTGTGCCATGAGCCTCACCTCCAGCAGTAGCCTGGGTAGCAACCATAAACTCCTCTCACTCTCCAACACCCCATGTTGCTATACCAGGCTGATGGTAGCAACACTGTTAACCCACCATCGTCACAACTCCCATTTCCCACTCACCCAGCTCCAACTCTGGTATGTTCTTTGTCAACAGACGAGGAGGAGCGCAGCTGGGCGGCCTGTCTGGACGAGGCCGAAGCCAGCGTCTGCACACAGCTGGTCGACATGGTGTGGGACGACCTGCTCGAGGACGGGGCGCGGTGCTTACTGGACCTAGAGCAGCGCATAGCGGCTCGGAGGGCGTTGGCGCTGGTTCCGCGCGCAGCAAGCGCTGGGCTCGGTAGCCCGGGACGTGCCGCGCTGGGTCGACTCTCGTTGACGCCGGTGGGGCAGGCAGCGCTGCCTCCTGCGCCATTGAGGCCTAGGCTGGGTGTGTGATGAAGAGGTCGCGGCGGTAAACCAAGCTACAAAGCACGGCAGGATGTGACAGGGTTGGCAGCGTGCCTCAAATGATGGCTAAGCACAGTAGACAGAAGGGATGAGCTTCATACATACTTCACAATGAACAGCTGCATCGCAATTGTTAGGGTGTGGGTTTGTTGACCTAAAGCAGGGGCCTGACCCTACGGCCGCCAGGCCTAACAGACTTGCCAGACAACAACCTATCGTTGATGACCTGATGGCTATATAGGAGTGCAGCAGTGTGTGTGGGTGGGTGGGTGGGTGGCTGGGTGAGCTGCTGCTCCAAGGGGCCCGGGCGGTGGGGAGTCAGGGTTTGGGTGGTGGGGAGGGGAGTTTGTTTGTTTTTAGTCGGGCGTCTCTTTCCGCATTTTGGGTGCTTGCGAGGGGAGGTGATTCCTCGGGGCCGTCCTTACATTTGGAGGGTGAGTTTTTAAAGAGTCTGGTTTTGTGCATCCCCTTTCTAACCTCCACAAACGGTGCTAATCCTCTTTGTTCCACTTTTTCCCCTTCTTTGTTTTTGTAACCCCTTGTTTCAAAGGTACACAACCAGCTGACGCTGAACATTGACATGACGGCCGACACCGTTCAGGCTGTCCCATCAAACGGCATCCTCCTGGGTTTCCTACATGGAGTCTGTTTTCATGTGCCTACGTTGTCGATGATAGCACATAATGGATTCCCGACTGGGGGGTGATCACGCTTAAACAGACTACATCTGCCCTTGTCACGTCAACCGTCAACTCCACTGCACATGGTCCTAGGCACCAAGGCTTCGGAAGTCAAGTGGCTTGAGAGGTGGGAGAGGCGTTGGGCTGGTTTTGAGGGAGACGTTTGCCTGAGACGTTGCATCGGGAGAGATGCTCCTATGCTGAATGGTTCAAGCATGGGGACGGCACTGGCATCAATCACATGGCACCACACCTGCTGAACAGACAGCTCTCTACAGAGGTCCGCACGAGCTTGACTAGGTTCAGGTTAGGCAACAGCGGTTTGGGGGTGGAGAAGGCCCGGTTTGAGGGGGTAACTTTCATTGATCGCACATGCACAAGATGCACAGAGGGGGTAGTCGATGACGCCATGCATTTCATCTTTGAGTACACTGCCACGAGATCCATCAGGCAGCAGGCGGAGTTTGCCATGTCTTTTCAGAACAATAATGAGAACTTGCATGACTTCATGTTGAGCCCATGTGCACCTTTGTTTGTACACCTTGCTTTGAACTGCGTTGCAGAAAGTCCCGAACCCCTAGAGGGGGAGGGCGGCCAAGCAGCCTAACGGCTGACGGCTTAAGCGGTGTAAGCCACATCATCATCATTCATTGCAGTCGAACACACTAATTGTGAACCACTACAAAACGGTGTTTTTGTCTGTGTGGAGTTCCCATCGCATGGCATGCACATGGCCTATACATGGCATACACATGGTCACGGTCGCCTACCACCTACAGCATTGCCTGACCCCTGTGACAGGGCTATGCATAGATTAGGCATGACAAAACATGCACTAATTATAAGCTGATGACAGCTTTAAATGGGGGGGGGGGGGGCACACACTACTGTGCCATAGCAGGCTGCTGCTGCTGCTGCTGGGCCTTGGGTGGCTTGTCTCGCACTCGCTTGTAGCCCAGGCCAGGGTACTCCTTGCCCTTGGCTGGTAGCGCTCCCTGGTCTGGCCAGTAACACAGCTCCAGCGGGCGCCACTTGCTCTCCCCAATGCGCTGCATGTTGAGCGCTGCATTGCAGTCCCTGTCTACCCACCTGCCTGGCTGTGGTGCTGGCTTGGCTTTTGCCCCACTAGGCTCATATCAGCTAACACCTGCTGAGCTCCTAATTATACCCAGGAGGCGATGTCACTCACTCTCACACTCCCAAAGGGCACTCCGACCAAAGGGCAAAGGGCAAAGGGCACTCCGACCAAAGGGCAAAGGGCAAAGGGCACTCCGACCAAAGGGCAAAGGGCGAGTGAACATGCAAATGCCTTCGCCAGACCACACAGATTGAGTGATAGGGGATGATGATAGATTGGTGATAGATGATGATGAGTTGAGGACACTGGACACAGCGCACGCCAGACGTTGTGCGTCACACAACACAGCCATACAGATCATACATCACACATGCCACACTGCACATCACACATGGTAGCCCCACAGCCCGGCCTTGCTGCTTCAGCTCACTTGCCATTCTTGCCTCTCTTCCCCGCCTTTGCCGTCTGAACTGGAACTGGGGCTGCAGCCGTGTCCTTCGCTGCTGCTCCCTTGGCCTTCTTGGCTGGTCGGCTAAGGTCGTCATGTGCAACTGCACCGCCTGTGCCTGAACCATGTGCAGCTTTACCCTTTGCAACCTTTGCGCTCTTCACCGCTGCATTCACATCGTCCCCTTCCCCCTCTGACTCCATCCCCTCCTTCTCCTCTTCCTCCTCATCTGCTTTCCTCCCTGCTGCTTTCTTGCCTGCTTGTTTTGACTTTTTGCCACTCTGCTGCCTCCCTGCTGTTTTCTTGGGAGGTCTTGCTGCTGTCTCCTCCCCCCCTTCCTCCTGCGCCTCCTGGTCATGGTCAGACGTTGAGGGGTCGGTCCTACTGGCAGGGGCAGCGCTGCGTCGGCCAAGCATGCGGGCTTGGATGGCCTCAAACTCCTCGTCAGTTGGCTCTGCGGGTTCTGGTGCCTGTCCCTGAACAGCAGCAGAAACGAAGCAGGTGGGAGCATAGAGGACGACCCCAGTGGTAATAAAAGCCAGGCTTACAGGAACAGGAACAGGAACAGGAAGCATGAACAGGAGCATGAAAAAGAGCAAAAGCAATCTTATTACCCAAACAGGATCACTGCAGTAGCAGCACCAGTGGCAGCAGTGACAGGCCTCATCACAGCATTAGCCAGTCAGACTAGCAGCAGCGGCCACCGCATGCACCATGCTGGCCTCAGGGTCCCTCATGCTGCTGCCCCCTGCCCCACAGAGCCCCACAGAGCTCCCCATGCCCCCCCTGCCCCACAGAGCCCCCCTGCCCCCCCTGCCCCACAGAGCCCCCATGCCCCACAGAGCAGACAATCCTGAAGAGGGGCAGGGAGCCAGGCACTAGAGCTTGTGTTAGAGCAGCATGCCAGTCATTGGCCTGCCCACCTTCTTGCGCTTCTTGCCCTTGTCCGACTTCTGCTTGCCTCCGTACTTCTCGGCCAGCTGGTCAAAGAACGCGTCTGCTGCCTCAGCTCTCTGTGAGCAGCAGCCACAAGCTCTCATTGCTCTTTGAAGTCTACCAATCGCCACCCCTTTCCACCATTACCGCTTTGCTCTTCTTCCCCCCTCCCTCCCTTAACCCCTCCCTCCTAGCTCCTGGGGTTAATGTTTAGGGGTTAGGTTAGTGTCAGGGTTCTTCCCCTTCCCACTAACCCTAACCCTGACCCTAACCCGAGCCTAACCTAACTCTTCCTCGACACCTGCCTCCTACCCCTCAGCTTCTGGGATGAGGGTTCGATTTTAGGTTGGCGTAAGGTTTTTCAATTTCCCACCCTGACCTAGCCCAAACCTGAGCCTAACACTCCCGTGTTCCCTCCCTCCTTCCCCTCGACTCCTGCCGCTCCATCCCTTCACCCATCAATTGCAAGTGCACTCTTGCATGCTGCGGCTACGCCCCTGTGGCCTCTGGTAGCCGCCTCTTACCTTCTTACGTACAGCTGCTAGTGCAGTGCTGCCGGTGCCTGCTGCAGCAGCGACCAGGGCAGAGGTGCTGAGCCCGCCTGTCCGCTTGCGCAGCGGGTCGGCCGGTACTGGCAGCTTTGCCACCTTCTTGGCCCAAGCGGTGAATGCCTTGAAGACAGGCACTTCTTCTGAGTATGTGGTGCATACATGGAGGGGGAGAAGTAGAGTGGAGGGAGGTAAGGATAGGCTGGGGAGGGGAGGGGAGGGGAGGGCAGGGGAGGGCAGACGGATGATGAGCATGAGGCAGGGCAGGGCAGATGGAGGAAAGAAGGCAGGGTTGGGGGGAGAGCTGTGCAGCAGGAGAGTGGCAGGGCAAAGGGAGGAGGGGCAGTGCTGAGAAGAAGAGGGCCATAGCAGGGAGGAGGGGCGCAGGGCAGAGTGGGCCAGGGCAAGAAAACAGCAGGTGCAGGGCAGAGTCAGGGTAGGGCAGGCGGCTGCCCCTGAAGCGATTCCCACCTGTGGCTATGGCGGCCTGGATGATGTCTTTGAACCTGTGGGAGTCCAGATCAGGCTCGCTGCAAAGGGTCCAGTCAAACACCTGGAGGAGTCACAGCAGCAGCCAGCAGACGAGACAGAGTGGGCGGGCAGGAGGGTTGGGCAGGCGGGAAAGTGTGGGTGGGCAGGTGGGTGGGCAGGCGGGTGGGTGGGCAGGTGGGTGGGTGGGCAGGTGGGTGGGCAGGTGGGTGGGTGGGGCGCTAGGCAGCACCTGGATCTGCTCTTGGTTGTCAACATGGTGCGGCTGCACGGCTTTGCCCATGGGTGTATGTGTGAGCCCACGTGGGTAAGGGAAAACTGTCTGGACATTGACATTGGTTGAGGGCTGTAGGGAGTGAGGCTAGGGGTGCAGGCTAGGGTGCAGGCTAGAGGTGCGGCAGCCCTTCGCGTTGTTCAGCTGTGCTCATCAGGGGCCACTGCCGCTGCAGGCGCAGGAGAAGCTGTCGTCAGGCTGATCACACATCCCTGACACATTCAGCTTGCAAGCACCATGCATGCATGCATGCCCAAGGCACTGCCGCCCTCCCCACACCAAGCCATACCCACCACCTTGGCAATTGACCCACCTTGGTCATCTTGCCTTCATGCTCAACATACAGCTTCAGCAGCTCGGCCCGCTCCTCAGGGGAGCCTCTGTAGCTGTCCTGCAACCAGGAGGCGCACCAGCAGCAGTGGGCAGGCAGCACGGGCACAGCCCCAGCAGCACCCACACCCGCACCAACAGCAATGAAAGCCAGGCCAAATGGAGGACCTAGCAGCAGCTGCGGGGATCGTAACAGTCACAGGGTACCTAGGGCGCTACTGGGCACCCCTCCCTGGAGCTGCCTACCCGCTGCCCTCCCTGCAGCCTGCCTCAGGACCTCCCCTGACCCCATGGCCCTCCACCAATGCCGTGCTGATACCAGCTGACGGGCTGATGGGCTGTGGAGCGGCAGCTGGCCATGACGCACATAGAATGCGTCCAAGTCTTGCTCTGTGGGCGCCTTGAACATGGCCCGGAAGTAGTCCCGCAGCTCAGAGAAGGAGTTGCTGCCCAGCAGGTCTTCGTCTGTTTCTCCAGTCTGGTCATACACGGCCCGCCTGCAGGGGGCAGGAGTAGAGCCCTGCACCTCCACTTGTACCGACACATCAGTGTCTCAGGGAGGAGGGAGGATTAGGCATGCTCGCTAACCCTGTCATCACCATCATTTTACCTAAAACTATAGTTGTCATACGAATATATGTACTATAGGTATATCTTTCTAGCACTCAGAGCCATACTTGAACTGTTGCACAAGACCTAGCTGTCTGCTTGGCAGGGCGGGCAGAGTAGGGGGTGTTGGCAGGGCAGGCAGAGTAGTAGAGTAGTCCAACAGGGTGCCTTACAGGTGTAAGCACGACAGCAATGGGGAGCATGTGGGCAACAGGCAAAAGTCAAGGCCATGGGTCTTGTTATTGATGAGTGGTGGGGGGTCAGACCACATGCCCACTGAAGCAAGCCTGGCCATGGTTGGTACGTCATCCTGTCGATGCAGCAGGAATGCTGGCCAATATGATGCCCTCCTGCAAAGTATGGCGCCCTCCTGCTGTGCTCCCACCACGCCATACTTTGCAAGAGCCATGCTCCAGGCTCTGTACTTCAGAGTAGGCTCTAGGCTGGGATCCACCAGCAGCAGCATCGTGGCATGGGCAAGGGCAAAGGCAAGGCTGCCAAAGCCAAGCTAGCACCACAGCCAGGCAGGTGGCTGGACAGGGACTGCAATGCAGCGCTCAACATGCAGCGCATTGGGGAGAGCAAGTGGCGGCCGCTGGAGCTGTGCTACTGGCCAGACCAGGGAGCGCTGCCAGCCAAGGGCAAGGAGTACCCTGGCTTGGGCTACAAGCGGCTGCGAGACAAGCCACCCAAGGCCCAGCAGCAGCAAGCCCCCCCCATTTGAAGCTGTCATCAGCTTACACGCTTAGTGCATGTTTTGTCATGCCAACTCTATGCATAGCCCTGTCACAGGGGTCAGGCAATGCTGTAGGTGGCAGGCGACCGTGACCATGTGTATGCCATGTATAGGCCATGTGCATGCCATGCGATGGGAACTCCACACAGACAAAAACACCGGTTTGTAGTGGTTCACAATTAGTGTGTTCGACTGCAATGAATGCTCAAGGTTGAGAGCCAAGGTGCTGGCCAGTATGATGGGATGTAACAGCAGCAGCATCGTGGCATGGCATGTGCCAGCAAATGTCGCCATTGTTGCGGTAGCTCATTGGGCAAAGCTTTAATGAACGATGCAGCAACTGGACGATGCAGCGACAGCACTTCGTGTGCTCACCCACAAGAACTCTTGCTCATGAGCTAGCCTGTGCCCTGCCCTGTCACTGTGTGCACCCTGACCGTCACCCTCTGCCTCACGTATTGTTGACCTCTGCCTGACTGACCCAGTCATCCACTGAACCCACAGAGGCCACTGACCATGCTGCTGCAACCCGCCTGACCCTGCCAGTACACAGGCTCCAGCCGACCCAAATGTCGGTAAGGACAGTATGAGTGAGCTGGGCACCTGTCTGATATTGCATGCCACATGCATATCCATGTAACCTACTTTTCTGGGTCGCCCAGGATGCCATGCACTTTCTGTAGGGCTTGAAACTTGCTCTTGGCTTCCTGTGCCATCAGTGAAGCTGAAGGCAAAGTAAGCAAGGCGGGGCAGGGTAGCTTTTGACTAGACCTGGGTGCTGCTGGTCAAGGCTGGCGGAGGAGCTAACGAGGCTGATGGCAGGGCTGTCGAGGCTGGCTGGGCGGCTAGCAATCTGCCAGAGCAGCTGACAAGGGCGCCTCAGCCTGGTGGTGTGATATTGTGTGGTGTGCTCTAGATGTGCCAGCTCGCTGCAGTGCATGTTCGTGCCAATGTGTCATGCCAAACTGGCTAGTCAGCCCACAAGGGACCAAGAAATAGTAAAGGGGGTGGGCTTCCGCAGCCTCAGGGGCACTCTTGTGGACGTTGTGGATTCTGGGGCTGACATGATCTACCCACCTCATCGTTGCGATTCTTGTCAGGGTGGAGCTTCAAGCAAAGCTGGAAGTAAGCCTTCTTGATCTCGGCCTGGCTGGCAGTTTTTGACACGCCAAGAACCTGGCGCCAAGGACAGTCGACCTCCCGGTCAAAATTGCCCGAACTTACCTCCAAGCGACGCCGGCACACGCACCTCATACAGGTCGCCTTTCGCCATCGGGTTTGCGAGCCGTGGAGTGTTGAAGGCGCGAAGTTTGACCAGAACTTATTTGATCATGGAATGGCTGTCGGCATGCCGTATTGCCAATCTCAAGGTTGAAACGAACTGTCAATTCCAGGACATTCGTGCATGCCAGGGCGTGCCGTGCTTGCCAGTCGACATCCAGTGATAGTGAACACTATAGACAGTGAAAATGGACAAGAAATGATTGACTGCATTGTGTAGTATGCCCACCGATCAGATCATCATTCATGTAAACGAGAGGCCCAGTGGGGCCACGCCAACCTTTCTCATTCATGCCCTAACTTCCTAGCAGCAGTCGCTCCAGGTGCTTACAGTAGCTCCACTAGGGCGGTTCCCCCCCTTGCTAATATTAGTAATAGCAATAATAGCAAGCCAAAACATAATAGCAAATATTAGCAGCCGATTCTTGTCGCGCCTTCGTCCGCTTCCTAGCGCGACGGCTGCGCATGGAGGCGCTGCGACCCTACGCACCTGGTTGATGATGCGCCGTCGGAGGCCGCCTCCTGGACTCATGGGGCCCCATGCAAGTCTTTCAGTATTCTCTCAATACTGCATCGTTTTCGATAGCGTTCATTGTATTGGTAGCTGTGAATAACTGCGTGTCATCTGAACATCAGCGCACGCCAATGCAGTCTTTGCTCGCGGGCTGCCCCATGTGACCGCGAATAAAACACAGTCACGACCCCTTCACACTTGGACGGGGTAACAAATGGAATGACACAATGGGAAGGATGCGCCGTTACATTGGGCAGCTGGGAGTGGCTTAGTGCCGTAGTGACCGGTCACCCCTTTTGCGTTGTTTTCATAATGTTAATGGAGTATTTCTCAAGTGCATTTCTCAAGTGCATTTCGTCACGTGCCCCATTACAGCTGGCAAGGTTGCGGTAACAGGTTTCATCTGTTACACGGAGGGCTATCTCTTGACAGACACTAAAGATAGCGATAACTCTGCATCTGGCAAGGATAGAACAATGTACCTCTCGATCCCCGACCGCCCGGCCGCCGCTTGAGCTAATATTAGCAATACTGCCGCTATTATGAGCTAATATTAGCATTTTGGCTCGGAGCTAATACGCTTGGCTATGCCCTAAGCTCCACCTTCGCGATCACGGCAACTGCTACTAAACACCGAACAACCTCCCACAATAGTGCAGCAACGGAGGGTTGGATTAGCAACCTCGGAAGATATGTGATGCGAGAAGTAGAAGTAGGAAGGCGGAACAAGGCGCCTTGAACACCGTGCCAGTCGCCGGCAAACCTCGACTTGCCGCCCTGCTCTGATGTTGAGGAGCAACCTGCCGCCTCTGCCGCCAACTCAGATAACGCCCTAACCGGGCGGGGCTCCCGTACGTGCCGGGTCTCCTCTCTGGTGTCAACCCGGCAGTATTACGCAACGAGGAAAACCTGAATCAAGTCCCCGCTGCCGGTCGGGAAAGATGCCAGTGGCGTTGCCGTGTCGCCGCCAATTCGCTCCCGCATCGCGCGCTCCAGCACCGCCTGGAGCGAGGCAAGCGTCACATCCACAAGCGAAGCGACATGACTGCCATACGACAATGACTGGCACACTGATTGACGAATCTGTTTCCCAACACACACGGTACGCCGAGCATGTGGCCTTCCTCCCGCACCTGCTGTCTGTCGTATCCCTGCCCTCCACTTCCCACCCGCCATGCCCTTCTCCCTGCTGGCCAGCCCCCTTCTCCCCTCCTTGCCTGCCTGTGCATAACACCATGTGTGACAGCCAACCCCTCCACCACTTCCCCCAGCCCTCCTCCCTATCTGCCAGGCACACCCCTCCCCTCCCTGCCTGCTTGTGTGAGGCTCCAAGTGTGGCTCCTGACCCACGTCTCCCGCAGCATTCCCTGCCATGCTCTCAGTCCTTTGCACCCACCCTCCTCCCAGACGCAGGCCCCCTGCCCCTGCACCTCACCTCCAGGTTCAGGCCTGACACAGCAGGCACCAGAGCAGCCAGGCCGCTGAGGAAGTCTGAGGGGATGCGTGTCTCAAGCTTCACCTGGTTTAGGGCAAGCAGGGGGTACAGGGCAGGGCAGGGTGGCGGAGGGCAGGGCAGGGCAGCTTCGGGTGCTGGGGCTGGTGCTGGTGCTA
>JASKMD010000025.1:1996105-2048269 GCA_030144725.1 Haematococcus lacustris | reverse complement strand
ACCTCGAGGCTGGGGTGTTGCAGGCTTCCTGCAGCTGCAGCTTGCTGATGGTGAGGGACAGCTGGTTTGCGGTGAGGTCCAACCGAGACACGTAGCAGCTCAGCCAGGAGGAGGAGGGGCGTGGAGGGGGAGGGGTACGGCGGAAAGGTGGAGGGCGATGAGGGGGATGAGAGGGAAGATAGGGAGTAGGGGTATGGCGCAAGCCCAGGTTGTGGGCAGCCCTCCGGTAAGCTGGTTGCTGCAGGGCAGGGCAGAGAAGAGCAGGGCAAGGTAGGGCACACCGCTGAGGCCCCCTCCTACCTCCTGCCCCTCCCCGCCCTCCCTTGCCCTCCCTTGCCCTCCCTCTCCCTCTCCCGCAGGGCAGGGCAGGCAGGGCAGGCAGGGCAGGCAGGGCACACCATCCTATCCCCAACCCTCTCTTCCCCTGCCCTCTCTTGCTCCTGCCCTCCCCTGCCCTCCCTTGCTCCCGCCTCTGCCCCCGCCCCCACCTGCGTCCTCCACCCCCTCCGCCCTGCCCTCCCCTGCACTCACTAAGACAAGTCCAGGTACACTGGGGTAGCGGTTGACGTAGGTGGTGACGGCCAGCGGCCCCACGGTGGCCCAGTCTGGAGGCAGGCCCCCCCGCAGCCCGCAGCCCTTGAGCGTGAGGTTGCGCAGGCCTGACGTGAAGACTGACAGCAGGCCGGGAGGCAGGCGGGCAGGCGCGAGGGTGCCATTGGGCTTGGAGGGGGTGCAGATCAGGGCGAGGTGGTCCAGCGCCCCAAGGAGGCTCCAGGGCCAGGAGGTGGCAGAGGAAGGGGGCGAGGGGGGTGGGGGAGCAGGGGAGGGGGAGGGAGAGGGGGAAGGGGGAAGCGGAGAGGGAGGGGAGGGAGGGCCAGGGGAGGGGGGAGGGGCCACTGGGGGACTTGGGGCGGGGGTAAGGGTGATGGGGGTGCTCATGATGCTGGCTGGTTGCCTGCAAGCGGGGGTGAGGGGGTGAGGGTGAGGGGCGAGGGGGTAAGGAGCAGCGGCTGTGCTGAGGCAGAGCAGTGGTGCCCCCCAGCTGGCACAAATCACAGTTCAAATCTAGTTCAAATCTAGTTCAAATCCCCACAAGGCACAGATCCTGACTTGAACTCCTGCAGTCCATTTGCAGTTCAGGGCAGCAGCTGAGTACATCGAGCTGCTTGCCTTCCTCGCCTGTCACGCACTAGCATCCTGAGAGCTGCTGAAGCTAAGTCACACTCTAGCAGCTCTCAGTGATCACACTCTAGCTACCTGCAGTGCCCACTGCTGTGCGGTCGCGATAATAACCTAGCTGGCTGGCTGCTGGTGAGTTAAGAGCGAGCAAGAGAAAGGGCAAACAACATCCATGCTCAGCCCGGCCCGGTTTTAGAAAGGTGTGCGCGTGCACGAGCCCATGCACCATGTGGCCCATGCTGGCAGCATGCGCAGCCACTCACAGCAGCAC
Organism: Haematococcus lacustris; assembly: GCA_030144725.1. Taxonomy (NCBI): domain Eukaryota; kingdom Viridiplantae; phylum Chlorophyta; class Chlorophyceae; order Chlamydomonadales; family Haematococcaceae; genus Haematococcus; species Haematococcus lacustris. The sequence goes on along the minus strand of JASKMD010000025.1, from coordinate 2,046,819 downwards.
AGCGTCCAGGGCGCGGAGCCACAGCTGGAGGGGGGTGCCCACACGGACCATGCCCCGCCCAGGCGGGCCCCAGATGTAGGCCAGTGCCGTGAGCAGCTGGGGGGCGGAGGCATGAGAGTACCTAGGGCAACATCAGGGGGCAGAGGCAGGGAAAAGGGGGCCTCAGGGGCAGGGCAGGGCCTCAGGGGCAGGGCAGGGGCCTCAGGGGCGGGAGCCTCAAGGGCCCCCCTCCGCCTTCCTGTGCAAGTCAGGCTGGTGCGCTGTGCGGCAGCCGTCCTTACCTAATGGGGTCCCGCTTTCCCCTGGACCAGAACATCTGCTGGAACTCCCCGTCTGCATAGGCAGGGTGACCAGGGTCAGTGAGGCGGGGTGAGGCAAGGCAAGGCAGGGGCGGGGGCAGGGCTGGGGCTGGGGTCAGGGCTGGGGCTGGGGTGGGTACTCTCATGGCATGCCTTCATCCCAGCTGGGCCAAGGTCAGGGGCAGGGTGAGCATGCCTGGGTTAACGCCAGGGGCAGCTGTGACCGGTCACCCTACCATAAGTGAACAGCTCCAGGATGCCTACTGTGAAGCAGGAAGGCAGGGGGGCCTGGGGCTCCGGGGGGGGGCCCCCACTGGCCGCCACCGCTGCTGCTGCCGCCCCCCACGCCTGCAGACAGGGGGCAGGCGGGTTCAGCTGTGGCAGCAGACCTGGTCAGCATGCGGGTAAGGGGACACGCCTGAGGTGAGGGGTGCAGGTCAGGCCTAGGGCTAGGGCAAGGAGGTTCATGGGGCGTTCAGGCTTTAGGACTGCTGCTAAGGTTCAGGGCCCCAGCAGCAGCGTCCGCGTTGACTTTCCCGAGGTTGTAGGTTTTCAACATTTCGTCATTTCATCATGGAAGGTCCAGGTAAGGACTGGGTGTTAGGTTTGAGGTCAGGGTCAGGGTCAGCGTCAGAGCCAGGAGTTAGGGTCTCAGGGCCAGGGTCGATGTCAGGGTCAGGGTCAAGGTCAGGGTCAGTCTGGCCACAGTCAGGCCCAGTCGGGCTGTCAGTGATGCAGCTGGAGTTGATCCGCAGTGCTCCATGCCGTCTGTTGCCCAAGGCATTCTGGAGCCTGGAGGCTGCTCCTGAAGGTGCCTGCCCCTGTGGCTGGCTCCCGGGGCTGGGCGCCCCACCTGCTGGCAGGCAGTGGGGCAGCCCAGCAGCTGCGTGAGGGTGGCCACCACCGCGTATGGGGAGGTGGCGAAGAAGGTGGCGGCTGCGCAGGCAAGAGTGAAGCAGCGCTCTCGAGCTGCCACACAGAGAAATGCAGCCCCTGCCCCTGAGGCTCCCGCCCCCCGCAACCCCTTGAGCCCCTGGCGCAGCGCTCTTGAGCTCTCGAGCTGCCACACAGAAAAATGCAGTATGAGTTTCTCTCCACTGCAGCACCTGACGCCCTGCAGGCCCCTGAGGCCCCTGCCCCTTCAGCCTTGCCCCTGCCCCTTCAGGCCCCTACACTAGCGTGACCTTCCCCTTTGGCTCTGCCCCTAAGGCTCCTGCCCCTAGCACCCTCCTGCCCCTAGCACCCTCCTGCCCCTAGCACCCTCCTGCCCCTAGCACCCTCCTGCCCCTAGCACCCTCCTGCCCCTAGCACCCTCCTGCCCCTAGCACCCTCCTGCCCCTAGCACCCTCCTGCCCCTAGCACCCTCCTGCCCCTAGCACCCTCCTGCCCCTAGCACCCTCCAGCCCCTAGCACCCTCCTGTCCCTAGCACCCTCCTGCCCCTAGCACCCTCCTGTCCCTAGCACCCTCCTGCCCCTAGCACCCTCCTGCCCCTAGCACCCTCCTGCCCCTAGCACCCTCCTGCCCCTAGCACCCTCCTGCCCCTAGCACCCTCCTGCCCCTAGCACCCTCCTGCCCCTAGCACCCTCCTGCCCCTAGCACCCTCCTGCCCCTAGCACCCTCCTGCCCCTAGCACCCTCCTGCCCCTAGCACCCTCCAGCCCCTAGCACCCTCCTGTCCCTAGCACCCTCCTGCCCCTAGCACCCTCCTGCCCCTAGCACCCTCCTGCCCCTAGCACCCTCCTGCCCCTAGCACCCTCCTGCCCCTAGCACCCTCCAGCCCCTAGCACCCTCCTGTCCCTAGCACCCTCCTGCCCCTAGCACCCTCCTGCCCCTAGCACCCTCCTGCCCCTAGCACCCTCCTGCCCCTAGCACCCTCCAGCCCCTAGCACCCTCCTGTCCCTAGCACCCTCCTGCCCCTAGCACCCTCCTGCCCCTAGCACCCTCCTGCCCCTAGCACCCTCCTGCCCCTAGCACCCTCCTGCCCCTAGCACCCTCCTGCCCCTAGCACCCTCCTGCCCCTAGCACCCTCCTGCCCCTAGCACCCTCCTGCCCCTAGCACCCTCCTGCCCCTAGCACCCTCCTGCCCCTAGCACCCTCCAGCCCCTAGCACCCTCCAGCCCCTAGCACCCTCCTGCCCCTAGCACCCTCCTGCCCCTAGCACCCTCCTGCCCCTAGCACCCTCCTGCCCCTAGCACCCTCCTGCCCCTAGCACCCTCCAGCCCCTAGCACCCTCCTGTCCCTAGCACCCTCCTGCCCCTAGCACCCTCCTGCCCCTAGCACCCTCCTGCCCCTAGCACCCTCCTGCCCCTAGCACCCTCCAGCCCCTAGCACCCTCCTGTCCCTAGCACCCTCCTGCCCCTAGCACCCTCCTGCCCCTAGCACCCTCCTGCCCCTAGCACCCTCCTGCCCCTAGCACCCTCCTGCCCCTAGCACCCTCCTGCCCCTAGCACCCTCCTGCCCCTAGCACCCTCCTGTCCCTAGCACCCTCCTGCCCCTAGCACCCTCCTGCCCCTAGCACCCTCCTGCCCCTAGCACCCTCCTGCCCCTAGCACCCTCCTGCCCCTAGCACCCTCCTGCCCCTAGCACCCTCCTGCCCCTAGCACCCTCCAGCCCCTAGCACCCTCCTGTCCCTAGCACCCTCCTGCCCCTAGCACCCTCCTGCCCCTAGCACCCTCCTGCCCCTAGCACCCTCCTGCCCCTAGCACCCTCCTGCCCCTAGCACCCTCCAGCCCCTAGCACCCTCCTGTCCCTAGCACCCTCCTGCCCCTAGCACCCTCCTGCCCCTAGCACCCTCCTGCCCCTAGCACCCTCCTGCCCCTAGCACCCTCCTGCCCCTAGCACCCTCCTGCCCCTAGCACCCTCCTGCCCCTAGCACCCTCCTGCCCCTAGCACCCTCCAGCCCCTAGCACCCTCCTGTCCCTAGCACCCTCCTGCCCCTAGCACCCTCCTGCCCCTAGCACCCTCCTGCCCCTAGCACCCTCCTGCCCCTAGCACCCTCCTGCCCCTAGCACCCTCCTGCCCCTAGCACCCTCCTGCCCCTAGCACCCTCCAGCCCCTAGCACCCTCCAGCCCCTAGCACCCTCCTGCCCCTAGCACCCTCCTGCCCCTAGCACCCTCCTGCCCCTAGCACCCTCCTGCCCCTAGCACCCTCCTGCCCCTAGCACCCTCCAGCCCCTAGCACCCTCCTGCCCCTAGCACCCTCCTGCCCCTAGCACCCTCCTGCCCCTAGCACCCTCCTGCCCCTAGCACCCTCCTGCCCCTAGCACCCTCCTGCCCCTAGCACCCTCCAGCCCCTAGCACCCTCCTGTCCCTAGCACCCTCCTGCCCCTAGCACCCTCCTGCCCCTAGCACCCTCCTGCCCCTAGCACCCTCCTGCCCCTAGCACCCTCCTGCCCCTAGCACCCTCCAGCCCCTAGCACCCTCCTGTCCCTAGCACCCTCCTGCCCCTAGCACCCTCCTGCCCCTAGCACCCTCCTGCCCCTAGCACCCTCCTGCCCCTAGCACCCTCCTGCCCCTAGCACCCTCCTGCCCCTAGCACCCTCCTGCCCCTAGCACCCTCCTGCCCCTAGCACCCTCCAGCCCCTAGCACCCTCCTGTCCCTAGCACCCTCCTGCCCCTAGCACCCTCCTGCCCCTAGCACCCTCCTGCCCCTAGCACCCTCCTGCCCCTAGCACCCTCCTGCCCCTAGCACCCTCCTGCCCCTAGCACCCTCCTGCCCCTAGCACCCTCCAGCCCCTAGCACCCTCCTGTCCCTAGCACCCTCCTGCCCCTAGCACCCTCCTGCCCCTAGCACCCTCCTGCCCCTAGCACCCTCCTGCCCCTAGCACCCTCCTGCCCCTAGCACCCTCCTGCCCCTAGCACCCTCCTGCCCCTAGCACCCTCCTGCCCCTAGCACCCTCCTGCCCCTAGCACCCTCCAGCCCCTAGCACCCTCCAGCCCCTAGCACCCTCCTGCCCCTAGCACCCTCCTGCCCCTAGCACCCTCCTGCCCCTAGCACCCTCCTGCCCCTAGCACCCTCCAGCCCCTAGCACCCTCCTGTCCCTAGCACCCTCCTGCCCCTAGCACCCTCCTGCCCCTAGCACCCTCCTGCCCCTAGCACCCTCCTGCCCCTAGCACCCTCCTGCCCCTAGCACCCTCCTGCCCCTAGCACCCTCCTGCCCCTAGCACCCTCCTGCCCCTAGCACCCTCCTGCCCCTAGCACCCTCCTGCCCCTAGCACCCTCCTGCCCCTAGCACCCTCCTGCCCCTAGCACCCTCCTGCCCCTAGCACCCTCCTGCCCCTAGCACCCTCCTGCCCCTAGCACCCTCCAGCCTCTAGCACCCTCCTGTCCCTAGCACCCTCCTGCCCCTAGCACCCTCCTGCCCCTAGCACCCTCCTGCCCCTAGCACCCTCCTGCCCCTAGCACCCTCCAGCCCCTAGCACCCTCCAGCCCCTAGCACCCTCCTGCCCCTAGCACCCTCCTGCCCCTAGCACCCTCCTGCCCCTAGGCCCTGACCCAGTCCCACCTGGCTGAGGAGGGCAGAGCTGCATGGTGGGCGGTGGCTGCCCGGCAAGCTCCCAGCGCTGACTCCTCTCGCTGCTGCACGGCATCTGCACCGCCAACCCTGTCTCCGGGCTCCATGCCATGCAAGCGTGATCAGGGGTGGGCTGGTACACGGTTGCCAGGGGGCTGCTGAGGCTGTTGCTGGGCTCTGTGCCGCTCCACAGCTGCAGCATGTACTCGTTGCTGCAGCGCCTCACCACCTGGAGCCGTGGTCAGGTCAGGTCAGGTCAGGTCAGGTCAGGTCAGGTCAGGTCAGGTCAGGTCAGGTCAGGTCAGGTCAGGTCAGGTCAGGTCAGGTCAGGTCAGGTTGCGAAGCAGCAGCGGCAGCCCGATGCCTTACCTTGAAAACTTGCAGGGCACCAGTGCTTGTTTGCAGTTCTATGAACTGGCATGGTTGCAACTGCAATGGCTGGCCGCTGCTGCTGCTGCTGCTGCTTGTGTGTTGGGAGGTGAAGGAGAGGCACAGGGAGGCGTTAGCTGCTGAGTGGATGGTGTACATGCGGCCTCCTGCTACCTGCACGCAAGCACACATCCACCACATGGCCCATGCTCTCCCACACACCACGTGCCCTCATGTTGGCATGCGTGCATGGCTCACACTTGCATCGCATGAGCTCCCATGACATTGCTTGTAAGCCTGCCAACATTACAGGGCAGAAGGGACTTTTACCCATAGTTATTGTTTGCCCATACCCTGCTGTTCTTGCCCATACCATGACATTTGCCCATACCTGACCTTGCAAACCTAACAACCAAAAGACTGGCCCACACCCATAGTGTCTCCACATGGCCAGCAACACGGCACCCTTGCCAGCCTGCGGCCCAGTCTGAGGCCATGCCCTGCTTGCTGGCTGTATGACTCGGCAAGGTAGTCCCTGGTTGTGTTTCCACATGCTCCACCTCCGACCCAGCTTCTGCATGTTGCTGCCACCTGTATAAGCTTTTGGCCACGCTACCCAACCGCCGACTGCCCACTGCCCGCTGGGAATCCTAGCTTGGCAGATAGCTGTGGTGGCTGGCAGCTGGCCCAAGCTGCAGGCAGCTAGAAGGAAGTGAGGGCAGGTGGCTGAGCACCATAAGCTGGCCAGCTGCCTCAGCTGGCCGCACCAGGGTGGCGGGGGTGTGGTACCAGGGACGATGCCTGGGCCCTCCTGTGCAGCAATACAGGCATGTATGGCGGGGGTCACAGGAATCAAACAACGCACCACCAGCACCACCAGCAGCAGCACCACCACCACTACTGCCACCACAGCTATCTGCCAAGCTAGGATTCCCAGGACTATCATTATCGATGCATGGCATGCGCCACTGGGATTTGCTGCAACACACATGCAAGCAGTTCATACCCGCAACGCAGTGACAATGCACCCACGTGCGAGCCACATGAGCTGTGCGGGCCACGATGCTGCCACTTACCCGCTGACTCCGCTGTGTAGTAAACATCGACATCGGTAAATAAGAATTGCGACCCCGCACCAGCGCCCACCCCCTTGTCGTCACAGGTTAGTAGCGAGGACGAGGACACTGACTTGATGGTGCTGCTGAAGCCGGCGCCGTGAACTGCGAGCGCCGCGCAGTAGTCATACGGACTGTCTGACAACTGCTCGGAGTTCGCCTCCTTACCTAGCACTGTGGCGAGCAGCCACGCCGCAATATAGACAAGCCACATTTCCAGTTATCAATGGGCCACCGACCGGGTCGGTGGGTCGGTGGTTGCTTGCGCAGCGCTAGAGCCGCTGCCAGAGTCTGAGATCGAATGAAGTTATTATCTCGCCCACTATGCTCCCCGAATGGAATCTTTCAAACCTCCTCCCGCATTTTTTGCTGCAACTCTTCCACCTCGATTCACACCAACATGCAAAGCTGCATAGCAGCAGTTACACAACTCTCTAGGCAATGTGCGAAGCTACCGGCGATGTGAGTGGAAGCAGTTCTCACGCTCACATTTCCCACGCTTTCCCGCTTTCACGCTTTCCCAATTCGCTTACGATAGTCATTCATTAATTCCCGCCCGCCGCGATGCACGAGTTCTTGCTCCTTGCATTTTATTTATCATGGCTCCCAATAGACGTAGCCGAGCTTCTTCTAAGCGAAATGGTCACAGCGGGCATGGCAAGGCAGATGGGTGTCCGTATAACAGGGCAGTTAGGTCTCCGTCCGGGCTGGGAGACGTGGGGTCCGTACTGTGGACTCGTCGTTGACTGGTGCAAGCGACTAGGGGTCGAGGTGGCCTTCAACCTTAGCGACCAGCAATTGAGATGGGTGGGTGGCCGCTTTGGGGTTCGTAGACGTCGAGGTGGAATACTTATCTTGTGCCATCTTGTGCTATACAGCACAAAGACAGCAGGAATGTGAACGTTGGACGCGTAGTGTTCAACCTCGGCGGTGGCGGTGTGGTGAACCTCCGGTGCGGAGACGAGGAGCTGTGCTACTGGCTTACGCACGGCTGGGGTTACTTCATAGGCCCGGTTGCTAGCGGGAAGGCCCCTGTCAGCGACGGCCTGTTCTGTCAGCATTCTGTGGGCATCCAGCCGGGTTTTAGCCAGCCCCGGAGCGGCATGGTAGCCACATGCTCGCTTGTCATTGACGTTAACCTCACAACCTGGAACGTCAGCGCCCCACCGTCACCCTCCCTCTTGCCTCTAGTGCCTCTCCCCTCTCTCCTCTCATCCGGCATGATTGGGTCATTCTTCGCAACAGCCTGCCAACGTCCCAGCTGCAGGCAGCCGTGGTGGCAGGTGGGCGGGCAGCTGGGCGGGCACACAGCGAGGCCTGGAAGGAGAAGGCTGCCCGTGAGGAGGCTAACCTTCCGCCCACACCGCGGGACAAAAAGTTGCAGGCAGGAAGGGCAGCAGCAGCATTTACTCGATAGCGTAAGATAGAGAATGCTTCTGGTTTGCTGGGATATCAGGACACTATGAGGTCTTAAACATGTCTTAAACATGGTCTTAGACATGTCCTGGTCATGTCCTGGTCTTGACCTAGCCTGCTAGCTTTTAAGATTGGTAAGCAAGTGTGAAGTTGCACTTTCGTCCGTCTGTACACAAGCATGTTGCATGCCAACTCTACACAATAGCCGTCGCGGTCAGGCAATGGTGTAGGCGATAGGCCCCTCATGCACCATGTCCATCTGCATTGGGTATACTCCACACAACCCATTAACACCATCTGAGTCGGGCCACCAGTGGTCCTTTGTATTCCCGCAAGTGGCCGCTAGTGGCCACTACTGGTCTGGCTCAAATGGAGGCAATAGTGAGGGACAAGGGGGCTGCAGGCGGGCTTAGAAATACACATACTATCTCAACAATGCAACCACACCAGGCCTGACCCACAACAGGCTGCAGCCTGAGCTGGCCATGTGGCAGCAGCCGTGTGAGCAGCTGCAGCAGGTCAACATGGGCTCTGCCCCCTGGCTGGTGGAACACAAAGCCCATCCACTGTGGTGCCACGTGGGCTCTGACCTGCTGTCAGCAGCTAAAACTCAGACAAGCACCCACACTGCCTTAACCTGGGTCCCACAAGTTGTTCGACATTGAGACGTGTACTCAGCCTGAAGCCTGGGCAAGTAAAGGACTCAAGTATGAGTTGTTACTTGACTAAACGACCACATGCGCTCAACCCCTGCTGGCAGCACAGCAGTTGTGGAGCTACGTTACTGTAAAGGAGCTGAGACTAGGGAGCTTGTGAGGGCGTGAGAACGAGACGGGACCCGGGGTCAGATAGAGTTCTGAGCCAAGGTACCTGTCTCTGCCCTCACAGAGCCTTAAGTACTCAAAATCATTCATATCCTTAGTCAGCCACGTGTAAAGGGAAAATGTGTATGTAAACTGTGAACTGCTACAGCCATGGCCTTCACAACACCCTCCTGGCAGGGTTGACAGCTCTAGGTGCCGGCATCAAGGCAGCAATCGAGGACATAGCCAGCCTCTTGGCTCAGCATTGGGGTGAGCTATCCTTGGCTAGGTCAGGTGCCAAGCCTGCTCCCCCCCCTGCTGCACCCCCCTGACAGCAACAGGCAGCTGGTGCAGGTGCCGCCCCTGACCTGCTCCCCCCTCCTGCTGCACCCCCTAGGCAGCAGCAGGCAAGAGCTGCTGCAGCTGAGGAGCACCAGGGGATCACAGCGGAGATGAACACGAGCTCATCACGCAAGCGCAGGGCGGGCGTGAGAGACTGGATGCAAATTGCCCAGCAAGGTAATGTAACTATGGCCTACACACCTTGTGGGCTGGGCTGGGCTGGGCTGGGCTGGGCTGGGCTGGGCTGGGCTGGGCTGGGCTGGGCTGGGCTGGGCTGGGCTGGGCTGGGCTGGGCTGGGCTGGGCTGGGCTGGGCTGGGCTGGGCTGGGCTGGGCTGGGCTGGGCTGGGCTGGGCTGGGCTGGGCTGGGCTGGGCTGGGCTGGGCTGGGCTGGGCTGGGCTGGGCTGGGCTGGGCTGGGCTGGGCTGGGCTGGGCTGGGCTGGGCTGGGCTGGGCTGGGCTGGGCTGGGCTGGGCTGGGCTGGGCTGGGCTGGGCTGGGCTGGGCTGGGCTGGGCTGGGCTGGGCTGGGCTGGGCATGGTACACGGCAGGGGTGGGCAAGGCCAATGGCTGCACATGCAAAAAGCATGGCAAGGTGCTCGTCATCTCCATGTCCGCGATGTGCTCCCACTCCCTGCCCGGTCGGTCACTGGAGGGTAGCGGTACAGCTCGCAGGGCTGGCACCAGCTGGTCACGCGCCGCCGGATGTTGATCGCATGCAGCAGTGGCGAGCAGTACGCGTGCGCGTGGAGTTGAAACAGGTATAGAGGTGCTCGTCAAAGTTTTTGGCTTGCCGTGTAAGATGTTCGAGTGGGCACACCCGTCAAGGTGCGCAATTGCATCCCATTGACCCCGGCCACAGCGGCATGTCCACTGTGTCGGACAGGCAGTGGCTAGCCATGGTCGTCAGACGTCAAGGTACCTTGGATATCACCAGCTTGAGGCAGTGTTTGTGTGGGTGCAAAGCAGCAGCGCTGCGTTGTAAACGTTGGTAGCTGTAGAGCAGCAAACCTTTCCAGTAGAGAGTCCAGGAGTGTGGCCATTTTGCAAAAGGGAGTAGGAGTGTGACGGAGATCCGCACATCGTCCATCGAAGCGCACATCGTCTGTCTGTACACCAGCATGCCAACGCCCAAGCTCCCCGCTAGAAAAGCAGGCGGCAAACGCGTCGCACCGACAAATGGCGGCAGCCTGCCGATCCTCAGCGCGCAGGACTTGGAGCTGGACGATGGCACAAGGGTCAGTAAATGGCACTGTAGCTGGCTTGTGCGGGATCCTGGATGTCTATGCTAACTCTAGGCTGCTCCCTTCTACTCGGGAACCTCGTGCCTGCACCTGTACCTGTGTGCCAGCCCTCTTGTGGCCACCCATACCTGCCACTGCCGTGTACAGGCTGTGACTACTGCTGTGGGGTGCACCTGATGCAAATGTGTTGTGCAAATGCAGTGCTGCGCAGTACAGTCCCCGTTCGCACAATGCTGACACATGACGTGAAGTGCACATGCTGCCCCTGTGCTGTGCCGCCTGCAGATCCCTGTCAAAATCCCAGAAGGTGATGGGACCCCAGCCCTGGGGCGCTGCACAGCACAGCCCAGCACAGCACAGGAGGTGTGCCCCTGTGCCCGTATGTTTCAGGACAGTGCCCGTATGTTTCAGCCAGGCACCCAACAACCTGGCTGACTGCCTGCTTGCCTGCCTGACTGACTGGGTAGAGCATGGTCAGCAGACTGACCAGCTATCCAGAGCATGGCAAGCAGACTGACTGACTGGCCAAAGCATGGTGTGACCCTGGTATGGCAGGCATGCCGCCCCAACAGGCCCAGGCACTGCTGGAGTACCTGAAGGCCAACCCTGAGGCAGCCAAGGAGGTGCGGCCTGATGGTAGGGTCAGCTGGCTCTCAGGGATCCACCACACCCCGCCCCCCCGCCACCTGCCCACCTCATCCCACACCTCCCCTCCCCTCCCCCTAACACACTGCACACCTACCTTGCACCGCCATCACACACCTCACACAGGTCGCACCACCCATGTGTCACAGCTGCAACCCATATCCCACACCCGGTTTTCACAGCATCCAGTGACCCAGGGCTCACCCAGTGCTGGCCTTGTGACTTTGCGGATGAAGGGCAGGGACCGACACTACCTGCCTGCCTGCCTGCCTGCCTGCCTGCCTGCCTGCCTGCCTGCCTGCCTGCCTGCCTGCCTGCCTGCCTGCCTGCCTGCCTGCCTGCCTGCCTGCCTGCCTGCCTGCCTGCCTGCCTGCCTGCCTGCCTGCCTGCCTGCCTGCCTGCCTGCCTGCCTGCCTGCCTGCCTGCAGGTGTTCAGCCAGGCGCAGCAGGTGCTGAAGAACCCTGGCATGGCCCAGGCTTTCATGAACATGCAGGTCAGGGCTGAAGGGGCAGCTGCAGGCCAGCGAGGCCAGGTAGAGGGTCAAGCAGCCGGCCAGGCAGAGGCTCCAGCTGCAGCCCAAGCAGCAGTCCCGGCAGGGGACCAGGTCAGGCGGTTTGGCTGCAGGCCGCAGCCTTGGGCAGCAGGAGTGTTGGGAAGAGCAGCTGGTGCAGTGAGCTGTCCATAGCGCTGCAGTTGGGCCGAAGATAGGTATTTATTGGCTGGCTTTGGCGTGCATGAATGAGAGTCAAGGCTGCAGACTTCAGCAGCAGCAGTGGCGGCCGCGACAGCAACGGCACTAGAGTGAGGGCTCAGCATATGTGTGATGAGGGTGGTGGTGTGTGTGCTTGTGGTTGCCTGGCTGCAGGGAGCGGCGCAGCAGCCGGGCATGGCGGACAAGTACCAGGCTCTGAAGGACGACCCTGATCTTAAGGTTGACTCAGGGGCCTTGGGGACATGGACCTGAAGGGGCAGGGGCAGGGGCAGGGGCAGGGGCAGGGGCAGGGGCAGGGGCAGGGGCAGGGGCAGGGGCAGGGGCAGGGGCAGGGGCAGGGGCAGGGGCAGGGGCAGGGGCAGGGGCAGGGGCAGGGGCAGGGGCAGGGGCAGGGGCAGGGGCAGGGGCAGGGGCAGGGGCAGGGGCAGGGGCAGGGGCAGGGGCAGGGGCAGGGGCAGGGGCAGGGGCAGGGGCAGGGGCAGGGGCAGGGGCAGGGGCAGGGGCAGGGGCAGGGGCAGGGGCAGGGGCAGGGGCAGGGGCAGGGGCAGGGGCAGGGGCAGGGGCAGGGGCAGGGGCAGGGGCAGGGGCAGGGGCAGGGGCAGGGGCAGGGGCAGGGGCAGGGGCAGGGGCAGGGGCAGGGGCAGGGGCAGGGGCAGGGGCAGGGGCAGGGGCAGGGGCAGGGGCAGGGGCAGGGGCAGGGGCAGGGGCAGGGGCAGGGGCAGGGGCAGGGGCAGGGGCAGGGGCAGGGGCAGGGGCAGGGGCAGGGGCAGGGGCAGGGGCAGGGGCAGGGGCAGGGGCAGGGGCGGGGGCGGGGCAGGGGCAGGGGCAGGGGCAGGGGCAGGGGCAGGGGCAGGGGCAGGGGCAGGGGCAGGGGCAGGGGCAGGGGCAGGGGCAGGGGCAGGGGCAGGGGCAGGGGCAGGGGCAGGGGCAGGGGCAGGGGCAGGGGCAGGGGCAGGGGCAGGGGCAGGGGCCCTTTATCACTCACTATTCATATATCACTGATCACTAACCCACTGTTCATACTCACTGGCTGGTGGCTCTCGTCGTCGTCTACATTCTCAGCCCCACAGCGCTCCATGATGTTCCATGATGCATGCTCGATACACGTTTCACACACGCAGCCAAGCTCTGCACCTTGCAGCCTGTTGCCCTCCCCTCCCTTAGGGGCCTCACGTTGTGAGCCCTACATTGTAATGCTATGCCATGATGCATGCTGGGTACACACTCAGAAAATGCTTGATAGCTGCTTGACTCACATAGCCAGCCTCTTCATTTGTGCACCTGCTGCAAGTCCAGCCTCGACCGACATCTCCCCGCAACAGCTTGGCCTCTGACATCATACTATACTATTACACTATCACACTATTATACTATACGACCCACGCAGCCGGCCTCTGCACATGTGACCCTGTGAAGGCGCTTAGCATGGGGGCCGGCTCTGCTCACCTGCTACTGCCAGCTGGCTCCCCTCCCCACACTCTTCTACTCAATGGCCTGCAACAAAGTCTCGGGAAGCATGCTGCAGCTGGGTCACGGCAGTGCAAGCACCCAGTGGCTGAACCTCCCTCCCTTGTTCCCTCCCTCTCTTGCCTGCAGCATGTCTTCGATGACGTGGTCAAAATCGGGCCTAGCGCTTTCCAAAAGTATTGGGACGATGTTGACCTCATGGCAAAGGTGTGACCACCACCCCTTCACTCTTTGCGCTCGTGCCAGGCTGGCACCTTCAAACCCTCTCACACTCTCATCCCCCCATCACCTCACATGTCCACCAATCTATTTGCTAGCCACCTTCCTAGCACCTTCCCCCACCTTCCTCCACCTTCCTTCCACCTTCCCCCTACCTTCTTTGTGCCAAGCATCCCACCCTCTCTACTGACACGAGTGAAAGCAGCCACTGTGACAGCCCACCTCGTCGCCCTTAGACCTCTCCATTCACCCCACAAAGCAATGCTGCCCTTTGATGCTCCGCTTTCTGCCAACATGCTAAGACTGACCCTGACCCTGACCCTGACCCTGATCCTGACCCTGACCCTGACCCTGACCCTGACCCTGACCCTGACCCTGACCCTGACCCTGACTCTGACCCTGACCCTGACCTGTTCGCCCTTCCCCTTCCCCCTTCCACCAGCATGCACCATCCCTCACCCCCTCACCCCTCACCCACTCACCCCCTCACCCCCTCACCCCCTCACCCACTCACCCACTCACCCCCTCACCCCCTCACCCCCTCCACCCCTCACCCCCTCACCCCCTCACCCCCTCACCCCCTCACTCCCTCACCCCCTCACCCCCTCACCCCTTCACACATTACCACAGTTCCGGTGCAGCCCTATGCGGGTCAGGGGCGTGCAGTCCCCTGCCCCCCCGGCTGCCCCGCACAGCAGTGGCACCACACCAGGATACTTTGCCTGCGGGGGGACCTCACCCGCTGCGGGTCATTCAGCCCTGGGACATCGCACAGCACAGCCACCACTGGGTTCCCCTGCCCCCTGCCCCACCAGCCTGACACCCTTGCCCCCTTGCCCACCTTCCCCACCCTCCCCCTGCCCCTACCCAGCACCAGCCAGCCTTGAGTCGGGTCCTCTGTGTGTGTGCCCTGGCTGCAGATCTCAGCCAAGATGCGGGCGCTGCAGGTCGAGCCAAGCAGCGCCCCCTCTGGCCTGAACTCGGGCAGGGCTCCTGGGTCTGCCGCCCCCCTGACGAGCCTGCATGACGCTGCCAAGGCGGGGGACGAGGCTGCAGTGATCCGGCTGCTGGACGCAGGGGAAAAGGTGGACGGCAAGGTGAGGGGGCGAAAGGCTGCGAGCATAGGGATGGGTGAGGGGGTTGGAGAGGAGGGAGAGGGGGAATGGGGGGGAGGGGGAGAGGGGGAGAGGCAGAGGGGGGGAGAGGCAGAGGGCTGTCATCAGGGTGAGAGAGTGAGGCAGCCATTGCTAGAGGCTCAGGTAGACTGGCCATCTCTGTGGTGTATGCCTAGAGGTGCATGTGCTCCTGCCTGCTGCCCTGGCCGGCGCTTGTGGTCAGGGTCAGGGTCAGGGTCAGGGTCAGGGTCAGGGTCAGGGTCAGGGTCAGGGTCAGGGTCAGGGTCAGGGTCAGGGTCACGGTCAGGGTCACGGTCAGGGTCACGGTCAGGGTCAGGGTCAGGGTCAGGGTCAGGGTCAGGGTCAGGGTCAGGGTCAGGGTCAGGGTCAGGGTCAGGGTCAGGGTCAGGGTCAGGGTCAGGGTCAGGGTCAGGGTCAGGGTCAGGGTCAGGGTCAGGGTGCTGCGCCCAGCTGACTGTCTGGTTTGCCTGTGTGTGTGTGTATGGGGGACTGCTCCAGAACGAGCGCGGCATCACTGCGCTGGGCACGGCAGTGGGCTTCAACCGCGTGGCCGTCGTGAGCCTGCTGCTGAGCCGGGGTGCGGAGGTTGACGCGCGGGACAACCAGGGCAACACAGCGCTACACTACGCTGCAGGTGCGGGCAGCAGGACGGGTGGGATGGGGGAGCAGCGTCAGGGGCGGTTGGAAGGAAGGTGTTTCAATGTCCCCTGCCCCTGCCCCTGCCCCTGCAGGTTACGGGCGGAAGGAGGTGGCCCAGCTGCTGCTGCAGGTAGGTGCTGACCTTGCGGCGGTCAACAAGTCGGGGCTGACCCCTTGTGGGGCCGCAGCAATGAACAAAGAGGTGGGAGGGGGTGAGGTGTCGGCGAGGGGGGGAGGGGGGGAGGGGGGCAGGGGAGGGGTGGTGGGGGGCAGGAGGCCAGTGTGGGGTTAAGGTGGGCGGCTAGCCAGTAAGGAGCAGTGCAGGAGGGGGAGGAATGGGCCTGGCAAAGAGGGGGAGGCGGGAGGGGAAGTGGGCAGGGGAGGTAGGGAGGGAGAAGGGGAAGAGGAGGAGGAGGAGGAGGATGATGATAAGGGGGAGGAGGAGGATCGTGAGGGGGTCTCTGCTGCCTACCTTGTCTTCCAGAGTGGCTAGCTGGCCCTGCCATCTTCAGGGGCTAGCATGTCTGACCCCTTCACCCACCTACTCAGCTGCTGCCCCCCAGCCCCACCCCCACTGCCGTCCACCCCCTGCACAATCCCCTCATCCCCTGCTGCTGCACTGCCCTTTGTGCCATGCAGACCGGCATGGTGTCCTTCCTAGTGGCTGCTGCTGCAGAGGGGCGCCAGGGGGGGACCCTTGAGCCAGCAGCCACCCAGCCGGCGGCCCCCCAGCCAGCGTGCCAGGCAGCCGCAGCCCCCCTTACCCCCTCGGCATCCCCTGAACCAGATGCCTCGCCACAGTGAGTCCAGCACTGCAGCAGCCGTGGTAGAAGATGCAGCAGGTGGGCCGGCAGGGGCTATCTACACAGCCAGCACCTGACCGGCTGTACAGCCCTCACTGGCATCCTGAGCAGGCAGCCGGCACGCCACTGCTGCTACCGCCCCTGCTGCTGGTACTGCTGCTGCTGCTGCTATCGCTGCTACCGCCCCTGCTACCAGCTACCAGCTGGCATTGGCTGAGCAGCCACCAGAGAGACCTGCTGGGGGCCGCAAGGGGGGTAGAGCAAGCAGCAGGTGGAGGGGTGGGTGTGGGGGGAACCTTAGGGAGAGGCTGAGGTGCTGAGAAGCAAGCAATGGGTTGTGATGGCTCGTACTTCATATCACCATCTGCGTACTTCATATTGCCACCATCTGCGTATTCACCACCACCGCCACTATCATCATCATCAGAATCATCGCCGCAGCTTTCTCGAGGCCAACGGCGCAGCATCTTGACAATAGGGTGCACAGCAGCGCTGCCTAAGCCATCGACCTCATCAACACCCTCCTCCTCGCGTGGCGTGGTTTCCTCGGCTTCGCTCCGCTCGGGGATAGTAGCTGGGCCCTGCAGCGGTGGTGTAGCTGCAGCACTGCTGCTGCTGCTGCTGTTGCACAGCTGCACAGTTGCTGCATAGCTGGGGTACAGGCGCAGGGCAGGCAGTCGTGAAGTAGGTAGGGGCCATCAATGTCCAATGCCTGCATGGTTGTGTCGTGCTGCCGCATGATGGTCAAGTTGATATTGGTTACTGGGGCTGAGCAGAGCGGCAGCAACAGAGCGAGGGGGCATCCTGTTTTAAGGGGAGGGGTGCAGAGGCCAAGCTGGTTGTTGCATTTGTTCATGATTGAGTACACAAGACACCTACCGAGCATGTGTGATGCCTGGGATATCCATGGGCTCACAGTTGGTTTGGAAGGTGTGACGTTTGGCATGGCACCACACCGACATCTTCACATGGCGTGTGGTGACAGGTGGTGCTGGAACGCATTAATATAGCACCGGAAAACACCATCATGACTGGTGACTTGTGGTTGCCTGACGAGGTCTGACAGCGTGCCTCACAGTTTTGACTCGTGCTATGCCACTGTTGGTCACTCATTGGAGGCACTCACTGGAGGCACACACACCAGAAGGCGGAGCTGAAGTGGGCATTAGGCACACTAGCATGTTGCATGAGGGCTGCAGGGATTTAAAATTTGGTAGGCCCACATTGTTGGAACTCAACTTGTGCGGCTGGCTATCAATGTCATTTAGTGATAGCCCCTTGTGGGACCCATTCACTACTGCTGGCTTGGCCCGCATGATTTGCTATCGCACATCGCAGTGGGACATGGTCAGCCGGTCCCAACTAAGGGAGAACGTACCCCTGTGCTATGCCACTGGTCACCCCCGCCATACATATGGGTTGTTTCCCAAGCGTCCCCAACATGGCTGTAACCACGTGGCTAAGCCGCGGTGTCGTTTTGATTACCAGGTGTAGGGGTTCTGTTAGTTGGGACCGCCAGAGTGCTTCCCAGTCAAGTCTTGAGGCCGTCATGGCAGCAGTATCTTCAGGGTGACATAGGGTACAAAAGGTATACATTACATGGTCATGCGTGCTGTAGAACCTCCTATATCCCTTTTTACAGATTACAATACAACCCACAGAGCCAACGTCATGAACCCTGTCCGAGCACCAAGGCCCTCCATTACCACTAGTGCCACGATGCTGCAGCCTAGAGCCTACTCTCAAGTACAGAGCCTGGAGCATGGCTCTTGCAAAGCATGGCGAGTGAACATGCAAATGCCTTCTGCCAGACCACACAGATTGAGTGATAGGGGATGATGATAGATGGGTGATAGATGATGATGAGTTGAGATGAGTGGGTGGGTGTGGGAGCAGGGGCCAAGTGGCGGCCCCATGGACCACCAGCTGCACAACAGCCTGAGCACAACCAAGGCGGCCCCGCCTGGTCCTGCCACCCATCTGCTCATGCTCATGGAGGTTCAGCATGAATGGGAGTGAGAAAAGTGATGTGGCACCTTCTCACTGGTTTCATGACAGACGTTTCTATGGATTGCTCTCACGCCCGGTGTCTAGCTGTATTCATGGAATCGTTTGCAATGTGTGTGGTGTGAAGAGTGAGACATCCACGAACTGCCTGGCTGCATGCAAGCAAGGGAGATAGTGCAGGCAAGAGTGAGGCTTCAGATCACACAGTGCTGAGGCTGCTGTGGCAGCAAATAGTTTCATGGCTGCGGCAGCTGCGCAATCTGCAGGTGATGTGGTGACAGTGACTGCTGCTGCTGCTGGAGCGGGTGTCAGTAATGACAGGTCAGCCCCCTCAGCAGTGCCGAAGGAGCACGGCACGGGAGTGATGAGATGACCAGTGAGAGCCAGGAGGGCTTGAAGGCAGCAGGTCTGTAGAGCACCAGGCTGAGTAGCAGGAGGTGGGGGGAAGAGGGCAGGGGGCAGGGGGGCAGGGCCCAGAGGTGGTAGGGCAGGGCAGCTAGGGCAGCCCCCCAGCCTCCCTGCCCCTCCCCTTCCCCCTCCCTGCTTGCTACCACCTGCTGTCAGAGCCCTCCTCCCAACACCCTTCATGCACACCGTCCCAATCCCCCTCTATGACCTCAACCCCAGCATCCTTTACGTGCACTACAGTGTCCCTGACTTCAGTGTCCAGTGTGGTGTCACAGGCCAGCCAGGGGCAGCAGGAGGGGCCACCGCTGGGCCCCCCACACCCCTCACCCCTCACCACCCCTCACCCCCAGGCCCCATCTGTGCCCCACCACCTGGCACCTCAGTCCTGGGTTCAGCGTGTTGTAGGGTGTTGGGGCAGCAGTCCAGGGCTGTTGAGTGGAGGGGGAGCGCTGCATCAAAGGGGCAGATCAGATCCTGGTCCAGGGTTGAGCTTCGTGAGAGGGGGGCTCAGGGGCGCTGTCGAGGGCCCTGAGAGGCGGCGCTAGTAGAGGCTTCTCAGAGAAGGCCAGCGGAGGCGGCGCCGCCAGCCCTGTAGAGGCGGCGCCAGGGTGGCAGCATGGCGGGGCAGCAGGGACCCCACCCCAGACAACCCCAGCTACAGCAGGGCAGCAGAGACTCGACAGCAGCAGGGGGGGGTCAGGGTCAGGGTTAGGGACCTAACGCTGCCTGGGCAGAGACGCCTGAGCAACACCAGCCACACAGCCTGGGAGGGAGAAGGGGCTGCTACCGCATGCTGGGGTGGTAGTGTCTTACGCTGAGTGGCCCACAAGTGCTTCGAGTGATTGTGTGGTGCTACCCCTGCTTGGTTTGGGGCGGCAGCTCCGCAGAGAGCTGGGCTGTCATGCTGCAGTCGGGGTGTGTCTGAATGGTGGTGGTTTGGGTGGGGCGGGTGGCGTTAGGTGAAGAGCTGGACTGAAAGGGCACTGGCGCCGCGTGTGAGTCGGTGGGGGAGTCATGCAGGGGGGCCAGCAAGGAAATCCGCAGGGGCAGGGGCTGAGATGCAGTTGACGCAGCCCCGGCCGAGCCGAGCCGAGCCGGCGGGACGACAGGCAGCACCCCACCCCCCCTCTGCTGCTGCTGCTGCTGCTGCTGCACCGGCTGCCCAGGTGCCAGGGGTGCCACCTGGCCCTTGTGTAGGGTTAGGTCTTGCGCCGCCTGCTGCACTGCTCCAAAGGATACCGACGCTGGCTCTGCAGTGCGCTGGGCAAGCTGCAGGGCAGGGCGGGCTGTCCCTTGACCCCATCCTGTCTCAGCAGCCTGCGGCCTCGTCCCCAGCCTGCGGGAGCTGCCCTCACTGGGGGCGGACCCTGGCCGCCCCTTGCCACCCCTGCTGCTGCTGTCACCCCCCTGCCCGCTCCCGGCAACCACCAGGCCAGCCACGCTGACCATGGCCACCTCGACTGCTGCCCCACCTACTGGACTCGCAGCAGCAGGACCCTCGCGGCTGCTGTTGGTTGTTTGCTGGCAGGGCGGGGCAGTGGGGCTCCTTGGCAGTGGGGCGCCCTGGCAGGGCGGGGCAGTGGGGCCAGCGGCCTGGCTGCAGAGGTAGGGCTTCACAGGTGACTTTGCGGCCTGTTGGTTTGCAGCCCGGGGCGGGGCGCCGCGGTCACTGCTGCAGGGATGGGTTGCCTGCCTGGCCTGCTGCGGCTCCCTGTCCCGGAGAGAGGGGGGCAGGCCGGCTGGTGGGCCTGTGTGGCTGTAGAGGCCGGAGGGCGCCTGGCCCCGGCCACTGCCGCTGCCGTGGGTACGTACTGTGGTGGAGGATGTGGGGTGGGGTAGCATGTGGTGGCGGGGGGAGGGGGGCTTGAGGAGGGGGGCGGTGGGCAGGGCCGGGGCGTGGGCAGCCAGGGTGGCCAGCAGCTCAGCACGGAGGGCGGCCAGGCGGCTGTCCATGGCTGCGGCTAAGACGAAGGGCAGGTGCTTCATGTGCGTGTCGACTTGACGGAGCCGCTCTTCCACAAGCTGCAGTGTGGGGTAGGGCAGCAGGGGGCAGGGTGGTGTGGCCGGGCAGGAGGAGGGGAAGAGGAGGGGGTGGGCAGGAGGAGGGGGAGAGGAGGGGGGTGGGGGCAGTTTGGCGTGGGTGAGCAGGGGCCTACCTGCATGGCTTCATCCACTGTCGCAGCATCCGCCATGCCTAGCCAGCTGGTTGAGTTGCTCAATGCTGCTGGACCCAGGGTGGTGGCCAGGCAAGGCCAGCAGCTGGGCCCTGCGCATATACACACCAACACACACACACATTCACACACACATACACACACACACCAGCACACACCAGCACACACGGCTCCGGCTGGCGGCCAGGGCACCGGCGTCCCCACCAGGCCCATGTGACAGCAGCCTGCCTAAATAAGAGCCACAGGTGCCACAGGACTGACTCGTGGCGTTTTGCAGGGTGTTGGGGCAGCAGTCCTGGGCTGTTCAGTGGAGGGGGAGCATTGCATTGAGGGTTGCATATCTAGAGACAAGAGGGTAGACCAGATCAGCACAGATCAGAGGCAACAGATCAAAACAGGTGATTAAAACAGATCTTTAAATTTAATTAATTAAAAGGCTAATTGAGAAAGGACAGATCAGCACCTTGGCCCTCAACCTTGAGCATTCATTGCAGTCGAACACACTAATTGTGAACCACTACAAAACGGTGTTTTTGTCTGTGTGGAGTTCCCATCGCATGGCATGCACATGGCCTATACATGGCATACACATGGTCACGGTCGCCTACCACCTACAGCATTGCCTGACCCCTGTGACAGGGCTATGCATAGATTTGGCATGACAAAACATGCACTAAGCGTAAGCTGATGACAGCTTCAAGTGGGGGGGGGGGGATCAGCACGGATCAGAAACAACAGATTGAAAGCGGGAAACAGAGACAACAGATCAGGAGCACGACCAAGATGCTACACCTATGCGCACAGGAGCATCCCTGTGTTGGTCTTGCTGGGGAAGGCTGCGCTGCCGCCCTTGGCCCAGACCTGCTGGCAGTGCCATTCTTGGCAGGGCCCAGCTGCTGGACCCACTAGGAGGAGGGGGTCCCAGAGTTCAGCGTGTGAAGCCCGCACCACCAAGTCCCACTGCCTCCCCCCTCCCTCCCTCCCTCCCTCCCTCCCCTCATCCCCGACTCACCACTCTCCGGGTCAAAGCTGGAGAAGGGAGGAGGGCAAGGAGAGGAGGGGGGGAGAAGAGAGAGGTGAGAGGATGGAAAGGATGGGAAAGGATGGAGGGAGGGAGGGAAGGGAGGGGGAGGTGCATTGAGAGGGAAAGTGAGGGTTGTGGCAGGGAGGGGGTTCACGGGTTTCCTCTTGTGGGAAAGGGGAGGACTGGGTGGGGAGTATAGCAAGGGAGTGGTGGGGTGCAGCCAGCACATGAAAGGGTTTGAGTAGTGTTGGTGCAGAAGCAAAACACATCAGCAGCAGGAGCAGCAGCAGAGCACCATTTTGGTGTGCCTGCAGTGTGAAGCTGCCCAACTTGTAGTCTAGCTGACTCAGCCGCTTGCTGATGACCTCTTTTCAAACTTGAGCTTGATAAGTGAGATGGGCAGAAGAGCAGCAGCAGCGGCAGCAGCAGGCTTTGCCTTCCCCCCCTAACCCCACCCCTTAAAACTCACCAAAGGCCTGCCACGTGGCCAAACTTAACTTGGGGCAGCAGCAGGTTGGCGGCCAGGGAGTTGGACCTACATCACCAGGGGCGAGGCAGATGGTTTGAGGGGGGGCAGGTCAGGGGGGGGCGTCCTCGCATAGGGGGGGACAGCCAGGTCAGGAGGGGGGCAACCCTTGTGAACGGGAGGGGGGAGTCCAGCTAGGTCTGCTAGGTCATCATTCCAAGCAAGGAGCGGGCCCCCCTAGCGCGTCCCACCAGGTCGCCTGCGCTGCCCAGCAGTGTCAGTGTGGGGCCCCTCGTAGGGTGGTGCTGTTGTCCATCCCCTTTGGGCGGAGTGCCCTTTGGTCGGAGTGCCCTTTGCCCTTTGCCCTTTGGTCGGAGTGCCCTTTGGGAGTGTGAGACAAGCCACCCAAGGCCCAGCAGCAGCAGCAGCAGCAGCAGCCTGCTGTGGCACAGTAGTGTGAGCCCCCCCCCCCCATTTGAAGCTGTCATCAGCTTACACTTAGTGCATGTTTTGTCATGCCTAATCTATGCATAGCCCTGTCACAGGGGTCAGGCAATGTTGTAGGTGGTAGGCGACCGTGACCATGTGTATGCCATGTATAGGCCATGTGCATGCCATGCGATGGGAACTCCACACAGACAAAAACACTGTTTTGTAGTGGTTCACAATTAGTGTGTTCGACTGCAATGAAGGCTCAAGGTTGAGAGCCAAGGTGCTGTTGTCCATCCCATCCTACCCGTGGCTATAATTTTCACTTTTTTGAGTCTCCCCTTTCTTCCTATTTTCTGTGCTTCCTCACTTCACCTTTATTGCAACAAGAATTGATAGAATAGAATAGGCGGCGCTGTGTGAGTGATGCTTCCGTGAGTGACGTACAGTTGGTTGAACGTGTTTCAGAACTGGGTCTGTGCTGCAAGCCTGGGCTCTGCAGCAGCACCGAGCTTACGTGTGGCAGGGGGTGGGCGGGCGTATGAAGCGGCGCTGCAGTCTGTCCATGACCCCAGCGTCGTCCAGGGCAGCCAGCGCAGAGTCAAACGCGGCCAGGTAGCTGTCTGGGGTGTCGCCCGGGAAGGCAAAGCCCTGTGGCCGCCGCAGACACGCTGGTCAGTCCAGGGGCATGTGAGTCAGGGGCGGCTGGCTGGTGTGGGGGGCCCCACTAGGACAGTGCGGCCTACCAAGGGACACTGGCCCTGCCCCTGGCCCGGTTCCTGCCCTTCCCCCTGGCCCCTTGCCTTCCCCCCTGGCCCCATACCCTTCCCCTTCCCCTGCCCCTTCCCCAGCCCTTCCCCCTGGCCCCTCCCCGCGGCGCCACCCCCACTGGATAGCTGAAAATGGCCGTGGTTTGTTAGCGTCCAGCAGCTAGGTGGTACCTCCAACCCGTCCCTCCCTCTCCCCTTCCTCCCTCCCTCTCCCCTCCACCCTCCCACGCCCTTCTTCGCTCCCTCCCCTTGCTGCCTGCCCTTCCTTTTCCCTTCCTTCTCCCTCCCCTGCCCTTGACACCTGTCGTTGGCTTGGTGCTCACGCTGACCCTGCCTGCCCGCCCGCCCGCTTGCCTTCCCCCCGCTTTCTCGACCCACCAGATTCACTGGCAGCACGGTCTCCCCTGTGATGAACAGGTCGCTGCACAGAGCCGTGGTGTACTGCGGGGCGGCACGCCAGGGCTGCGCTGGTCAGCAGGTCAGCTGGGGGTCAGGCGGGTGGGCAGGCCAGTCAGCAGCCTGCATGCCTAGGGCACAATCCGTCTACCACTGCTGCAGGTCAGGGCGGCAGGTGAGGGGGGCAGGTCAGGGCGGCAGGTGAGGGGGGCAGGTCAGGGCGGCAGGTGAGGTGGTGGTGTACCTGGACCCAGGGCGCGTCCAGCACCAGGGCACGCAGCTGGCCTGAGCGCAAGCGACGCAGCATCAGCTCCTCATCTTGGTCAGTGGCCCAGGGAAGATACATCACGTCCTGCTGGGTCAAGGGTGACATGGGAGGGGTGGCATGGCACCACTGGGGGCGCCAGAGCAGAGGCTTTAAATAGGCTTGTGGAGGATGGTGGTGTCGTTACTCGCAGCCATGCAGGGGCGGCCCTGGTGGCAGGCACACAGTCTGCAGGTAGAGGGGGCTGACCCCAGAGGCTGTAAGATCTGCAGCTGGAGTGAGGAGTTGAAATTGAACCAAATTCAAAAACCAGAAAATCAAAAGGTTGACATTGCAAATGGTCCTAATCCCAGAGAGGGGTAGTGTACAGGGTCCAGGGGCCAGGGGTCATGCAGGTGTGTGAGGAGCTGTGACTGACCACACGTAGACAAAACAGGTGACATTACAGATGGTCCCAGTCCTGAGAGGGGAGACATGCACGGTCTGGGGGTTGTCAGGAGCTGTGCGTGTGCAAGGGGAGGGAGCAGGGGCTGCAGTGAGGTGTGGGAGGTGCCCGCCTCAGGGAGATGAGCGTGGGTGGGGAGCATGCGCGTGCAAGCGGGGAGGGGGGGCTGCGAGGAACGTGATCAGGGTCCACGCAGCAGGCAGGGGGGTGGGTGGGTGGGTGTACGCAGGGCCTGGTCGGACTGGCAGGTGGTGGAGGAGACAGGCCCAGCTGGGTGGTTGTCTGCTCATCAGCTGGACCTATGGTGCCATGGGAGCAGCATGCAGCGGCCACCAGAGCTGTGCTGGCGGCCTGGTCTGGGCCCTCACAGGGGCAGTCCAGGGAGCAGCAGCCCAGCAGCAAGCCAGCATGGCCCACACAGCCTAACACCTCCAAGCTTTGAACTCCAAAATGTAGGAGTGAGGGGTGGATGAACCGGCTGGAATGTACTGGCATCACTGTCTCGCCAGTACCTGCCTCGCCAGCACCTGAGCTAGGGGCGCCTTGCAGTGGTATTGGGATAATATGCGTAGGGATAATAGGATACTGGCGTAATCCAGCGTCCTATTATAGAGATTACACACAACAGGGTTTGACAGCACCTTGGCCCTCAACCCTGAGCCTTCATTGCAGTCGAACACACTAATTGTGAACCACTACAAAACGATGTTTTTGTCTGTGTGGAGTTCCCATCGCATGGCATGCACATGGCCTATACATGGCATACACATGGTCACGGTCGCCTACCACCTACAGCATTGCCTGGCCCCTGTGACAGGGCTATGCATAGATTAGGCATGACAAAACATGCACTAAGTGTAAGCTGATGACAGCTTCAAGTTGGGGGGGGGGGGCACACTACTGTGCCACAGCAGGCTGCTGCTGCTGCTGACCAAAGGGCAAACTGCTACACCTAGCATGCCTCAACAGCGTAACCAAACCAAACCAAACCAAACCAAACCAAACAACTGTGTTTGGGCTGTGAGGTCGCTCACAAAGAGGTTGAAGAAGACTGAGGAGTATACTCTGAGGACCTTATTGGGCCAGAGCACATCAGCAGCAGGAGCAGCAGCAGAGCACCATTTTGGTGTGCCTGCAGTGTGAAGCTGCCCAGCACAGTTGATAGCACCTGAGCAAGGGGCGCCCTGAGCCGATGGTGGGATGACCTACGAGCCCACAAACACTGGCGCAGCTGGCCTGTCATGTGGGAGTATTGTGTCGTATGGAAGAGACCTCGCCCATAGGCATACTAGGTGCCTGTAGAAAGCCCATGAACCTAGTCCCGCACCCAGATTATATTAAAAAGTTCTGGCTCATGTGCTGGTGCCTCAGCCCATGTCTGTGGCCCCCAGTAATACAAAAGTAATGTCCAGGTGCGGGTTCAAACCCTGCTCACGCATACACGGGACGGTGCACTGCTGACATGGTGACCGGTGGTCAGGGGTAGGGTGGGTGGTCAGGGGTGGGGTAGGGTGGTTGGTTCATGAGTGGCATCGTGGCAGTGTGGGGAGCCAGGGGCGGTGAGGGCGGGTAGGCCCAGCCCGGCCTGAGTCCAGCCCAGGGCTCTTGCCCTACAGGCCAAGTGGACTACAGGGTAGGCTAGCAGCTGGTGTGTGTCAGTCTGACCTTGCTCAGACACATGGCTCAGGTCATAGTTTTGGCAAACTACACACCATCCCCAGCTCGCAGGTCACTGTCTACAGCGATAGTGTGTCTCTTGCAGCAGCGCCCTGGAGGCCGGTGGGGAGGTTGTTCAGTTAAAGTGTGTCATATCTTGTCATGTCACGCTGTTGCGCCATGGTGTGATGGTGTGATGTGTCTAATGATGGTCTGCTGTGCCTTTGTCGTGCCGCCCTTCATCCCACAGTGCCAAGAGAAGCAGTGTGATGTGTGAGGTGGTGGACATTGTGTGAGGTCACACTGAGCTAGTACACTTCGGAGGGAGGGGTACAGAGAATGAAGTTGCAGCGGCAGGGGCAGTGGCCGGGGTAGGGCCCTCAGGGGCAGTGGCGGTGGCAGGGGCAGTGGCAGTGGCAGCGCAGGCTGGCTTGCATTGCAGCCAGGGGGTGGGCTCACCGTCAGGTCAAACTGACGGAAGGCTGCGCTGTCCTCCACAAAAATGCCAGTGGGCAGGTCCACCAGATCCGCCATGCTGCTCACTGCCCGGCTGTCCATCTGCGGGCAGCACAGGAGGCGGCCAGCAGCAGCGCAGCCAAACGTCAGCAAGGTGCAGCTGCGTGTCGCCCAGGTGCGCACCCCCGGGGCCAGTGGGGCGTCCTGTGGTGGAGGGGTGGAGGCAGTGGGGTGTGCCCAGGGTGAGGTGGCTGTAGAGGGTGAGGCCAAGTGCAGCTGCTGGAG
Source organism: Haematococcus lacustris (assembly GCA_030144725.1). Taxonomy (NCBI): domain Eukaryota; kingdom Viridiplantae; phylum Chlorophyta; class Chlorophyceae; order Chlamydomonadales; family Haematococcaceae; genus Haematococcus; species Haematococcus lacustris. The sequence continues at coordinate 2,020,316 of JASKMD010000025.1, read as the reverse complement.
GATGGGTCCACATAGGAGGCCTGCGGCTTGGACTCCAGGTCAGCGTGCTGGATGGGGCAGCAGCCAGGTGTGCAACTGGGTTGCTGGCCCCCTTGGCCTGGGCCCTTTGCCTGCCCCCTTACCCTGCTCCACCTAGCTTCCAGCCCTCAGCCATCACCCCTCACCCTGCCTGCCCCACCCACCAGACCCTTGGCCTGGGCCCTTCACCCTTGCCCCTTCACCCCTGGCCTACCCCCGTATGCGTGCCATGCCCCCTCCCCCTGCCCCTGCCCCTGCCCCTCACCCTCACCTGCACCATGTGCAGCGCGGCCACTTGATATGCGATGTACAGGTTGAGGATGATGGCCACCATGAAGCTGTACGCCAGCAGCATCAGGCGCCCCCCCGGGCTGCGAGGCGCCGCCTGCACCCCCACATGCCCATCAGTGACCGGACGCCATGTCACCCCAGCTGCCACCCTAACTGCCACTCCAACTGCCACCCCCACTGCCACCAACCAACATATCAGGGTGGTGGATTGGAAGGCATGCTGCACTTGGGACCCTAGCTGTTGGGTAGGATACACGACAGTGGCAGCCGCAGCAAAGTGCCTTAAGGTGGTTAGCGTGTGTGCAGCCCACCTGCCACGCGCCCCGCACCAGCAGGCCAAGCGTGGCCCACTGCATGTTGGCAGCCTTGGCCAGGGCGCCCCGGGGGGAGCGGGCAAGCTGAGCCCAGGGCATCTCTGACAGCACCAGCACTACCCCGATGGCAGCGGAGGTGGCAAACAGGGCCAGCCACAGGGCAGGGGACAATGGCTTGAAGAAGCTCCACATCCCCTCTTTGTCGCCCTGGGCAGGTGGTGGAGGAGGCAGTAGGGACTGAACTAAAACAGTCTGAACCAGGCAACCCATGGACTGTGCCATGCAGGAATTGAACCCGGGGTCTCTCACGCATTCAAACACCCCAGAGCCAGCCGGCAGCTGCCATGGGTGCAATCAACAGATGTGATCTGGCGCTGCACACGGCGTGGTGTGCAACTCAGCCCTTAAGTCACAAGTTGCTGGGTGGCCTGCTGTGCCACACATGATACATCACCCACCACATGCACCATGATGCGCCGGCCAGATGGGTAGGTTGGGTAGCTGAACTTCAAGCCTGAGCAGCAGGCATGGCAGAGACCCAGAGCTGCCCTGTGGAGGTCACACTTGATGTCATTGCTTGCAGTGGCTAGCATGCACGCCAGATACGCCTACATGGCCTGTCTGTTGTATAGCCTCGTGAATAGGCATGACAGGGGCATAGGCATGACAGGGGCAGGACGTCGTCAACGCACAGACATGCAGTCTGGCCTCCGTGACCTGTCGGCAGCCTGCTGCTGCAGGTGCTGGCTGCTGCTGTCGGCTGTCGTAAACAGCAGCAGCACCACCAACACCACCACCATAGGTAGGGGCACCCAGGGGAGAGCTGTGCTGCTCACAAGAAACATGCTCAGCTATTGACATCCACATGGCTGAACGGCGCTGGCTCTGTGTTGTGCCCTTTGCCCTTTGGTCGGAGTGCCCTTTGCCCTTTGGTCGGAGTGCCCTGTGCCCTTTGAGAGTGCGAGAACGAGTGACATCGCCTCCTGGGTATAAGTAGGAGCTCAGCAGGTGTGAGCTGATATGAGCCTAGTGGCGCAATGCCTCCGAGGAAGCGGCCCAGTGCCGTGGAGCAAGATCCGCTTCCGATGCATAATGCATCTCTTGACTTGACTTGGTTGGCTGGCTGGCTGGCTGGCTGACTGATCGACCAATCTGGTTGGCTGGCTGGCTGACTGATTGACTTGACTTGGTTGGCTGGCTGGCTGATTGATTGACCAGTCTGGCTGGCTGCTGTAGGGCTGCCCTGAGTAGTGCTTTAAATTCAGGGTGGGGCTGAGATCTGCAGGGGCAGCGTACCCTGAGCGACACGATCCGCAGTGGCAGACACACCCGCCACCACTACGTCACACTGCCTGACGGCTGGGGCAGCAGCCAATTGAGACAGCCTGCGGCCCCACCAGCAGGGATGGCAACAGGGGCAGAAGTCAGTGCAGGTTGTGGAGCGGCAGCGGAGGAAGGAAAGGGAGAGGGAAAAGGGATGAGGAGCGAAGTGGGAAGAGGGAAGAGAGAGGGGAGGAGGGATGAAAGAGAGTTGATGATGCTGTGCAATGCCATTGAAGCTGATCAAGATGAAGAAGGGGGAGCTTGATGTAATCAAAATGCGCTGTTGACACTTGCTCGACTCACATGGCAGACCAGTTGTCAATGCATTGCCATGTCCAATTCCCAGGTGCCCATCTGCGTCAAGCAGCACGCAAGAAAGGCATCTCAATAGCCACAAGCTAAGACAGAGCGTGCAAGCTGACGGTAGCTTGACGCAGCGCACTCTGGTTGGGAACGAGCCAAGATGTCGACAGACAGCTTGAATAGCTCCACCTCATGCCTGCAACATTAGTGCTGGATGATAAGGGGACAAGACATTGAAAGAGCTGCTGTGACGATGTGTATGATAGCATAGAACTTGGTTGCCCAGCAGGCTAAGGCTATGAGGCCAAGAGCTGGACCACCATGCGACGTCGATGCTTGTTGATTAGGAGCGACTGCGTGACAAGACACTGCATACTGCGCCCTTACCCCGTATATGTGCCACCATTGCAATCGGAGATGGGGGCGTACGGAGTTGTGCATACTGTCCTGAGCGCTTTCGTGGCGATGAACGGACCAGCCGGAGTTGCAGACAATGCTGTGTTGCGTAACAAGAACAGGACCAGGGGCAGGAGCATCCCTGACCCCCCGGGTAGAGGTGCAAAGGGCGGGGGCTGGGTAATGTGTTGGTTGATGGTTGGCTATCTCGGTTGATGGATAAATGCTTAGAACTAACGTCGTAAGTTAGTCGTGTAACATAGCATTGATATGTCGCCGTAGAGCTTAATAGAGGATGCAGCGAAACAGGCAGCGTAAACGTAATCGGAATGCCTCGGACATTGAAGTTGACCGCGAGCTGGAGGCTCAGTAAGAGCAAAGCCAGGCGCAGAAGAACAAGAAGGCCAGCGGTGAAGCGCGCAGGGACCGACACGATGACCGTCATGGCATGCGAAGAAGAGCAAACGGCATACCGTGATGAGGGGTGTGTGCGCTGCTGGTTTGGAGGCGGTAGCGGTCGTGGCGTCTGAAGTGGTCGAGGCGCGCCTCGTCGCGCAACTCGAGGCTTGGGTGGAGGCCTGCAGCATGAGAGCTCTGCTCGGCAGCTTGCTACTGGGTCTCATGGTGCGAGGCTGGTTCACGCGGCTCAGGGGGCTTCCGGACGGGCAGGAGGTCTTCGAGGAACTCCCAGCTGAGGACGCGGTCATCCCGAACGTGGCGGACCGCAACATGTACCTGCAGCTCTGCCGTGGACTGCCTCCTCCCGGAAGGCGCTCCTCTCAGCCCAGCGCAGCTGTGGAGGATGTGCTGGCCTTGTACCCGGGTCTCCACGCCCGCCTCAACGTTGTACCTCGCTATGAGCACGACTCCAACACCGTGGACGACGTGGGCACCAAGCTGGAGACTAACTTCGCCAACAGCCTCCCTACAGTCAGGAGTCCCCAACATGGGGTTGGTAATCTTCATGCAAGTACTCGCTACGAAGTGCACCGATTTCGGTAGCGTTTGTTGCATTGGCACCTGCGAATAACTCCGCATCTACTGGCAAGCGGCGCGTTAATCCTTGCATCAGAGTCCGTGCCGGCGCAAGCGAGCACGGACACACCTCAGCTGCTCACAACCGATTGTTCTAGTGGTGAGTAATGGCACCAATGAGCGAACTCCGCCTGGCATCCAGCCGGAAGTACAATCACAGCACAGCCCGCCAGGCTCGCTCCGCGAGCCTTTTGTTGGTGCAGGCGGTGTTGGAGGGCCATCGTGGGGCTAGTAATGACTCGACATTGCAGCGAGGTGCGAATGGATATAGGTTTCTCTAGCCAGCCACACAGAAAAAGGGACCCCCTTGCACAAATCGGCATGTTGTGAGCTGACCACTCTGAGTTATTAGAATTTCGAGTCATTACTCTGTTCGTAACTCTACGACACAGCTGCTGGAATAGAAAGCACGGCAATCCATCAACCAGGCCCGCCTCCTCACCCTTTGGCGTGACCCGACTCTGCCTTGCAGAATTGACTAGCCTACTCCGACCGCCTGGACCTCGCACCCCCTTGCAGCCCCACCACCCCCTTGCAGCCCCACCACCCCCACCACCTCCCAGGCCCCGCAGAAGCCTCCCACCCCCTCCCGCCCCCGCACTGCCCCCTCACTGCCCCGCCAACCCTTCCCACCCCCTCCCACCCCTTCCCACCCCTTCCCAGCCCCTCCCACCCCCGCCACCCCCTCCCACCCCCTCCCACCCATGCCCACCCCTTCCCACCCCCTCCCAGCCCCTATCAATGTCGCCCCCTGGCCCTAGCAAGTCATTGCAAGACGCAAACCCATGAGTCCCAGCCGGCAGCGTGCTCATCTTGCAGCACTTGTAAAGTCACCAAGGGCTGCTCACCTGCACAGTCCTAATGGCCTAAAAGCTACAGCAAGGAGGGCTAACGACATTGCCCAGGAGGTGCAGGCAGAGAATGAGCTGCTGATGACCGAGGCTCAGTTGCTACATGCTATTGAGGAGGTCCTTGCTGCCAAAGTGCACGACCTTGAGGGCGGGAGGGACCGGACCCAACAAGTCGAGCAAGGTAACGTAGCAATGGCCTACACACCTTGTGTGGCCTTACAGAGTGGCCAGGTAGTAGGTACTACTCACGAAGCGGTCAAGCAATGCACCAGCGTTGTATACTTCCGAGCATGGGTGGAGGGGCGTCGTTACATCGGTTTTGCGTGCCATGTGCATTGTTTTGACTGCGGCGACTGTCCCTGACTGTTTGCAGAGGCTACTGGGCCACGTCGGTCGCGGCGGTCGGTCGCGGCGAGGCTCGCATGAGCAAAACTGGCATGAATTTGAATGTCAAGATTCGAGCCGCCATAGCACTCAGCACAGTGCACAGTATTTAATGTTACAAGCTGCACCGCATAGCTGACAGAGTCCTCTATCCAGGGATGTGCGAAACCTAAATAGAAACCACGTGGCTGAGACGCGGCGTCGTTTTGATTACCAGGGGTCGGTTTCCTATCATTTCCAGCCATTTTTTGAATGTTGGGGACACCTGACCTACAGCCTTCATGCAACATCAAAGTAGAGCACGACTTGTAATCAAACACAGGCTGCAATATCGCTGTTGTAAATGCTACTGACAGTGTGCCTAATGTCAACTTCAGCTCAGCCATCTCGCTTCAGTCAGTTGAGCTGCTGGGCCCATCGCCCTTCAAGCCAACATCACAAGGGGTTTCATGTGAGCTCATGAATGTGGTAGCAGGCAGCTGCATGGTGTCATCAATGAAAGGGCGGACCAGCATCAAGACACAAAGGCTGTGTACCAGCGCATGCAACAGGTCAGCTAGCTGGTAGGCCGCCGGGCCCATCATGCTGCAGGCCCTTGGACCCTTTGTTGTAAACAACCATGCCAGCACCATCCACATTAGGCGCTGCAAGGCGAACAGCGGTACTCGTGGGCACTCCTGATGGGCCCAGCTTATGTCGCAGGCGCAGCTACGACTACAACAAGCCGCGTTAGCCGCAGCATTAGAGAGGCGACGTATGCAGTCCCAGCAGGACGCCCTTACAATTCAAGAGCTGCAAGCCGAAGTTCAGGTGAGCTGTTCTTTTGCTCCCTGCTGTCATGCAACTCGCTGATTTGGGCTATTGCGGCTATTGCAGGACCTTCGCCAGGTTGCCCAACAAGCCCTGAACCTGGTAGCCGTTGTTTTGCATGCCAACCGTGATGGCGAGCCACTGGCGCGCAGTGCGGGAACACAGCAGTCGAATCGCAACCCCTCCCTGCACAAGACCCATACGGCATCTCGCCCAGCGTCCTGCTCTCGTCCAGCTGGGTCTGCGCGGTCTGGGAGACGGTCACCCAGCCTGTACAAACAAAGTGAGCAGCACACCTGGCCGTCACCCACACCAGAGAGTCAGCACCAGCAGGAGTCCAGTGCCCTGACATGGCCAGGCTCACCGCACCTCAATTGCCGCTTTGCTAACCCCCAGGCGCTCCACCAGATGGTGGGGTCCGGCTGGATTGCCAAAGAGGCAGTGCAACCACAGCAGCAACAGGAGCAAGAGGAGGAGGAGGATATGGCTTCTGCATTGCAGCTGTGGCAGCATCTTAAGGCGCAGCCTCGTGCAGCCCTCAGGGCCGCAGCCATTGCTGCAGCAGCAGCGGAGGCAGCTGCAGGGGTAGACAGCTGGATGCAGGCGGATGTGCCACGTGCAGGCAGTGCAGCACCCAGCCAGCTCCCAGCCACCATGTGCACTGGCCAGGCCTCTCCCGTGACCACTGGAGTGGCAGGGGCAGCGGTGGGTGGCACAGCAGCAGAGCGCCCAGGCAGGGGTGGGCCAGGAGCCTGGCTGGGCCCCCCGATTGCAGCTCTCTGCGCACACCAGCGGCAGCAGCAGGGGGAGGGGCGGGGAGGTTTGTCAGTCGCTGAGGACCGGGCCACACCCGCCACGCAGCCCTACAAGGCCTTCAGGGGCCAGGAGGGCGCAGGCTGGGCCGCCCCTGCGCCTCGCGGCCTCGCCGTGCCCAAAGCCCTGTGCCATGACTTTGCTGCCCTGGTGGGAGTGGACCCTGACCCCATGGGGCCCACCTTGCCTGCGGCTGACCAGGCTGCTGGCCCTGGTGCCAGGCGCAGGGCAAGGGGGGCTGGTGAGGGGGAGGGCCCTGGCGGCAGCGCAGGGACTGAAGCACGGGCAGCTGAGGCACGCTGGCAAGGTGGCCCTGAGGTGTCAGCAGCCAGCCCAGGGCTGGGGGCTGGAGCTGGGGGCGCAGCTGTGAGGGCAGGGGCAGGGGCCCAACTCATGGCGTCAGGCTCCGGGCCTGGTCCACCCTACCTGGCTGGGGCTTCCACCCAGGCCAGGAGCCCTGCGGCACTACCTGGGTCTGGCACAGGCCTGCCAACTCTGCTGAGCCCCCTCGCCTGCATCCCTGTCCCAAGCACACCGGGCAGCCTGCTGCCTGACGAGGGGGAGGAGGAGGAGGAGGCTGTGGCACTGCTGCTGGCCTGCATGCAGGCTACGGGGGCCAGGGGTGGGGGGCAGGGGCTGCAAGGGGAGGTGGCAGGGACTGGGGGGCCTAGCCAGGCCAGCCGTCACCCTGCAGGGTATCAGCAGCAGCGGGGAGAGCAGCAGGGGGAGCAGCAGCAGCAGCAGCAGGGAGGGCTGGATCAGCAGCAGCAGCAGGGACAGCAGCAGGTGCATGCACAGGGGCATGGCAGCTGTGGGGAACAGCAGGAGCAGTGCAATGAGCGCGAGCCGGCCCTGCCCTCCTCCTTACAGCACTTCAGTGACATGAGTTCTTCTCGTTGGCCTGTCCCCTCCCCCTGCCCCTCCTCCCCGGCCTCCCCCGCCCTGACTTGGCTGGGCAGGAGGGAGGCTGCTGCACCCCCTAGCATGTGTGGCATTGCCACACCAGGCAGCCCCCATCCCGCCCGCCGCTTGTTCCACTCTCTGGTGGGTGCTACCTGTGGCAGCGAGGCAGGCAGGGGGGAGGGGGAGGAGAGCGGGGACGAGCTGCCAGAGCTGGGCACCTGGGGTCAGGGGAGAGGAGGGGAGGGAGGGGGACAGGGAGGGCGGCTGGGTGCTGGGCAGCAGGGTGGGAGAGGGGTGGGAGGCGCGGCAGAGCCGGTGACGACGTCTGCACCAGGGTTGCTGGCGGCAGCAGGTGGGGAGGCAGGGGCAGGGACTGGGCGGAGGGCGACAGGCACTGCAGGACCTCAGGGCTGGGACGTCAGCAGGCAGAGGGCAGGGCAGGGGCCAGGGGTGAGTCCCAAGGAGGCCTTGCTCAGCGCTCTGGCTGCCTCCGACCTGGATGACGACCTGCTGCTGGCTCTGGCCCAAGCGGCCCGTGCCCAGCGCCGCTCCACCCGCTCCACCCTCGCCCAGCCCACTGACATTGTGCCGTCTCTTTCCACCCATGCCCAACCCCCTGGCCTGGTTTCGTCCAGCAGCAGGGGCCCCACTCCAGGCCTTGCCACCGCTGCCCCAGTGGGTGCTACCTGTGACCTTGGCCCTGCTCCTGGCGCCCCTCAGTTGGGTCAGGCCGCTGGCGAGGCAGTGAGGGGCCAGACCTCAGGTGCTACTCCCAGCAGCCAGCACCCTGGGCAGGGCAGCCGCTACACAGCTTGTTCCAGCACTGACCCAAGGATTGGCCCGAGCTCCTGGGCCCAGCCACAGGCTCCTGGGCTCAGCAGCAGCCCTGGCTACGCTCCACAGCCTGCCTGGTGCATGCAGTCTGGCACTGACACCATAGCCACACCCACCCTGTGGCCTGGCCCCTACACCCGTGGTGCTGACATACCCACACAGCATGCACCGCGACAGCAGCAAGGGGCCAGCGACGGCGAAACAGCAGGCCACATCGGCTCAAACCCCAGCGACCTCTCGGTCGGGAAAGCGCCGAATGCCCGGCAGTTTGCGACGCAGCAGCTGCCTCAGGAGCCCGGTGCCCAGCCGTTGCTTGGATCCCAGACAGCAGCAGGCGCAGCGGCGCGTGCGGGCTTGGAGCACCTCGCGGGCTTGGGTGCAGATGCTTGGTCGGTCGCGACTGGGAGCAGCGCTGACCGAAGCTGCGTGGTGGGCAGCGACAGCTCGGTGGGGTTGATTAGCGAGTGCAGCAGCGATGCGGTTGCTTCCGGGCCAAGCGCGGGCAGCCACTTGCGGTTGCAACAGATTTTGACAGCGGCGCAGGGCCTGTACGAACAGTGCGTGTCCAGCCAGGCAGTGGGTCCGGAAAACATGGGGCGGGCTCCTCGGCGATGAAGGGTGTGGCCCATCCCCTCTACTACGACATGCTTGGATTTGAAGACTGTCGTGCCGCCCATGCTCCGCTTGCATGCCATTGCAAAGGCGTGCACTGCTCACATGAGCAAGGTACGCAGACCTCACCAGGCAGGGGTGGGCTGGGAACGGACCAGAGGGCCTGGAGGGAAATGAAAGCGGGCAGAAAGCAAGAAGGAGACGGCAAAGGCATGGCATGATATGGCATTTGGCATGAGGTGTCATGGCACGGCATAGCATGGGTGGGCTTGCATTACTGCCCGCCTGACTAGACAACCCATACAATCACCCCAAATACTGCACCATATATCAGGCCAGCGCCTATGTCCTCATTCATATTTGCATGTCCAGGACTGACGATACCCCCATGCATCAGGATGACCCCCGTGCATGAAGGCAGACAATTGTTGGGAACCCTGTTGTTTGGACCTCATGTGTGCTAGTTGCTGACGCTGAGTGGCTGTTGCGTGGCGCTTTGGGCTGCCCTGTTCTTGTTGGCGCTGACAAGCCAAAGAGCTGGTGATCAGCTATCAAGGGATGTTTAAGGGCAAGACGCCGGCCCCGTGCCTGGGTCATCGCTTCATCACTCCATGAATCTCTCGGGAAACCCAAGTTGCTGGGATACCCCACCGCCCGTCTCAAAGTATACCGCTCAATGGCTAAGAAGTTGCGGAAGGGCACCGCCAAGCAAAAGAAGGGCCCGGCAACGAAACTGAAAGGTTCGTATCCCTAGCCGACTGCGTGTCGCTAGCCGTGAGCTTCGCGCTGCATGATAACCCGTCGCTCCTGTTGGTTCCATCGCAGCGTCTCGTTCGTCTCAAGGAAAACAACGACAGGATCGCAGCGATGGCTGGAACACGAAGCGGCGCCAGGTAAGATGATGCGGTGTTGCGTGCTTGCTGCAAGGTGGTGTGCAGGCCCAGGGGCACAGACCAGCTGCGGGGCAGGGTGGTGCTTGTGGATGAGCACCGCACCACCCTGGTCAGCTCAGCAGTGAACGGCTAGCAGCCCTGTGAGGAGGAGCTGGACCATGAGCAGCCCACCAGGCCTTCAGGCTGGAAGCCCCCAGCAGGGCAGGTGGACCTGCACCTGCTGCGTCCAGCCTGGAGCCAGCAGCGTGACCAGCCAGTGCGGGGCATGATGTGGTGCCCGGTAGTGGCACCATGCAAGCCCCCACAGGCCCCACGCAGCAGCCAAGAAGCCACACAGCCAGCAGCCTCAGAGCCTGGGCCCAACACTCCCCCGCCAGCCAAGCGCAGCAAGCGCACCAAGGCTGAGCAGGCAGCTGAGCCCACCGAGCCCACCAAGGGCAAAGGCAAGGGCAAGGGCAAGGCTGCCGAGGGAAAGCCAACACCACAGCCAGGAAGGTGGCTGAACAGGGACTGCAATGCAGCGCTGAATATGCAGCGCACTGGGGAGAGCAGGTGGCGCCCGCTGGAGCTATGCTGGTGGCCAAAGCAGGCAGCTCTGCCAGTCAGGATGTCCCAACATGGGATTGGTAATCTTCATGCAAGTACTCGCTACACAGTGCACCGATTTCGGTAGCGTTTGTTGCATTGGCACCTGCGAATTACTCCGCATTTACTGGCAAGCGGCGCGTTAATCCTTGCATTAGAGGCCATGCCGGCGCAAGCGAGCGCGGACACACCTCAGCTGCTCACAACCGATTGTTCTAGTGGTGAGTAGCGGCATCAGTGATAGAACTGCGCTTGATATCGAGCCAGAAGTACAAGCAATGTTTAGCCCGCCAGGCTCAGTCCGCGAACCTTTCATTGGTGCAGGCGTTGTCGGAGGACCGTCGTTGGGCAAGTTGACACGCGACATTGCAGCGAGGTGCGATAATGTTCGTTTCTCCCTAGCCGGCTATACAAAAAAGGGACCCCCTTGCACAAACCGGCGTATTGTGAACCGACCACTGTGACTTCCCAGAATTTGCCGTGTCAACTTTGTTCCTAAGCCAACGAAGCAGCTGTTGGAGAAGAAAGCAAAGCATTCCATCCACCAGGCTTGTGGAAACATAAGTTGGCGTGACCTAACTTTGCCTTGCAGTGCTGACTAGCCTACCGGAACCCTTGCAGCCCGCCCCACCCCCTCCCACCCCCTCCCAGCCCCAGCCCCGCCCTCCCACCCCCTCCCACCCCTAGCCCCACCCCTCCCACCCCCTCCCACCCCCTCCCAGCCCCAGCCCCGCCCTCCCACCCCCTCCCACCCCTAGCCCCACCCCTCCCACCCCCTCCCAGCCCCTGCCCCACCCCTCCTGCTGCACCCCCCTGGCAGCAGCAGGCAGCTGGTGCTGGTGCCGCCCCTGACCTGCTACCCCCTCCTGCTGCACCCCCCTGGCAGGAGCTGGCAGCTGGTGCTGGTGCTGCCCCTGGGCTGCCCCCCCCTCGTGCTGCACCCCCCTGGCAGCAGCAGGCAGCTGGTGCTGGTGCTGCCCCTGGGCTGCCCACCCCTCGTGCTGCACCCCCCTGGCAGCAGCAGGCGGCTGCTGCTGGTGCTGCCCCTGGGCTGCCCCCCCCTCCTGCTGCACCCCCCTGGCAGCAGCAGGCAGCTGGTGCTGGTGCTGCCCCTGACCTGCCCCCCCCTCCTGCTGCACCCCCCTGGCAGCAGCAGGCAGCTGGTGCTGGTGCTGCCCCTGGGCTGCCCACCCCTCCAGCTGAGCAGCAGGGGGTCAGGGCGGAGCTGGACACCAGCTCGACACGCAAGCGGAGGGCGGGCGGGAGGGACCGGACCCAACAAGTCGAGCAAGGTGACGTAGCACTGGCCTACACACCTTGTGTGGCCTTACAGAGTGGCCAGGTAGTAGGTACTACTCACGAAGCGGTCAAGCAATGCAGCAGCGTTGTATACTTCCGAGCATGGGTGGAGGGGCGTCGTTACATCGGTTTTGCGTGCCACGTGCATTGTTTTGACTGCGGCGACTGTCCCTGACTGTTTGCAGAGGCTACTGGGCCACGTCGGTCGCGGCGGTCGGTCGCGGCGAGGCCCGCATGAGCAAAACTGGCATGCATTTGAATGTCAAGATTTGAGCCGCCTTAGCACTCAGCACACTGCACAATTTTTAATGTTACAAGCTGCACCGCATAGCTGACAGAGTCCTCTGTTCAGGGATGTGCGAATCATAAATAGAAACCACGTGGCTGAGACGCGGCGTCGTTTTGATTACCAGGGGTCGGTTTCCTATCATTTCCAGCCATTTTTTGTTAGTTGGGGTCGCCTGACTGCCAGCCAAGGGCAAGGAGTACCCAGGTATAGGCTACAAGCGGCTGCAAGACAAGCCACCCAAGGCGCAGCAGCAGCAGCAGCATGCTTTGGCACAGCAATGTGTGCCCCCTTCTTGAGCTGCCATCAGCTTACAACTAGCACATGTTTTTAATGCCAAATTTACTCCATATCTTTCGCGGTCAGGCAATAGTTAGGTGGTAGGCACTCATGCACCATGTCCATGTGCATTGGGTATATTCCACACAGCCCACTGACTCAGGCGCTCCCAACATGGGGTTAGCAATATGCATGCAAGTACTCTCTCAATAGTGCATCGTTTTCAATACCGTTTATCACATTGGTAGCCGCAAGTCAATGCGCGTCATCTGACCATCAACGCAAGCCATTGAAGTTTTTGCTCGCGTACTGCCACATGTGCCCGCGAACAAACCACAGCGGCGATATGGGTCTCCTTGGCCCGGTGAGCCACATCGCTGTGACTCCATCTACCTAGCGTAGTGAGCTGGTTGTGCACAAATGGAATGTCCGGCCAACACCCAACGCGATGCCTGCCGGGCGTGCAGGGCGCCTAGACGGGGTGATTGAAACATATCTCCATGCTCGCTTCCGCCGTATACACCAGTTGGGTCGGCGCACACTAAGGTATCACTGGGTTACACCCCCCATCCTCCACTGTGTCCTCCACTGTGTTGCACCCGCTGCATCCACAGCATAATGGCCATGGAATGTTTGTTCTATACCCATTGGCGCATCTGTTGAAACAAACCGCACGTTAAACAGCCCAGGCCTCTATCAGTTTGACATCTTCAATGTGACATCATGTTCTCCAAGCAGAATCAGGGCCACGGGGCTGTGGGGTGGCAGTTGAGCTATGAAACTTTGCACGCAGGTGGATGGCATGTAGGGGAGTGTAACTCTCAGAGGAGCCGAGTCCTGATTCGGTCATGGTGTGGAGTTGTGTGTCTGACTGCATGGCCCCGGTCCTGAGATCGGCTAAGGGAGTTGGGGGTCACAGACCAAAGTGAGCTTATGGCTTATCTGAGTATGAGCGTTTGTTACAATGTCCTAGATGAGCTTAGCCTAGTAAGTAGCATGTTGTATGTCCCAATGGTCGAGCTGTGGCATTGCCCTCTAGGTATGGGGAGGAGGTGGGCTCAGTGCCACATCGCTGCAACCGCTTTTCGATCCGACTGTTGCCGCCGACGCGCATGCTCATGTTGAGCAGCCTAAGCGACGCGGGCGGTCGCAGCGATGACTGCATGATCCGCTACGGCTCAAATTTGAATCACTAACTTTGACGCTTTGTTGTGCACGGCCTACTCAGTGTATATTTATTCTGGATGGGTGAAAGGTAGCTGGCTGGGTTGGCTACATTGTGAACCATCTAGCATAATATTTGGCGCAGTGAGTGCAGAGTTACAGCCGTCCTACTACCAGGGGTCGGTTTCCTGTCATTTTTAAACAGTTGGGAGCGCCTGACACTGACACCATTTGAGTAGTCCCGCTATTAATCCCTAGTGGTCCCTCGTGGTCTGGGTCAAATGAAGGCCCATGTGAGGGACAAGGGGGCTGAAGAGCTGGGTCTGTACCCCGATTGCTATAGCCCAACTTAACTCTAACGCCGCCTCTACTGCCGCCGCCTCAGTTTCCGAATCAGGAGTCCCCAACATGGGGTTGGTAATCTTCATGCAAGTACTCACTACAAAGTGCACCGCTTTCGGTAGCGTTTGTTGCATTGGCACCTGCGAATTACTCCGCATCCACTGGCAAGCGGCGCGTTAATCCTTGCATCAGAGTCCATGCCGGCGCAAGCGAGCGCGGACACACCTCAGCTGCTCACCATCGATTGTTCCAGTGGTGAGTAGCGGCACCAATGAGCGAACTGCGCCTGGCATCAAGCCAGTAGTACAATCACATTTCAGCCCGCCAGGTTCGCTCCGCGAACATTTCATTGGTACAGGCGGCGTCGGAAGACCATCGTTGGGCAAAACTGGCATGAATTTGAATGTCAAGATTTGAGCCGCCATAGCACTCAGCACAGTGCACAATATTTTATGTTACAAGCTGCACCGCTTAGCTAACGGAGTCTTCTATCCAGTGATGTGCGAAACTAAAATAGAAACCACGTGGCTGAGACGCGGCGTCGTTTTGATTACCAGGGGTCGGTTTCCTATCATTTTCAGTTAGTTGGGGACACCTGAATCCGAACCTATACAGGATGACGTGGCTGATTTTTGCCATGCAACTCCTGAACCCCACAGCCCTCATGCTACACCAAAATAAAGCATGAGTTGGGAGACCCTGAGGAGACATTGAGGAGACATTCCCACATCGGAGCACAACGACTTTTGCTGGTTTTCTACGCCATGCAGGCTTGCGTGATGCCAGCCGAATTGCATTGATTCCACTGCCAGCGTAGCCACACACCATCGCAGCAAAATGTTGCAACATGCGCGTGGGAGCGTGGCGTGCCGCGCGGAGCCTGGCAATCCGCGAACGACACAGCTGCGTAAACTTCTGAGAGAGCCAGGCATCCTGAAGGTGTCTGTGACAGGAGGCGCGTCGACACGCAACCTTGGAACTTTGACGATGCGCAGTCCCGATGTGCGCGCAGGGTCCATGCTGCCATGACGGGTTGAGCGCGAGGCTGATTGAGAAATCAGGTATTTCCCGAGGTGGTGGTCAGCACACATGCGTCAGACCGCACCCGACCAGCATAGCCGACCAGAATACCACAGCCCTTGCAAAACACAAACAGCACAGCATGTGGTACTGCTGCTGTGAGTTGCTGCCGGCAACCCACTGACCAGCACACTGGGTTCAACATGGTAGTGCATCACACAGCAGCGAGGCGGCTTGGTCCCACAAGGTGCGCCCCTCCCCGCCTCCAGGCTTCCCCTTCACCTTCATGTCGGGGTTTGCGACAGCTGGGGCGCGGCTGGGCGCCCCTGACACGGGCCTCATCACCTACTCTGAAATGGTCGACACGGTGAGCGACGAGCATGAGTGGTAATGAGTGAGTGACGACCAGAATAGGCGGCGGTGGTCAGAGCGAGGACAAATATGGGATATAAATTAGAATAAGAGAGGACACCTAGTAAGAGCACTTAGGCCTAAGACCATCCCGGAAAACAACCAAAAAGTACAGCAGCCAGGCCACTGTCGCTGCAACAGTTGTCGAGCAGCAGTCACTATAAGCAACCACAATGCTGTGCTGCTACCCCTGCTGCTTCCTTTTACACCTCCTTGCACCACCCCTACTGCCCCCCCTTCAGGTAGCACCTGCTGCTGCCCCTCCTGCCTCCACCCTGCTGCCCCCTCCCACGTCCTGCTGCACTTGTTGCACCCCCCCCTGCTGCCCCTCGCGCTGCTGGCCCTGCTGCTGCCCCTGCTGCTGCCCCTAGCTCCTGCGTCTGTCCTCCTCTCCCCCTCTCCCTCCGCACCAGTGCTGCCCGGGCTGGTTGGTGCAGGGCCGCAACATCCATGAGGCCACGTCACACATCCCTGTCATTGGTGACGGAGACACAGGGTACGGCAACGCCTTGAACGTGCAGCGCACTGTTAAGGGCTACGCCCAGGCTGGCTTTGCTGGTGAGTCATACCCCTGGCTCTGCCCACGCCTGCCAACCAAATTATTTGTTACATTTCACAGAACGCCTAAGCTCATGTTTATCACTCAGCATCCTAGCAACTCGCCTGGCTGGCCATGCGGTTGGATGTCATTGGATACGACAGCGGAGCACCTGGCAGCCATTGATACCGATGATGCTTTATGACTCCATCCTTTTACAATACGGGGAAAGTAATAACTTTATTGATCAGAGATATTTATTTCGACATCATACCATGCTTACGAAGCTACAATGGGAGTCAGTAGCCCATCGGGTTTTTGTATGTTGGACGCGGCTATTGGACGTTACCCACCTGTAGGTTACAAAACAAGCTATCAACCTCGGTGTTTGGTTTTGAGCGTTACGTGCTATGCTGCATCCCTGCTGCCCACCTGCCATCCCTGCACCTCTTCTGCACCCTCCTCAACAGTGGATATCCTCATGCACTGCATAAACCTAAGTGTACCACACATTCTCTCACATGGCTCCCACTGGTTCCGGCTGGTTTGTCTCGATCACACTACCCTGGACACACTATCCTGGTCATGTTACTCCTGTCACACTTTCCTGGTCACACCGCCTTCTGCCCATGTCAGGCATTTTGATCGAGGACCAGGCGTGGCCCAAGTCTTGTGGCCACCTCGGTGGCAAGCAGGTGGTGTCCAGGGAGGAGGCAGTGGCCCGTGTGAAGGCTGCTGTGGATGCCCGGTGCGCCCTGCGCCCCTGACCCTGACGCCCCTCCCTCTCAGGCCCCTACCCCTGCCGACCCTGCCTGCCTGAAGCCGCAGATGGCTTTGGATCCAACCCAGAGCTAGGCATGAATCAAGTCTGGTAGGGGAGAATGTAGGGGAGTTGCTTTTGGAGCAAGGTATGCTAGGTTCAGCCAGCTCATAAGGGGTTAAGCTATGTGTGTGTATAGTGTTACTTCTGCCCTAGGCTCCGCTGTGTGGCTCAGTGCTTGACTGTGTTTGTCCAGTGAGGCATAGCCTCAGATCGAGAGCCTCTGTCTTCCACAATTGCTCACGGCCTTAGTCAGTGATGACCCTGCCCTGCCCTGCCCTGCCCTGCCCTGCCCTGCCCTGCCCTGCCCTGCCCTGCCCTGCCCTGCCCTGCCCTGCCCTGCCCTGCCCTGCCCTGCCCTGCCCTGCCCTGCCCTGCCCTGCCCTGCCCTGCCCTGCCCTGCCCTGCCCTGCCCTGCCCTGCCCTGCCCTGCCCTGCCCTGCCCTGCCCTGCCCTGCCCTGCCCTGCCCTGCCCTGCCCTGCCCTGCCCTGCCCTGCCCTGCCCTGCCCTGCCCTGCCCTGCCCTGCCTGCCTGCCCTGCCCTGCCCTGCCCTGCCCTGCCCTGCCCTGCCCTGCCCTGCCCTGCCCTGCCCTGCCCTGCCCTGCCCTGCCCTGCCCTGCCCTGCCCTGCCCTGCCCTGCCCTGCCCTGCCCTGCCCTGCCCTGCCCTGCCCTGCCCTGCCCTGCCCTGCCCTGCCCTGCCCTGCCCTGCCCTGCCCTGCCCTGCCCTGCCCTGCCCTGCCCTGCCCTGCCCTGCCCTGCCCTGCCCTGCCCTGCCCTGCCCTGCCCTGCCCTGCCCTGCCCTGCCCTGCCCTGCCCTGCCCTGCCCTGCCCTGCCCTGCCCTGCCCTGCCCTGCCCTGCCCTGCCCTGCCCTGCCCTGCCCTGCCCTGCCCTGCCCTGCCCTGCCCTGCCCTGCCCTGCCCTGCCCTGCCCTGCCCTGCCCTGCCCTGCCCTGCCCTGCCCTGCCCTGCCCTGCCCTGCCCTGCCCTGCCCTGCCCTGCCCTGCCCTGCCCTGCCCTGCCCTGCCCTGCCCTGCCCTGCCCTGCCCTGCCCTGCCCTGCCCTGCCCTGCCCTGCCCTGCCCTGCCCTGCCCTGCCCTGCCCTGCCCTGCCCTGCCCTGCCCTGCCCTGCCCTGCCCTGCCCTGCCCTGCCCTGCCCTGCCCTGCCCTGCCCTGCCCTGCCCTGCCCTGCCCTGCCCTGCCCTGCCCTGCCCTGCCCTGCCCTGCCCTGCCCTGCCCTGCCCTGCCCTGCCCTGCCCTGCCCTGCCCTGCCCTGCCCTGCCCTGCCCTGCCCTGCCCTGCCCTGCCCTGCCCTGCCCTGCCCTGCCCTGCCCTGCCCTGCCCTGCCCTGCCCTGCCCTGCCCTGCCCTGCCCTGCCCTGCCCTGCCCTGCCCTGCCCTGCCCTGCCCTGCCCTGCCACGCCCTGCCACGCCCTGCCACGCCCTGCCCTGCCCTGCCCTGCCCTGCCACGCCCTGCCACGCCCTGCCACGCCCTGCCACGCCCTGCCACGCCCTGCCACGCCCTGCCACGCCCTGCCACGCCCTGCCACGCCCTGCCACGCCACGCCACGCCACGCCACGCCCTGCCACGCCACGCCACGCCCCGCCCCGCCCCGCCACGCCCTGCCCCGCCACGCCCTGCCCTGCCACGCCACGCCACGCCACGCCACGCCACGCCCTGCCACGCCCTGCCACGCCCTGCCACGCCCTGCCACGCCCTGCCACGCCCTGCCACGCCCTGCCTCGCCCTGCCACGCCCTGCCTCGCCCTGCCACGCCCTGCCACGCCCTGCCACGCCCTGCCACGCCCTGCCACGCCCTGCCACGCCCTGCCACGCCCTGCCACGCCCTGCCACGCCCTGCCACCGCCCCCTGCCACGCCCTGCCACGCCCTGCCACGCCCTGCCACCCCCTGCCACCCCCTGCCACCCCCTGCCACCCCCTGCCACCCCCTGCCACCCCCTGCCACCCCCTGCCACCCCCTGCCACCCCCTGCCACCCCCTGCCACCCCCTGCCACCCCCTGCCACCCCCTGCCACCCCCTGCCACCCCCTGCCACCCCCTGCCACCCCCTGCCACCCCCTGCCACCCCCTGCCACCCCCTGCCACCCCCTGCCACCCCCTGCCACCCCCTGCCACCCCCTGCCACCCCCTGCCACCCCCTGCCACCCCCTGCCACCCCCTGCCACCCCCTGCCACCCCCTGCCACCCCCTGCCACCCCCTGCCACCCCCTGCCACCCCCTGCCACCCCCTGCCACCCCCTGCCACCCCCTGCCACCCCCTGCCACCCCCTGCCACCCCCTGCCACCCCCTGCCACCCCCTGCCACCCCCTGCCACCCCCTGCCACCCCCTGCCACCCCCTGCCACCCCCTGCCACCCCCTGCCACCCCCTGCCACCCCCTGCCACCCCCTGCCACCCCCTGCCACCCCCTGCCACCCCCTGCCACCCCCTGCCACCCCCTGCCACCCCCTGCCACCCCCTGCCACCCCCTGCCACCCCCTGCCACCCCCTGCCACCCCCTGCCACCCCCCTGCCACCCCCTGCCACCCCCTGCCACCCCCTGCCACCCCCTGCCACCCCCTGCCACCCCCTGCCACCCCCTGCCACCCCCTGCCACCCCCTGCCACCCCCTGCCACCCCCTGCCACCCCCTGCCACCCCCTGCCACCCCCTGCCACCCCCTGCCACCCCCTGCCACCCCCTGCCACCCCCTGCCACCCCCTGCCACCCCCTGCCACCCCCTGCCACCCCTGCCACCCCCTGCCACCCCCTGCCACCCCCTGCCACCCCCTGCCACCCCCTGCCACCCCCTGCCACCCCCCTGCCACCCCCTGCCACCCCCTGCCACCCCCTGCCACCCCCTGCCACCCCCTGCCACCTCAGGGAAGCGGGTGCTGACCTGCTGGTGGTGGCACGCACCGACGCCCGCCAGGCCCTGTCCATGGAGGAAGCGCTGTGGAGGGTAGCAGCCTTTGCTGATGCAGGTGCTGGCCAGACAGCTGACTAATCGTAGGGGTGGGTGGTGGGCCTGTCATATGTGCAACGGGAAATGGTTATACTATTATATTATCTATGTAGTGGGCAGGGTTTATTCTAGTTTTCATTTAAGGGCAAGGCTAGTGGAGGTGTAGGAAGGACATGCATGGCACTAAGTTCTCTTCATGCATGCCCGCTGATGAGTGTGGCGTCGTTCTTCCTTTGTTTTGTGCGTCCTTCATTTCATCCTGCTGCTGTCCAGGCAGGGTAGTGAGGAGAGGCAAGGGGGGAAGGTGTTGACACAGGTTATGACACATGGGGATGAATGGGGAATAAAGCACACACTGACATGCCCCAGGTTAATAACTTGATTTCATGGCCTGGCCGTAGCCAAGAGCTTCAGTCAAAGATTGCTCTTCATAGCGCAACAGCGTAGTTCGCAAAGAAACCGTTCCGTAGCGCAGGTCAATCTTAGGAATGTGGCATACCGTGGCCATCTATGGCGTGTTGTCAATAGCGCTGAACAAACCCCACTGATGTGTGATGTGTGGAGGAGGGCTGTGCTGCAGCTATGGGATGTGTGTGTGGTGCCGCGCTCTGAGCAGGTGCTGACATCCTGTTCATTGACGCGCTGGAGAGTGAGGAGGAGATGCGGCGGCTGTGCTGGGCAGGGGGAGCTGCAGCGCGCTGCCCAAAGGTGCCCAGCCCCTGTGGGCCTACCCCTCCTCCGCCCTGCTCACATGCTGAGCTGCACCCGCCCTGCTGGCCTCTTCTGTGGTGACGCTGCCACACGCGCGTCCCCTCCACCTGCTCTGCCACGTGCCCCGCGCCACTGCAACCTCCAGCTTCACTGCACTGCATGTGGGCTGTCGCTGTTGGGTTTGAGGTTGTGTGTGCGCACTGCTACCCTCCGACACTGTCGCTGTCTGTCCAACACACCCTGTGCAAGTGAACCTAGCGCGCCTGCGCAGCTGCCCTGCTATCAGCCTGCCGTTGCTGGCGGGGTGGTTGAGGATGAGTTATAGTCACAGCAGCTCGTACTTTATGATGCTGCCCCTGCTAGCAACCCTTGGCCTGAAATCATCCTCTGCCCTCTACCTGCATTGGGACTGCATTGCCTGGCGTGGCCTGGCTTGCAGATGGCCAACATGTTGGAGGGAGGTGGCAAGACGCCCATCCTGCCACCACAACAGCTACACGACATGGGCTTCAAGCTGGTGCGGGTGTGCTTGGCCACCCCACCCCACCCCACCCCACCCCACCCCACCCCACCCCACCCCACCCCACCCCACCCCACCCCACCCCACCCCACCCCACCCCACCCCACCCCACCCCACCCCACCCCACCCCACCCCACCCCACCCCACCCCACCCCACCCCACCCCACCCCACCCCACCCCACCCCACCCCACCCCACCCCACCCCACCCCACCCCACCCCACCCCACCCCACCCCACCCCACCCCACCCCACCCCACCCCACCCCACCCCACCCCACCCCACCCCACCCCACCCCACCCCACCCCACCCCACCCCACCCCACCCCACCCCACCCCACCCCACCCCACCCCACCCCACCCCACCCCACCCCACCCCACCCCACCCCACCCCACCCCACCCCACCCCACCCCACCCCACCCCACCCCACCCCACCCCACCCCACCCCATTTGGCTGCAGGTGGCTTACCCACTGTCACTCCTGAGCGTGTCCATCAAGGCTATGGAGCAAGCCCTGGCCGGGTTGCAGCAGGGGCAGCTGCCGCACAGCAGCGCCATGGCCAGCCTGCCAGCCATGCTAGACGCTGTGGGTTTCCCGGTGCGTGGCAAGCATGGATGCTGAGTGTGCAAGGGGGTGCAGGGGTGCACACCAGGTTGGCGCCGGGCCAAGAGGGAGTGTCGCGGAAGTGGGCTGGGGCTGGGGCTGGGGCTGGGGCTGGGGCTGGGGCTGGGGCTAGGGCTGCAAAGGAGAGGACAGGGGCTGGTTTGGCCAGCAGATGGGGGTGGTGGCTTTATTGAACCAGAGACCAGTTAAGGAGTGAAGGCCGGAGTGACGTAGCGGAGGTATCTGTCACGCTCACCCTGCCGACCCTGCCCTGCTGCTCAGGAGTACTCCCAGCGGGCCAAGCGCTATGCTGTCAACTCCCCTTCTTCTACTTCTTCATCTTCCTCCTCATCATCTTCATCTGCTGCCTCTGCTGCCTCATACTCCGCTTCCTCGGCCTCTTCCTTCACTGCTCCTCCCGCAGCTGCTCCCTCCACTCCCCCCCCTCTTTCCTCGTCTCCCTCACCTTCCCCCTCCCCCTCGCCTCCCTCTTCGTCCTCCTCCCCTTCGCCCTCCACCCCCTCCTCCTCCAGCTGGCGCGCAGCAGACCCTGCAGCGTCTGCCCCCGCCCCCCCGCCCCCCTCCCCCCCTCCCGCTGCAGCCCCTAAAGCAGCAGCTGCCCCCCCCTCGCCCCCGCCCCCACCCCCATCCCCTGCTCTAGAGCCAGAGGTGGTGATTGAGGCGGGCGCTGGGCGGTCAGGTGAGCGCAGCCCCCTGGCGTTCAGTAGGACAGGCTGGCATTGGCTCCCTACTCTGGCACAACTACTCTGCTGCCCTGCCCTGCCCTACTACACCCTACTACACCGCTCTCTACACTACCCTCTGCCCTCTACTTTACAGCTGCTCTACTCCACGCTTCATTACATATGGTGACCGAGGCTTTGCATATTGGTGTCTGGACATGCAGCTTGCTGGCCTGCCTGCCTGCCTCGCCGCCCATGCTGTGGCTGCAGCTGACCTGGTGGCCCCACCCAGCCCTATGGCTGGCGAGCGTGATGGCTGGGGCAGCCGCAGCCGCAGCCGCACCCGCTTCTTCCTCATCAAGATCACTGAGATGGCTACTGGCCAGGTGAGGGGCGAGAGGGGGGGAAGGCTGGGGCCAGAGGGCTGGGTTAGGAAAGGGGGTGTGGGGGGTCAAAAGAGTAATGAAGGGTGGGAAGGACAGCGGCATGCAGGCATGGGAGGGGTATTTGACAAACGAACAGTAATACAACACTAGTACAGCGGGCCCGTCCGACAGCGGACGGGGCACACGGACCAAGCTGCGGCCTCCGGCCACAGCGCTCTTGCACCAGTCCTTGCAACAGCTCTTGCACCAGGCCACAGTGCTGAGTGCTGAGTCTAACTGCTGGATGTGTGAGTTTGAGTGCTGAGTCTGAATAAGTGAGTCTGGGTTAGGGTTAGTAGCCGACTGTGACAGCAATGGCTGTGTCTGCCCTACCAACCCCTCATTGGTGTCAGGGCTAACAGGCTATGCAGCAAACACCTCACTGTACACAACATTATCTGTAGGGTTGGTCTGAAGGGTATGCGGCGACTAAAATGATGGTATATACGTATGTATATACTGTATGCGTAGGTCCGTTGGGCGAACCGTAGGTGCAAGGTCACCATTTTGCGAGTATGCAGTTTGGTGCACAACAACCATAAAAACTCCCGCCATGCTGCTGCCCTACCCTGCCCGGCTGTTGCCCTACCCTGCCCGGCTGCCCTGCTGCTGCCCTACCCTAACCGGCTGCTGCCGTACCCTGACCGGCTGCCCTGCTGCTGCCCTACCCTGCCCTGCCGCTGCCCTACCCTGCCCTGCTGCTGCCCTACCCTGCCCGGCTGCCCTGCTGCTGCCCTACCCTGACCGGCTGCCCTGCTGCTGCCCTACCCTGACCGGCTGCCCTGCTGCTGCCCTACCCTGACCGGCTGCCCTGCTGCCCTGCTGCTGCCCTACCCTGCCCTGCCGCTGCCCTGCTGCTGCCCTACCCTGCCCTGCTGCTGCCCTACCCTGCCCGGCTGCCCTGCTGCTGCCCTACCCTGACCGGCTGCCCTGCTGCTGCCCTACCCTGACTGGCTGCCCTGCTGCTGCCCTACCCTGACCGGCTGCCCGGCTGCCATGTCCGGGTCTCGTCGCCACATCCCTCGTATGCATCATCAGGTGGTTCCCGCGCAATGAATGTAATCAGCTGGCTGGCTGCATATCGCAGCGACTTGCATTTGACCCGCGATTACGGACACACCCGCAGTTACGGTGATTTGTGCGTCCTGCATCCTTTGCAATCTCACGGTTAAATCTTAGGTATTGTACGGTCAACCTACGTACCTACGGTGCCTACGGATACACGTTGCTCGGGGTACACTACGTATATACATGTACATACGTACCTACGTGTATACGCCGCTATTGTTCTGGCTGTGTACAAAGCCCCATTGTTACAGCGTGTGCGAGGCCTGGCACGGCTTGAAGGCCAACTGTAAGCATCCAGCCTACTTGTCGCCTCATCGCAATGCCCTGTTAGAGGGGCACGGAGGAGGGTCGCATGAGGAGGGTATTGGAGCTGGCTACGCTGTAACTCGTCAGCAGCCGCAGCCAAATGTGGCCGCAGCCATCGTTGGACTTGACTCGTTTGACTTTTTGGCTGTGAACCGTTTGACTTTTTGACCGTCCGCGGAGTTAGAACTATCTCTTCGCTGGCTGCATCGCCATCGCTTGCTAAGCCAGGTTCGCTGGTAGCTACTATTTATGGGGCGTTACATCCGCTGATCGGAAGTCGATCTCACGGCACAGTGCTTCTTTCAAGATTCTGTGCGGGGGAAGTCCTTACGTAATTAGTGCGAGGCTGTGCGCGCAAGCGCAGGCCATTTCGCCGACCCCCCCCCCTAGCAGTTTTAATAGTATAGA